>JAVJGI010000057.1:92544-110418 GCA_035590275.1 Ibycter americanus | reverse complement strand
CCAGCCTGCTGGCTCCCGGGCGGCGAGAGCTCCCCTTTGTTTCACTTTAGTATCTATCAGTCATTTAAAAACCCAGCAACTTCAGAGCAGATTTTGAAGCTTGACCAATGCCAAGTTAAGAGGGGCACGTACCTGAAAATCCCAGCATATGTATTTTCCAACTGGGATGATGGTCTGGGAATTTCTGGTTGCATACTTTACATCAGCGAGCCGCACGGTAAGTGGGGACAGGCAGGGTCGTTTTCCGCTGGGGTGTCTTCATACGTTGCCAAGAAGAAAAAAAAAAAGGGAAGTAGTGTGGAGAAATTGTAACCGCTGCTGTAATGCCTGGCAAAGCAGTAGAATTTGGGACAGATAGTCAAATCAATAAAAGATTTTCCATGTAAGAAATTTCTGTCTGACAATAGCAGGGAATGATCCCTTGTCATCTCTCTTCTACTCCCACAACTTTTCTTTTTAACGAAAATAACTGTTCACACTACAAAGGCAGCTACTGCTGATTTTACAGTATTTCTTATGTCTGTTTTGAATACGTATGAGCTTGGGTAGGAGTCAGGGATGCGTGATCAAAATAGACTTGATCATTTGCCTTGTAGCTTCATATATTTTATACGTCTTTGCTAGTGAGTTCACCAGCTTCTAGCACTCACAAATGGGAATATTGCACAGGCAGAATAAGCCACGATTGAGGCGCACAATGGTTTAAATCTTTATGCTGCAGTACGGTTGGATTGCCAATACAGCAATCTGTTCTGTGAGGCTTCTTTTGGAATGTGGTTTTAGCATAAAAGTCCACGTGCCTGTATTGTGATTCACTGGTGCTTATGGGTTGAAATTCTATGTTGTGCTTCTAAATACAACACAGTAACTTTTAAAACTCTTTTTCTTGTTTCATATAGCTGTATTACCAAGTCTTAAATTTTGCTATGATAGTGTCTTCTGCCCTTATGATATGGAAAGGTCTGATCGTCATTACTGGAAGCGAAAGCCCTATTGTTGTGGTGCTCAGGTAAGTCAGTGTAAAGGCTTTTTTTGTCAAAGTCTGAATATTGTTTGTTCTTTGTCTCCTGCCCTTCCCTCCTGGATAGATTTGGAGTTTGAAATCTCACCTACTTAAAGGAATGCTCCAACACTTACTTTTCTTCTAACTCTCTTTTTGGACACTTAACAAAGGCTGCTTTTGTAATTGCAGTCTAGTTTTCATTGAAGTTTGCAGAAGTGGTAGGTACGTGAAACCTTTGAAAATCTAGGCTTGTTCACTTAATTAGTAGATAAACTAGTCAAGACTACATATATATATATATATATATTGCTACTTGGGGATAGTAATCCCTGGATAGGTGTTAGGATTCCAAAAAATTAATTCTGCTTTAATAAAAATACATGTAATCCTATGAAGCTTCTGTTGTCTTCTGAAGAAAGTACATAAATGTGTTGCACTTCTTGAAGCCATTGAACACTTTCTGGTCTATTTGTTAATTTTTTGGGGTTTTTTACCATATGTATATTTATTTTTAAATTATATTACAGTAAAACTTTTATGAGTAAATTATACTTGTGTTTGACATGGAGTTAAACACATGTTCATGGAAGATTCAGCCTTACAGAAATTGAATGTGTGTCAGCAAAGAATGTATGCAGTAAATAACAGTATTTTAATAGGAATTGTCTGATCATGTTATTAGTTATGATATTAATAGTAAAGATACTATGTCTGGCTTTGAAAGAAGGCATGAATTTTCTCACCATTACATCACTGATGTAAGCGTAACTCTTGCTCATGTTAATTAAACTCTTTCCATGTACTTTGTGTTGTACTGGAAGACATTTTTTGGCTTTTCACTAATGGATTAGTTAACCAGAATGGCTCATTTTGTTCCTTCTTCATAGCTACAGTACTGATACTTTCCTATGCAGCTTATCTCTTTCTTTCACTGAGGCAGTAAGGAGGTCTTCTACAGGTTGGCTCAGCCTGGGCCTTACTGAGGTTTGGGTTGTGTTAAATGCCTGTGTAGTGTTACTGAATGGGTGAAGCTACAGATTTCTGTTAAAATTGTGAGTTTATCTGCAAAAATGAAATGTTCTTTGTTTTCATGGTTCTTCTTTCATTTACCATAATGTTAATAAACACTCTCTTTCTTTCTGTTTGTAGTGGCAGCATGGAACCAGCATTTCACAGGGGAGACCTGTTGTTCTTAACAAATTTCCATGATGACCCAATCAGAGCTGGTGAAATAGTTGTTTTTAAAGTTGAAGGCAGAGACATTCCAATAGTTCACAGAGTAATCAAAGTACATGAAAAGTAATGCAACTTGGTGTTTTCCTTGTTTCTAAATAGTTTCCTTCACTGTGACTTTCAATTATGTTTTAATTTGGTAGTATTTTATGAAAAAGGCTAATGAGGATATGCTGTAAGATAAACTCATCTCTAGGATGTGATCCACTTTTGTCCCCAGTTCTGTGAGACCCTGATTCCTGTCCCTCACTGAAGTTGCTCAGGTTCGAAGCAGGTAGACCTATGCCAAAGAGGAGTCCAGTAATGCAAGCTGTACATGTTATTTTTGCAAAGCACTAGCAGTATGTGTGGGGGTAGGGTCCACTTCTGTACTGACTGTTGCAGAATTGGGATTTTGGTTTTGAGAAATAGCTAATTCTAAAGGCAAATCTCTGAAAGAAGGTGAAGATTCATAATCAGAGCTGTAGATGAAGTCTGACAAGTATGTGATCTTTGCTAACTGAAGTTTTCCAGAAACGAGATTTGACTCAGAATGAAAGAAGAGATTCTTACTCTTTTTATGTCTATTAGTCACAGTGCCAACAAAAATTCATGCTGAAAAGCAACAGGTAGATTACTTGGTTTTACCTTTATTGCATATGCCAGATACGATAAACAGTTCCTTCTCAAACAAGAGAGAGGCAACAGTGAAAAGCTAACCTGGAGGTGGCAAGCATTGACATATTTGCTCCTCAGAAGTCCTGGCCATGAACTGAAGGTGTTTATTTTTTCAGTTCTTCTGAAACTTCTGAACTTCTATACCTGTTCAGTGCTTTTTTGAAACAAATATGTATATCTAAGAATTGCCTCTTTTTTTTTTTTTAATACCTAATTTGTCTTCGTAAGAACTCCTTGTTTCTTGGTATCGTTGCTCCCAATTAGCAGCTTCTTGAGCAAAATCATTCTGAAGGCTGTAAACTTAATAACTTTATTTAAGTGGGAGTGTTGAACCGAAGTCTTGCGTGCATCACCTGCACGTAATGCCTAATACTTGAAAGGGAGTGGAACATGGCAGGTTTTCTAATGGATGTTCAAAACATAGTGTAAGACACCTTGTTCATTTGAAACAGTAGGGAAAGGTTATGATTTGGGCGTGTTCAGGGTTTTAAAGCTCTGTTCCTACCAAAAGGACTGAACCTCCTCAATGATCAGAAGAGGTCAGGACATCAGCTCTGGCTCCAAGGGAGCAGCCTAGCTCCCCAGGCTCTCCAAGCGTTCATCTGTGGCAGGGAGAGTGCTGTCTGCGGCAGTGTTTCTGTCACCTGGGTTTCTCCATGCAGTCCCGATAACCCCACGTAAAGTTTTGTCCGCATTATGTTATTTGAAGACTGGTTATGTGTATTTTTTTATTTGCCACAATAATAAATATCAAACATAAGGGAGGTTTTGCCTGGAACTCGCTATATTGTTTAACAATTAATGGGTAACCTAGAACTGTATTGCAGTGTTAGTGACAAAATACTGAATTTGATGTAGATTTGCAGCTACTTTAGAGGGTCTTCAATATTTATTTCCATCAAA
This sequence comes from Ibycter americanus, assembly GCA_035590275.1. Classification (NCBI taxonomy): domain Eukaryota; kingdom Metazoa; phylum Chordata; class Aves; order Falconiformes; family Falconidae; genus Ibycter; species Ibycter americanus. The sequence goes on along the minus strand of JAVJGI010000057.1, from coordinate 106,622 downwards.
AGAAGGACAAAGCTTTATTTGGACATAAATATGATTACTAAAAGTTAAACAAGTATATAGAACTTAGAAGAAAATTGCCTAAAGCATTGTAGTATTACACTGCTTTCTTTCCTAAGGGAAGATTTTTGGTTTTAGGGTCTACCTCATCTGAAATTCATGATTTAAATTCAGTTAAATTCATTTTCTAACGTGTGATGACTTCACAGGGTCTTATTCCACAATTTGGGTGTGTGTGACCAAACAAAAAGAACATTAGTAGAGTATTATTCAGTATTTCCGAGTTAAATTTCTGTTCTGTTGAAAATGCAGAGGGTAGGGTGTGCTTTTTTCCCTAGATATGCACATACTGCTTTTGTTGAGGATGTTTAGTGCCTGCTCTGGATGGACAATATTCCTTTCTTGTCCATTGTGTAATTGCTTGCATCAAATTACAATCTAGGAGTGTTTTAAAAAACACTTCTCGTTAAAATCTATTGACTCTGTCAGTAGAATCTGTAATGTTAATGATTTAATGGTGTTTGTTAAATAAGCAGGACAAGCAGGACTGGAAGTAAACATTGTTATCTAATCTTGTAGCACTTTTCATCTTCATTGTGCTTTGTAGATCTTAATTGAAGTTTATAAATTAAGTGGTATTGAGTTTATCACCTCCTTGCCTTCTAGAGAAAATGGGAACATCAAATTTCTGACTAAAGGTGATAACAATGAAGTTGATGATAGAGGCTTGTACAAAGAAGGACAGAATTGGTTAGAGAAGAAAGACGTTGTTGGAAGAGCGAGAGGGTAAGTGATGCAAAATATCTGTGTTCTTTGTAATTAAACAGAAAATTTATAACCTAAATCAGTTTGCTGTTGGTACAGGCTAGGTCTGGTGTGGTATTTTTTAAATATCTTAAATACAATGGTAGTTAAAAGAACTTCACTTGGAAAAGTTGCTTTCTGTAGGCATCTCTCTAATGTGGAGAGTGGAAATATTTTTTTTTAAATGGCCAATTTAACATGTAATTCACCAGTAAAAACAGAAGTAACCAACTTATCCTTGCAATTGCTAGAAATTACTAGAAAATTATTTCCACCAATTCACAGGAATTTTATGCAGGGTTTGAGCTGTTGACTTTGTCCCCTTCCCCGCTTGAAATGAAATCTCTTTAAGATTTTTCTCAAGTAAGTTGATTAGATTTTTATCTGAGGGAGAAAAAAATAATCCCTTCCAGATGTACCTCAGTGACGGGCATAAGTGATTGGTTTACGTTAAAATATTTAACACTGAGTAACATTGTAACATTTCTATGTAATATTTTAGGGTTAACTTTACATTCATCTGTTTTGTCAATTTTAGATTTTTGCCTTATGTTGGTATGGTAACTATAATAATGAATGACTATCCAAAATTTAAGGTATGTATACAGACATTTTAAGTGCTTGACTTTAAAAATATAAAATAGCAAGTAAAGATAGTAAGAGTCCTGCATATGAGAATACATGTTAGTAAATTTTTCTGTGGTTTGTTAGCTAACGTAAAATGAGCTGTGTTTTCTTGCTTATTTTAGCTGGTCTGTTATCCAGTAGAACTGAGTATTTTTAATAATTGGAAAACATTTAATTTATAGGAACTTCATAAGTGTATACAGTTGGTGATGCCTATGTACGATTAATATGATCAAGTTAAAAATATTCCTGTAATTCTATAGGAACACAACTCTATAATTGTGTACTCTTCTAGAAGGTGTAATGTTGGAGAGGGCATACTTTGAACAATTTGTAATTTGAGAGCTGCTGTGAAGAGAAATGATAATCGGTCTTTATTCTCTATTTTCTTTTGCAGTATGCTCTTCTGGCAGTAATGGGAGCATATGTACTGCTGAAACGTGAATCCTAAAAAACAAAAAAGTCACTTTTCCAAGAGCAAAGTACAAAGTTAAATATACAGGGGGAAAAAAACCTAATATATTTCAGATGTTTTCATTTCTGTACACAGTTACAAAACTGAACAAGCTTTTGTCTGTCTAAATAAACTGCACAACTAATGACTAAAGCTTTCGGCTGTTGGTTAATTGTGAAGTGGCATATTTTCTATCTTAGATCCATGCTGCTTTCAGTTAGCCTTTTGCTTGCGTGGAAGATGCTGACTGTCACGTGCTAAAGCAGCTTATGGCACTCCTTGACATGCTGTGTTGTTGTTTTTCTTAAGTGGTACTGCATCTGAGCCCACTCCCTCCCTCCTGTTTACTTTTTTTTTTTGATTATTTTTAATCTCTGTCAGCACCCTCTCTTTTCATGACCATATAAACCATTTTTGTCAGTACTTCTAAGGACACAGCATATGGATTGGAACAGGTAGTGAGTTGTAGGAGTTTAGTCAGACTTACATCTAAAGAAAGTTGTCTAGACATGGCTCACAAAAATAGGCAAAAAAGGGTCTTCCATTCTGATCTAAGAACCAAGAAATGGAACTTGGAGCTCTTTCCCTGAATTTGTGTTTTGCCACTTGACGGGGTCAGTGGATAGCACACAGACACCAATACAGAAAATAACCTTGATTTACTGTTTGTTTCAAATTAATACAGAAAATAAGGCAATATGCACATACATATAGTTAGCCTACGATACCCTGATACAAGCAATAGAACAGATAAGCAAGGCAATGCACCTAATCATTACTACTCCAGGTTAGCTATGGTGATTAAGAAAGAGAGATATCCAGATCCGCAGGCGCTGGGCAGCCCCTCTTGCAGCGAGGGTTTGGAGAGCCTCTCCCGGCAGCTGGGAAGCGTGACACAGACTTGTAGCTGAGGTCTCCGAAGTCGCCGCAAGAGGGTCCAGCTTTCGTGCTATGGCATAAACAAGCTCACCTCATTGCAAACGCGGAAACATCTGGTTTCACTCGCCTCTCAGATCCCACCAAAGCCTGGCCAGGGCTCAGGGAGGACCTGAGGGAGTTTCCTTTATCTACTGGACTTTGACCATCCGGTTCCAAACCGGGCCAAACGGCCAGATCCACGGCCTTGGCCACCTGCCTCTCAGCAGGGAAGGATGCACTGTAACTTCACTACTGATTATATTTTATCTAAGCTACATCTTTTGCTAAGGATCATACATAGTTCGCTAATGATCATGTGCGTTTTGCTAATGATCAGATATATATATTTGTAAAATGTATATATAACATTCAGTTGGCAGTCCCACCTAAAGGTCAGCTTTGGCTCAGGGCCTGTCGCTCAGGCCTCAGCACTTAGATTTGAAACTTGCTCCTTTGTGGTCTAGGGACAAAAAAACCTGACGGCCTGATTTTTTGAGGCCTGATTTTTAGGGACTGTTTATGTTTCTAGAACTGAGGTTGTTAACTGTTCTGCCTTTGTGTTCCTAGCTATAAAACAAACCTAACAAAAAGATTTAATGGGGCTTTATCAACACTTGTAAATTACTGAATGAATAGCACAGCAGTGTACTTAAGTAATATTACCAAGAAGGGTGAGACATAACTCATATTCTGGTTTTGAGAATGTATTGCTCTCTCCTATCATATGATAGCTGAATGGTGTTAAACATAAAATTGAGTTTTCATTTTAAAATTTATATGATAACTGTCTTACATGAAATTCTGGATTTTTGTCTTCTTGGATTCAAATGTCAGTGTTATACCTTCAACAAAGCAGAACTTGTTTTCCTTGCTTGCTTTGGGTTTTTGTAGCTTTGATAAGGAACAGCATGATGCTTTTTTCCTATGGAGTTTTGTTTCTTCTTTAATCCCTCACCTCTACAAAAATATACTATTATACAATAATGGCACCTGTTCTGTTGTAACAGCCAGTGCTGAAAGGCAGACAACTGCTGAATTTTTCCAAGTAATATTACTTCTTTTGTGTCCTACTAAGCAGTCTTCATGACAAACTGCATTATAAAAATTAGTTATTTTGTGTCAAATTGTGTAGAAATAAGATTTGAGTATAATAAATGGCATGTCAGAATAATTTAGATGTCTTTAATGCAGTCTCCCTGGAAGTGTTACTATCACTCTGCAGAAAAAATAACTTAATTTTTGGAGACAGTGTATGTGTAGTAAGAAATTTTTTTTTTTTTATATACCCCCCTCTACACCACCACCCCCCTCCCATATTGCTGAAATCAGAATCATTTCTATCCACCTAGCCCAATGCAATCACAGTCAGCTCTAACTTTGAGTGTGGGGTTTTGGACATAACCCAAATGACAAATCTGACCCATTATTATGGGAATTTATTCTTGTGCTGAGGAAACATAGATTAGAAAAAAGATGCAAGGATAACATCTAAATATGTGGGTTCATGCTCAGAAAATGAAGTTGTATTTCTTGGGTATGATATCCTGTGTCTTGTTTGAATTCCTCTTGATAAATCTTAACCTGCAGGATTGACCTGCGCAGTGGCGTGACATGTGGTTGTCAGTATTGCCATATCTGCACCTTTAGTGAAATGCTGGATGACAGTGCGGGCCCAGTTTATCTTCCTGGCTTTAGCTGGATGCCTGGAGATCTGCTGACTGCATCCACCAAAGCAACTTTGGTCAGCACATACAATAACCTGTTCAATCATATGGGCAATCTACTTTCTCTTCTGTGAAAAACAACAGTGCTTTTTTTTTTTTTTTCCAGCTAGTAGGACCAGATGCTGTAATGATAAATCTCATATAAATATGAAAAGTTCTTGCTTGCATGGGAAGGGTATAAAGAAGATGGAGCTAGACTTCTCAGTGGTGCCTGGTGACGAGGCAAGAGGCAAATTCATCTGAACATTAAAAAAAAATGTTTACTGTGCAGGTGGTTGAACACTAAAACAGGCTAAAAAACATGGTGAAACCACTAAAACATGGTACAGCTATTCTTTTATGTGGGATAAAAGACTTTTTTTTCTTTTTTCAAATTTAGGAATCTCACAGTCATTTCTAAAAACAATTCTCACAGTATTTCTGTTGATCATTAGCAAGCTTACCTCTTCTCTGAAGAAATATGTAAGTTTGTTAATTGGTGGCTGCTTTGTTCATGCTGGTTTGGTTGGGCACCTGTGAATGCTTAGAGATTACTCATGACCAACTGGATTGGGTTGCTCTTGATTCTGTTCTTGACTTTCATTCCTGTGATTGTCTGAGCTACTTTTAACCAACCATTTCCATTTCTGATGATATAGTTAGATAGTGCTGCTTATTAATTTCTGTAGAGTAGAAGTCAGAGGGGAAGGAGTGCCAGAAGTTTTGCCCAGAATCTATATTTCTGGTATAAACCCTTTCCTTCTGTTAGATAACAGTACAGAATCTTTTAGTTCTTAGGCTGATAAGCAATGATAAATGAGTTTCTATGGTGAAATGCATCTCAGGAGGATGTTTTCTTTCTACTGTGAGTAAATTGCACTGTATGATGCTTGAATGATTTAATGTCTGCTAAATATTAATAGCATTTGCAGCGGAGAGAATGCAGTTTGCTCTTTGATATATTTTGTAGTAGAATGTTACCAGCTTTTCCTGCTAGTCTTGCTGAGAACAAGTTTGAAGGTGTCTTTACATGTTGCAGCTGAACTTACCAATAAGCTCTGGTTGCTGAGATCGGATGATCCTCCTGCTGCAGACAACATGGTCATATATCTGTTTGTGTGTAAGCTTTCCTGTTCAGTGGGGCCAATGCAACTTCTGAACCCAGGAAGAACTTAGTAGTTCTCTGCTGGGTTTATGAGCTGAGCAGGCTCAGCAAAGCATGTGGAGAAAAAAAAACTGGGAGCATGATAGAGACAAAGGGGGAAGAACAGGTTTAGCCTTCGGGAACAGTGAGCTGTTAGATTTTTCCCAACTATAACATCGTGTAACTTTGTGTTTAAAATCTAAGAAGGATGTTCAGGTACTTGGATGCCTCCAGAGAAGGGCAAAGCTGGTGAAGGCCTGGAAGGCGTGTCCTGTGAGGAGCGGCTGAGGACTCTGAGCTTGTGTAGGTTGGAGAGAGGGAGGCTGAGGGGCAACCTCGTTGCTCTCTGCAGCTTCCCGAGGAGGGGACGTGGAGAGGGAGGCACTGAGCTCTTCTCCCTGGGATCCAGGGACAGGACGCCTGGGAATGGCTCAAAGCTGCGCGTGGAGAGGCTCAGACTGGCCGTTAGGAAGCATTTCTTTACCAAGAGGGTGCTCGAACCCTGGAACAGGCTTCCTGGAGGGGTGGTCGATGCCCCACGCCTGTCAGCGTTTAAGAGGCATTTGGACAATGCCCTCGACAGCATGCTTTAACTTTTGGTCAGCCCTGGAGGGGCCAGGCAGTTGGGCTAGATGACCACTGTAAGTCCCTTCCAGCTGAACTTTGCTATTTATTCTAATCCTGTTCATCTGGTTATCACCTCTAAAGTAACTCACAGCAAGGGCACAGACCAGCCCCAAATTAAATTTATGTATTTTGCTGCTCTTTGTGCTTCAAGCAGAATTTTACATACACTCTTCAGACTAAGGGACAGACTGTGCTTGTGCTGGTGTTTTGGCAGGTTATAGATGGGGCTGACTAATATGAAGAAGTGGGTTAAGGTCCTATGTATTTGATGCATCAAGGTGCTTTTCCTTTTCTACAGATACAACTTCTTTCTTCAGTTGCCCACTCTGCTTCTAGTCTGCAGCTTCCCTTTGAAGTCAGGACAGATCAAGATATAGTTGGTGGATCTACTGACTTACTAACTGGAAGCAGAGTGCTCTATTGATCCTTGAAGCTGTGGTAACTGGTTCACCTCAGCTCACATGCTGCTTCAATATCAATACCCTCTGGGAGTGAGGGCTAGCTTGACTGTCAGTGTGAAATACAGTGCATTTGTGACACAGGAGAAAAGAAAAGAGCATTTTAAAGAAAAATGCCTCCCTACTAGTAAGGCTCTGAATGATTCTTTCTGTGGGTTTTTTTGGTTTTGTTTGTGGGGGTTTTTTGAGGAAGATCAAGATGCTACAGGCACAAGTACTATGTTTTTAACTGAGCAGCTGGGAGCAGGAGAAGCTCAGACTTTGGTTTGAAGTTGTTTGTTTTTTCTTTCTGGTTAGCTGCATTTTCACAGCTCGGCTAAAACCTGCAGCCAGAGCGGTGCGGGCTGCAGCATGCGTGGCTGTGGGCATCGTGGGGTCCCCTAGGCTGGGGCCATGAAAGAGGGGTGGGCACCAGCACAGACCCTCACGGTGATGGCTGGTCCCCGTGGCCATGAACTGTGTTGTGCTTGCAAGAAATGGCCAAGTGGGAGGTTGGGCTGTGTTTGGTCTCCTCCACTTCTTGTCACTTTGGTGTTCAACAACAGGGTCGCGAAGGCTGGGGCTGTGATGGGCAGCCCCAGTGCTGCTGGCTGCGTGCCACCTGCTCCTCACAGCCCTTCTGGCAGGGCAGTGCTGGAGGCATCCAAGTCCTGGCTGCCAGGCATCCAGGCTGCACTGCTGCCTGCGTTGGTAGGGATGAAATGGGAACATGGAGTAACTGGAGAGGGAACTCCAGTTGAAACCTTGTTTAGCAAGTAATTTCTCTCTGTTTAATCAAGATAGTGAGCAACAGTGATGAAAACGACATTTTGCTCTGCATGCATGGATGTTTCTTTGAACATCTTGGGGGCCAAAAGCAAACAAAATGTAAGCCACCTACATGGCAAAAATTCAGTATGTTTCTCTGCTACGCAGCTTGGCTTAAGTAAGTGTATTCCATCTCTTCTGTCATCATTTATGCTCCAGTGTACTGCTTTTCTATATAGAACCAACTCTGCTTCTCCAGCATCTGTGTGAACATGCTATCAGCAGAAACTATATATATAATTACAGTTAGATATATATACACACACTATATATAGTTTGTGTCCATATGTTGGTATATGGAAATCTGACATGGACATGACCATCACCTGAATTCTGAAGCTCTTTGAAATATGAAGCTCTTGTCTGCATTTGAGTTTTACAAATAAAGCAGCTGTGGACAAAGCTTTGCTGCTTTTGCAGTCACATTAGGGCATCAGTGCTAAGTGCCGATGACCATGTTTGCTAGAACTAGAACAAAAGGCAGATGTGAAACATCTGACTGCAGGAAGGCCTGGGGAGCAGGGTGCTGGTGCACCAGCCCTCTGAAAGCCCCTGGGACATGGGGGCTGCGTTTCTGCTGCGTGCTGGGGTGCAAGCGAGGCGGAGAGGCAGCTGCCTGGGGGTTTTGTTCTCTGGGAAGGATCACTGTGCATCTCTGCCCCAGGGATGCCTGAAGCCTTGGCTGTCCTTCCCAGCCAGCTCAATGCTCCAGCAGTTGCAGCACAGCAAGGGCTGTGCTGCGCACCTGACCGTGTCCCAGGGGCTCGGGGCTGGCCTTGGCACCTCCCAGCTTCCAAGGGACAGTGGCTGTGGATGCCTCATCACTGGCAGTGCCCAAGACCAGGTTGCATGGGGCTTGGAGCAACCTGGTCTAGTGGAAGGTGTCCTGGCCAACTGCAGGGATTTGCACTGGATGACCTTTGAAGGTCCCTTCCAACCCAAACTGTTCCATGAATCCATGGCTCTCAAGACGACCTCTCCCAGCCCTGCTGCTCCCTGCCCAGAGTTTGCACCCCCACCACTTTGTGCTCCCCAGGACCACAATCGCAGCAGTGTCGCTTGAAGCATTTTGTCTTCTCCAGGAGGGCTCAGCTGGGACTGCCTCTGTCCAGCCAGTAACAGTTCCTGAGAATTCAGGGACATAAATGCTTCCCATTTAAATTCTCAAAATATTGAACCCCTCCACCACAAAAATTACAAAACCAAAAAAATGTGATGCCTAATGCAGCACGCTGACATATACTAAACGTGCGACAAGCGATTGCTTAAGTTAAGCTTCAACTGTATAGGTCTAGGACTTCCTAAAATGCAGTGCAAACAGTATCAAATATCTTAAACTGTGCCTTATTAAATGTTTGTTTTTTCATATTGTTCAGCCTCTGTAAAGTTGTGGAGCTCTTTTCTGAAAAATGTCTTCAGTTCTTCAGGGAACTGTTACTGCAGAGAGTCAATTTTCAGGTTATTTGCAGAATGCCTGCCCTGACTACAGGTTTGGAGTGCTGCAGATCAGTCTGTTCAGCATCTTCAACATTTACAAAGTTTTCTTCAGTGATGGTGCCTTGTTATTACATTGGTGATAATGCTTAAACCATTGTTTGTTCTGTACATATATTATAGCTGTCTCTAACATCAGGGTCATTATGTTACAAAGAAAATGATGAAAGGCACACCGTTTTTCTTTTATCCCTTTTTATTTCCATAAAATCTGCCTTGATGATAGAAAAATCGTAGTTGTCTAAAATGTAAAGGAAGCAAATTAAAGAGTGTTGTTGTGGTAATTGCATTTAAAAACCATTAATGTTTTCCTGCAGTGGAGCACAACAATAGTTCACTTTGCCACGGGATATATGAAAAGTAGAAAGGTATTTTAAATTTAAGAGAACTGTTTCTTGATGTTCAAAAACATTTATGTTACTGGATTTCATCTTTAAGAAAGAAAGACTGTCTCAAATGAGTGAGTCAGTCACAGTTGATAACTTGCATTTATTGCCCCTGAATTCTTTTCTGTTGGGGGGGGTCCAGTATGTTATTTCTGTACATTATCAAATTATTATTTTTCTGAAAAGGTTAATAAAAGTAAGGACTAGCATAAATCCATATTACCTTTTTTATCCTTATGAACAGGTAAATAAGGAAATGCTAATAATGCACAAATGTATTCAAAGAGTGGGCTGGATCCTCAGCGGGGCTGAGGCAGAGGTGACGAGGCCCCGGAGACAGGATGGGTCTTTGTGCCCGTCCCTGCCTGTTCACACCTGCCTGCCCAGCGCCCAGACAACCTGCCGAGCACAGACCAGGCGTTGGTCAGCCTGCGTGTGGTCCGAGTCCTGGGAGCCTTGACAGCCCTGCTGTGCCCGTGCCCACCTTCGTACTGCCAGCGCCCCAGCGGGGCGTGGGACCCCTCCCGTGCAGCGCAGCCCAGCTGCCGCCTTAGCAGAGGTTTTCCTGCGTGAGCCTCCTCGCCCGAGAGCACTGCTGACAGAGGCGCACGAGGCCACGCGCCAACCTGCCTGCGTTATCTGCTCGTCGTTCCCAGGGAAGGGGCGCGGTACGTGCCCTCTGCCCTGCCTGGTGCATGCTGCGCTCGCGGCTGCGCTGCGAGGCTGGGCTGGGGTCCCGTGTGCCCGGCGGTGCAGGTGGCGCGTCTCCGCGCTGTTCTGGCGGGAGGTTTGTTGCAGTTGTGGTTTTACCTGGTTTCTCATCGCTGTGTCGGTGGGGCTGTCAGCTACCACCGTGTCAGATTTGCTGCTCTTGATACTTTCTACGTTTACATACTGGAGTGTTTCAGCACCTTTGCAGTGGTTTGGCTTAGTTTTAAGTAGATGTCTTGGTTTTATTTATTAGGGATCGGGTTGTGCTGCTTCAGTGCCACATTCATTTTCCAGTCAGTTTTCCCTTTGCTGAACTGTTTGCAGTCCATGCTAGCTGTGACCCCACAAGAGAGATGCCGGGGTACATGACACACAAGTTCCTGCCCCGTCAGCCCAAAGGTGCTAGCACTTAGGGAAAGGCACGCGATACAAGGGCGACTGCCAGCCTGGGCCAAGCAAATCCCTGGAGCTGGAGGGGACATGAGCCGTGCTGTGCGGCTGACAATCCTGCCGATGAAAAGTCATCAAGCCCTCCAGTTCCCAGTGATCATGGCATAATAAATATGGTCAAGGAGCGGCTTCTTCCTTCACAGCTCAACCTGCTCCCAAGGTCCATCGGCCACAGCAAGCAGGGGACACCTGGGGGCAGGTGGTGAGGTCAGGGACGGTGCCAGATGGCTCCAGGGGTTTCACCGGGGGAGCTGTGGGCAAAGACCTGGTCCCATCACCCTCACCACAGGCCAAGGAGTGCGGCTGTACTACTGCCCATTAAAAAAGCAAATTACACTTTTTCTCCTGCTCAGCAAAAGCCACCGAGGGCCTAAAGAGGGGGCAGGGGCGGTATCAAGCCACAAGGGTGTTTGTTGAAGAGATTCAGTTAGCTCATATAATTAACATAGCTACCTAATTCCCGTAAGGCCATGAGCGAGAAGCATTGCTCAAGCACATACTCCACCACAATTAAGGCACTCTCCTCTCAGCAATGCAGCTGACGGTGCTCAGCACCGCACACAGGACCAAGTGCACACTGCAGCCACGGTCCCCCTCTGCAAGCAGCGGCGGGCAGTCTGCGATAGCTAGTGACGACTGTGGCAGCGTCCTGGCAGCAGTCTGGGCCGATGCCCCTGCCTCTCCCTGCCTCAGCCCATGCCAGTCCTCAAGGCTCTGCGTTGCGGTTCGGGTACAACCACTCCAGCACCACCTTTCCTTCAGCCCGCTGCGCGTACTCTGCCACCACGGGATGTGGAAGAGTGGGTCGGTTTAGCGCAGCCCCCTGGACACATTAATTTTGATTGCACAACTGGTTTCCAGTCGTTCTGACAGAGGATGAGGAAGGTCCTAAGAATGTCCTGAGAGACATTTTGAACCCAAAAGCCACGCAAGTGTTTCACCAGGCAGAAGAAAGCCCCAGCTGTATCTCGCAGATAAGTGAAGCAGAGTGTGTGATGGGTCCAGCACACGTTACAGCAAAATACAGCAATGTATTTTGGGAAAACGTTAAGTCGCACAACCTAGGCTGCTCTGGAAAAATACAAGCTCGCCTCTGACACTCCCTACAGACACGTTTTGGAGGCTGCTGAGGGCTCAGTATTTCAGGTCCGTTATTGCAGGTGTCAGTTCTGTGTACACATGACTCAAAACACACGTGCAAATTATGGGATTAAAGATCTTACTAGGGTCTGTTTCTTTTGAAAATGGTAAGACTAAACTTCCATGGATCATACTGAATGAAGAGAGAAGGCTCTCACGATGGCTGTCAATCTGAAAGCAAAGGTAAAACTAAAAGAGACAAATAGGCCTGTATGGTTGCTTTAGTTTGGGGAAAATTACTGTTTTTCTTTTCTAGAAAAACAGAAAATCCCCAGACTTTTTGTTGGTGGTTTGCTTCAAATAACCCAGTTTTATTGTTTGGAGAAGTTAAACAGATTTTTGTGTTTGTCTTATGACAAAACCCTGAAAATGTGATTTTCCTGGCAAAAAAAAACCCTCCACTCAAAAAACTAATCTTAATTATATAGAAAATTTAAACCCAGATTTAATCAACTCTCTAAATCAGTATTTTTCACTGTAACTTTAAGCATCTAAAGGGCAAACTGACTTAAACTTTCATTAAGTCCATAATACAAGGTATAAAAATGGGAGTGTATAAGGAACAATCTCGAATTAAAGCAGCTCAAGAAAGTGTAAAATGAGATTTAGTGTGAAGGCATAGCCTTTAACACGTGAAGTGTAGAAAGACGTAGTATATACACAGAACATGAGAAGGGTTTATTTGTTTGCATCACGTTTGTGGTAAAAGAGACTTAGGACTAATGGGCAATGAGGAACTGAGTAAGAATTCATGGTTTGGCACCACTCGCCAAAGCTTACTAACAGCACAGGTGTTACACGCAGCTATATACGACTTACTGACCGGAATTTGACTTTATGTTGTTAATCCTCACTAAGCCCTACGTAAAGCAACAAAGGCAAAACCACTGGTAACAGCTGAAAGCAACAAAAGTACTGTGCTGAACCTAGTACCAGGAAACAACCGACTTCCTAAGTTAATTTGTGCAAACATGGTAGTTTCGGGAAGACCTGAGCCATCAGGCTTCCCCTCGGCTCAGCGGGCTGGTGGAGCGGGGTCCGAGGGAACCCGTGTCGGTGGCTTATGGAGCAACCAGGGCTGAAACAAGGGGTTCCAGGAGCCGTGCTGTGCAGAGGGCATGCTGCTCTGGGCTGTGCTGGGCACCACGGTCCCAGGGGCCACAGCGGGGCTGGTGGCTGCAGCCCAGGGCTGAGGCCCCAGCACCAAGGTGGGTCAGGTCCAGCACAACAGCCTGGGGAGGCCAGGACAGTCAGAGGGCTTCCAGTACAGCTGCTGTAGCTTAGGAAAGCCAAATATTTTGCTTTGTATGCTGGCTTGGGGGTTTTTGCCTGAAAATGCACAGTTTCCTGAATTTTCCATTCCTGTCCTGAATTGCAATGATACGGCTTTCTCACGGATGGCAATATGGATCAGCTGCACTCAGCACAGAGCACATGTTGGCTGTAGCTGTACTGCAGGCTGCACAGTGAAACTCAGCGTTGAGGCATGAGAATACTATTGCAAATTAAACAAGAATGCATAATTAATAACCAAAATAAAAGAATGAATCACATTAATCAGTAAAAGAAGATGCAATAAACTAAGACTAAACAAGGGAACAATTTAGCTCATACAGTAGGATACACAACTGACTACAAAAGAGATTGTACTAGCCACTTTGCCCAGTAATTATGTTAATTCACGTCCACGGTAGTTTCCACTGGGTATAGTTCGGTTCTAGTCACGCAGGGTTAGCTGAAGGGTCTGGCAAGTTCCTTACAGTCAGCTCTGTTAACTGTGTGTCCTACCTCCTAGCAGATCTCTAGGCGGCAAAATCATCACAGTCTATACTGTACGGATTGCACACGACTGCAGCCCTGCCCTGTTCTCCTCCGGGACACAGCACGCCGGGGCTCGATACCCCTCTGCCACTCAGCCCCCCTGGCTTCGGTGACGCTGCTTACCTGCCCGAAGCTGGGAACGCGGTCAAGCGTCCGCCGCTTCCAGGCCCTTGCAGCCGTGCATCTCCTTGGCGGACACATGTGCCCCCTCCTCGCGCTGCTCTTCGGGGCAGCCCCCCCGTCACCCACCGGCGCAGACCCCTGCGGGTGCTGGAGGTTACGGGGTCTCTGTGCCAGGGAAGGAGAAAGTCCTGCACCTCTGAGAGTCGCGTTACTGACACCTGTGACAGTGCGTTTGTGCCACGTCGGAAATTAACATAAACTCTCTGCACTAGATCTATTTCAAAGGGCTTCAAGTGAGGTTGGCCTTTGAGTTTGCTCTTTTTACAGCCGCCCCTCCCACCGAAAAACCGCTGGAGCTCCCCCCGACCCCGTAAGTTCTCGTAAAAACGCCCCAGCCTGCTGGGCCCCGCAGCC
>JAVJGI010000057.1:59566-76020 GCA_035590275.1 Ibycter americanus | reverse complement strand
GGGGGCTTGCCTTGGTGGGGGGCACGGGCCGGACGCGGTACTGGCCGGGCAACGGCATCGTGTCCTCTTGTCTCCACATTACCCCTTCCTGCATCAGTATTTTTCCAGCTTTTCGCTTCCCGTCACTTTGTCCCTTTTTGTGCTAGCACTTGCCAGTTCCCCTGAGGCACCGGCCGTCCTTCGTCCCAGCAGCCGTGGCGAGCACAGTAACATCCAGAGCGGTTTTCAGCCCGCACTGAGCTTTGAAGATGCTTTCATGTCAAGCCTGTGGAGTCTGTACGTGAATGAAAAACAGCACTGCTGCTGCTTCTTCCAGATATATTAGCAACTCTAATAAAAGGTACGACCTCTTTCTTCTCAACGAGTCTTTATTTTTGCTATCCCCCCTGCCCCCCCACCCCAACAGGAAATATTTTGTGTAGATTTTTCCAGAGAAATCCCTTCAAAACAAAGATTGGCAGTGCTTGCCCCTGCCAGTGCCCACACTTTTATAAAGTTTATGGCCCGATGTCCCAAAGTTAATCCCCTGTAGAAGCGCTCAGTTTTTCCTAGCTCCAGGTGAGGTTCGTGTTCACTGACTGCTTTGAGGCGGAGGAGGGGGGCGGGGGCGGGCTGGGGCCGAAAGAACTCAACCATCCGTTGGCAAAGGGGGAAGAGGCCGACAGGAGAGACAAGAAGAGGTTAGTGTGGCTTTTGTGCACAATATGAAAAGCAAGTCAATACCATTGTAGGGGCATTGGAGGGTACTCAAAGCAATCAGCCAGGGGCCATTGTGTTCCTTTAATCTACATGTGTATTTCCCAAGAACTCTATTAGTGAAGATGAATGAACTGTGCAATGTCCCTAATTTCTTCTAATTTGGAGCTGGTTTTTATGGCACTCACAACCAGCACAAAACATGCCTGTCCCTCCAGAAGCCCTGGGCAAACTTGGGGATCGTTTTTGCTTGTTGTGGCCAAAAAAATGATAGCAAGGTGAGACACAGGAGCAACAACCCTTTAGCCAGCCTCTGGTCTGGCAGTAGTGCCGTAAAGGGCATTGGGTCCTGGCACAGATGCTGCTTTTAGGGCACCTGTCAAAATTTTCAAATGCAGGGACAAGACTCAAATTTTTTGCTGTTTTAATCATAATGCAAATGTACAGCAAAAAAACTTCCACCCCCAAAGCCAGGTACATATCCCACAAAATACATGAGGCACACCTTCCTCCCAAACAGAGAAGAACCCTCTTTCCTCGGCAGTAGATTATTACAGTTGTATTTGCTGTACAGAACTGGATCTACCACTATAGCATCCTTCTTGCAGGGGAATGGAGTTGTAGAAAGAGGAAGCGATTTCCTTGGTCACAATCTGCAAAAATCTGAAAAAAGCCTACAATCCTGTCGCAGAGCAGAGAGCAGCTCTGACTCTTCTGGCTCCAGATCTTTCTTTTCTCTCTTCCCGTATTTCAGACACAGACTGTGATGCCCTGACACGCACATGAGGCATCACGCTGCTTTGGGAAGGGAGGAAGGCTTAACAGTTCTTCTGATAATTGAGAGACTAACGCAGAGGGTTTAGGATGGCAAAGAAAGGTAACTGTCTGAACGTTTCCGTTTGGGTCTAATGTACTGGCTGTTGGTTAAATCCCTTGCTGCCACAGAGACCCTGGGACGTGTGTCATACTAGTATGAAGCCTCAGAAATTGATACTGTGGTGTATCACAGCTTCGCAAAGACCATTTACCTTTGGAAATTTGCAGGAGCAATCAGGATCAATATTCAGTATGGGATGAAGCAAGTGGGATTTCTTACCTGCCTTTCTAAAAGCTAGCCCCCATTCCGGCACCTTTTTTAGTTTTTTGCAATGTATTAGAACAATCACTGCTGAACTTACGTTTGGAAGCTAGCAAAAATTCTCAAGGTGGACAATCTCTAAAGCACAGCTGCGTGCTATAACCTCCTTCCTGTGCGTGCCCAGTGAAGACTACATGGGAATAGTTGGGATCCTGTTGGTGCTGTTGAGACATACGTATGGGATGTGGCTTCACACAATGAAATCAGCCGCATAAAATGCCACAGATTCTTGCTTCCTTTCCTTCTATCTTTTCTTTATGTCAAGCTGAAATAATTACTGCCTTGCAGAGCAGACATTTGAGGCTGAAGTCACTCTGCAGGTGGGACATTGCTCTCCAGACCAGTGATGTGCAGCAGGGAGTGCCTCCCTGAAAGATAAACAGGACTTTCAAGGTCAGACGGCAAATCGACAAGGGGTCGGGGGTGGGGGGGTTGGGGAGTGCGGCAAGGGGAAGGGGGAGTACTCACTCAGCAGGAACCTGTACCGTGCTGCAGTTTGCATGCTCGGTGTCATCCAACAGATGTTGGAAAAAATGTGCTTTGCTTTTTTTCTCCCAAGAAGTTCTTAAGTGTGCAGTTTAAGAACTCTGAAAGCTTCATGTATGATGAAGCTGCTGCTGTACCTTGACAGTCACCTCCTGCTTTTTTTCTGGTGAGATTTTTCTTTAACCACCCCTAGGAGAGCGGTTGTGTTTTCTCCACCACTTACAGGGTGTTCTGTGGCATGTAGGAATCACAGAGAGAGCGCTGAGCAGCCCCCGTGCAGCGCAGTGCCTGAGCCGCCGTGGAGCACGCTGCCCAGGCGCCCGGTGCTGTGAGCGTGGGACCAGCCGTGGGTGCTCCAGGAGCAGGGCGGCATGGGCCTGGACAGGCTCACCACGCTCAGCCACCCCCCCGAGGGAGGGAGTGGAGGTTCATGCTATAAGGCTATATTAATGCAATCCTTCTTTACTTGTTTTCCAATTAGCCTAATTGAATTCGGATTGCTTAAAAGTGGGCACTAGAGACATTTATCTTGATGGGATGACGGCCTTGAGCTCTAGCGATCCTATTAACTGTAAGAACCCAAATCCCAGGTAGGGTCCGTGCAGCAGTAGCTCCCACGTGACCTAACGCCTTAATCTGCTCCTCTTCCGTGCAGTGCACACACACATGCACACAGAGGCACGCGCGCACACACACACACATATACAGGCACATACACATACGTGCACACATGTGCATATATGTACATGTGCATTTGTGCACACCTGCACGCAAGTGCATCCCCAGGCACAGAGCCCAGCACACATGCACATGTGTGCAGTGGCTGCCCCTTAAGGTTTCAGCGGCCTTAGGCAGAAGGCTGTTTAGTGCAAGACACTGGAGAAACACTTTCTTTCCTTTCTCTTAAGAGTTGGAGCGGAGTCAGTGCGCTGCCTGCCAGCCTGGCCCGCTCTGCTCCAGACTCCCCCATGGTCTCTCCCCAGGGCTAAGCATCTAGAGAGCTGCATGCCCGGTGATGTGTGGTCCCACCACCTCCTACCAGCATGCCTCCCCAGGCCTGCAGCTGCGCTCTGAGGACGGGGACGGGCAGGGCTGCAGGGCTGAACTTTGCCGGTGCTGGCAGGGAGCAGAGCAGCCACCTCCAGTGTGGTGAGGATCAGGCTCCTGCTGAGGGCAGCTGTGCCCTGGCCATCACACCACCCTGTGCAGGGGGCTCTCAGGGGGGTTTGGGGCAAAAGTTCTGCACCCACCCCCACCCCACCCCCAACATGGGGCCAGGACCCACTGTGCCCCATCACTCCTGTGCACAGCCTGATGACAGCCGCAAGGCGGGTGCAAGCCCTGGCCCCAGCACCCCAGGGAAACTCTGTGTGTGCGAGCTCAGGGCAGAAACCAGCTCCTCCTGCAAAGTAGCCCAGCTCTGCCACTCCAGACCGAGAGCTTTTAAGTCTCTGGCTCTAAAAACGGTGCCTAGGGCAGCCCACTCCCCTCCCAGCAGCAGACCAGCATGGCTGTGGCCAGTGCCCGGGCTGGGGAGCATCCCACACTGTGGATGGGGAGGGCCCTTGTCCTGCGCCAGGTTGCAGCCACCTTCCGGCCCCGCTCACCTCTGCCAGCTCTGACATGTTTTTGGAATCTCATTAATCGCTTGTTTGGTGATTCTGACTGTACTTTCTTCTCTGACCCTTTAAACCATGAAAATGCTGATCCTATATGTGCTGATGAACTTAATTAGCTCCTTTAAACCACCAGATGCTTTCAGTAAGATTTTCAGGATGTCCCAGGCACATTTTAATTCAAAGGTCAAAAGCCTGAGGCTTGTTTACTTTTGTGTTTTATAGGTAAGACAATGCAGTCTGTAAAGTAACAGAACAGTACAGAGACACCTACAAAGATTTTATACAAAAACAGAGGGAAACTGATTGATCCCCACAAATCAAAGGCCGGTTGAGCTGATCTGGCAACTATTTTAACTACTTTATATAAAGACCTCCTAAAAGAGCCCACTTGTCTTTCCACACAGATAATTAAGTTCTCTGGTGACATGTGAGGGAAGGATCCCAAGAGACAGAAATTGGATCAGAAGTCTTGGTTTTAGGCAGAGTGTTTGAGACAGAGTTAGCATTTGCTAGCTCTGATGCTTGATGAACGTGCTGAAGCTAGGTCTTCTCTAAAGAAATGACCTATTACAACAGGAGAGCGGCTGACATCCTTTTCTGAGTGGAGCAGGGCATCCTCTGGGAAAAGCAAGGAAGGGAAACCTGACAACTTGTAAGTTTCTTAAGCAAGAAAGAAGTAAGCAAGAAGAAAAGGCCTATTTTCTTGGGACTACAACAGGTAAAATACTTGATAAGTTTTCGAATGAGTCTGTGCCGCTTATATTTGAATAGTGATTGCTGAAGGAGCTTTTCCAAGATGATCTCTTGCATCTAAGAACACCCTACGCAGAACAGTCCCACAGAGGACAGGACCAACAGCTGCCAGTCTCCCTGCCCCTGAGCCGGTAGCTCCCACATCGCTGCCGGGAGCGGTGAGGCTGCACGGTACCCAGGCCGTGGGGCAGGGCTCAGCCCCACGCTGCCCCAGGGAGGTGCGAGGGAGGACCGAGGCAGGTGGCTGGGCACACCGGCGGCTCCGGGAGGCCAAGCAGGGCTGCGGCAGGGAGGCAGGTCCAAGGCCAAGCTGGGAAGTCCATCCACGGGTCAGGATCTGCCCCAGTGATCACCAGGCAGGTCCCGGGTCCAGCTGGCAAGCTCATTTGCAGGATCTGCGCTGCAGCCAGGCACAGATGTGGCTGTGACCAAGCTGGTGACAGATGCAGCTACAGCATGGTTTGGGCAGGAGCTGGAGGTGCAGTCCTGAGCTTAACTGGAGGCCCAGGGCCATGGACCTTGCGGAGAGCCAGTCCTCCCGATTGCCCCGCATCTCTCAAGGCGCTGCAACTTGCTGGGGCTTGGCAGAGCCACCCCTGCTCTGCGGGGCCGGAGGGCATGGGCCAACCCCCGCAAAGCAGGCTCAGTACAGAGCGGCTGTCACAGCTGGAGTGTGTTGCAATTGCACCTTTTGCACTTCACAGACCAATATGGGAGGCCAGGATTAAGGAAGGGAGAGAGAGAGAAAAGAGGGGAGGGAAGGTAAAAGGGAGAAAAGAAGGGAGAGACAGGAGTGAAAAGACAGAGAAAAGAAAGGAAGGAAGGGAAAGAAAGAAAAGAGACAAACCATACTTTGTGCATTTATTCATTTTAAATTAAGGTTTTTACTTGATTGGGTGGAGACAGAGGGGAGGAGAGAGAGAAAGAGAGACTTATAAACCTGTAGGAAGGTGCTACATATATTCATTTGCAAATTTCATTCACAGGCTAGCTCTTGGACAGCTTACAGAGTCCTTCATTTTATACAATATCCGAGCCCCTCGGGAACAGCATTGCATATACCATCCATGTGCAAGGGCCGTACAACTTCTGTGTGGGTTATCATGCATGATAACTGCCAGGGCTATGCAAGCGCAGAGACAGACTGGTGCTCCCACCTGCCTTAACCACCAGCCCCTGTTCCACAGGCTGCAGCGCAGAGCCCTCCCTCCCCCAGCCGCCAGCTGCTAGCCGGCATCAGCTCTGCTTCTGGGGGAGCTGGAGGCAGTCGTGCCAGCATCTGCTTGGGTTCTCCCCAGAAAAAAACTGCACAGCAGCAAAGAAAATCTTGCTTGGTCCTGAATCTGAAGCGGTTGAACCAGATCCTGCCTGTCCCACAGACTCAGATGTAGCACTAGTGAAAGCCATGCTTTTTCTCAGTGTTTAGGTGACCTACCCCGGCATAATCCTTCAGGTGGCCCAGATTTCTGTTTAGCCTTGTATAGAGATAACTCCTAGCTCGTTTTAGCCTATACAAGTTATTTGCTGGTACCCCAGGCCCCAGCATTTGGCACACATAGCAGCCAGGCAGAGGGCCACTGCTGCCACTGGATGTTTGACCTGCATTTGAAGACCAAGAGGCTGTGAAATTAGAGCAGCCTGGAGAAGTCTGCATTGCAGACGGACCAGGGTTTGCGGATAGCTACCCAGCCTTGGTTCCCTACAAGTCCCCACTAGTTCTGTATATGCTGACATTTTTGTCCCAAGCTGTAGAGTCATATGCTTTGCTTTTTGCTTCTTGCTATGTTTAGTACAGAGATGGTCAAAGGCTTGTTTTTTGAGTTTTTGCAGAAAACATCAACATTTGAATACTGGGTTTGTTTCAAAATTTTTGAAACAGACATGTTTTTATTAGAAATATATGTGTTTATTTCTGAAAGGGTTATTAAATGAGTGGTTACCTATATGTTATGTATGAGAAGCAGAATTTTGCTAAAAAATACACATTTAATAGCATCTTGATGGCTCTGAAAACATGGGAAAAGGCACAGTTTCCCCCCAATATTAGCTTTTTTAATGCCATTTTTTTCCATGGGGAAAAATGTTATGTTAAAAAATAAGGATCTGTTCTAACTTCACACTAAGCAGTCACAGCATGTAAATTTTGACATCCCCCCCTCGGGGTTTAAGTTTCTCTTTCTCGCTTTTCTATATTTACATTTAATGCTATAGAGCTAAGTGCATTCCTCTGCCTGCCTGCACTCTGCAGCCCGTGTGAGACAAGACTGAATTTACAGCCCTTGGATAGTGGTGTCTCTTCTACATCACAGAACATTTCTGCTCAGCTGCCTGTTTTATTTCGGTGAAGGTGGCTTGTGCCTTTTCTTTGATCGCATCCATGTCCATATTCTGGATGTTCTGCAGCTGTCCCAGGATAGAGTCCTTGTCCTCTTCCTCCACCTGATCTTCTGCCACCATCTTCTGAAGGTCTTCTGGCAAACCCACATCGTCTCCAGCCATCTGTATTTGATTCTCATCCAGTTCACTCTGATACAAAAAGCAGAAAATAGAAACAGTACATGAGAGTGTGTCTGCTTTCTCAGGATCTATGATGAGTCTTTCTTTTGTTAGTTTGTTTGTTGGTTTGTTTTAGGGAGAACCGAAACATATGCACAGGTTTTTCAGAGTTTTTGGATGCCACTTAACGAATTCAGGCACTCAGTCAGCCCCCATACAAGTGCTAAGATTTTTCAGAAAACGTCAATTATATTTCTTTGAAGGGTTTCAGTAGTGTCAAAACTGAAGTCCTCAGTGTCGTTTGGCATTTTAGAAACTTTTGCCACATGTGTTAACTGTGGTAACATGCTGATGCTGCAGGAAGTCCACCACAAGTTACTTGTATCCACCAAAGACATGCTGCAATATACAATATACTGCCTAGGCTGTCAGCTGTTGTGCGATTTGGTTGGTGAAGCCGTAGCTTTAGAAAAACTGTGTGGCTGCCGCTCCCGTGTTCATTTGTTGGTGGGTATTTTTAGGTATCAGCAGTAAAGTGACACCTTCTTGAAGAAAGATGCATTAAAGTTAGTAAAGAATTACTGGAAAGAAGGTCCCCATCTTCCCCGAACCATGTCTAAACTGTATCTTAAGTCTTTGGTTGGTATCTCGGGATTGTGACGAAGAGCAGGGGCTGCCTGACACATAATCAGAGCAGTGTTGCAGTGTTGGTGAGTGGAGTAACGGGAGGACTTAGACAACAAAAGAGAGGATAGAGGTTGGATGTGAGTCTGAGAAAGCAAAAGGAGACAGGAGAAGGAACTGGTTAAGCAATTAAAAGGGCTGAGATGCAGTGAGCGCTACACACACTTGCTTCCTGCCTGCCCACTGAAACGCTCTATCAGTGGGGCTGTGTCGATGTTTCAAACAATGGTGATTTTGTTCACATTTTACGGTGGATTCTGATAGATCCAGAGCTCAGAAGAACAGGATATTTTGACACAGTTCACACATCAAAGATAAGCATTAATGCCTCATTACATCTCCAAAATGAAGCATGACAGCAGCAAAGGCCTGATATGAATAAGCAGCAACGCTGTCAGCAGGAGGTGTTTTTGAGAGTGAGAGAGGTCTTGGGTTTGCATGAATGAATGAATGCAACAATGAATGGATGGACAGATATGAGCAATGTCTGTGTCGTTTCAGGCCTTAGCAAGGACAGGCAGAATGGGATGCCTGACAGCATAGCCACTATTTACTGTTACATATATTTGGAAAACTTGATGTTTGCAATAACTGTACTTCCCTTGAACCTGATTCCTGCCCATACCTCTTACGAAAATATGGAGAGGTATATCGTGATTGTTACTACTATGTGGCTAAAATGGGTGAGGACATTTCTTGACCTCTTTGGGGACCTCTTGCTGCTACCAGATCTGTGGGAGCTAGAAACAATATCCCAGTCGGCAGAAGTGTTCTTTATTGATTGCGTGGCAGGAAAAAAATGTGTTAAACTTTTAATCAGCAAGTGCTGGATATCAGAGGAGCTAACCCTTTTGAAATTCTTCCAAGTAGGAGTAGCGGATGATATGTGAACAATTCTTTGGCACCTTCTTGCACCAAAGCCCGCTGTCCTACTGAAGTCTGAGATGTGATGCACAACACAGCCTGGGGGTTCAGAGTGTTCTCTGACCAAAGAAGAATGTGTTCAGATGTAGTCTAAAGCAGTACAATTCTGCCCAAATCAACTGCCTCTAGCCACTCGGCATTTACCCTGTCCTTGAACAGACCTAGTATGAGCTTCTGCAGGGTAGGGTTGCTCAACGACAAGCAAAGCAACACATAAGAAATGTATGGCCTCTTCTCTTTCTTCCAGAATTTGACAGATCTGGTTCCATTTCTTTGGTTTGAAATGGAAATGTAGGATTAAGTTTCTGATTTTACCTGTTGGTTTGTTGTTGTTTTTTTTTAAGTCTGGTGGAATTGAGTTAAAGCTTGTTTTCTCACAAGGAGAGACCCAAAGATTTTCCCCACAGGATGCTGTTAAAGTCAGGCTAATGCTGCAAATGTCCAACTACACAGTGAGCCTGAAGCTCCACGCACTCACTTCTGAAAGCTGGGATCAGAAATGTGGTGCTGGAAATGCACCGTGTCTGTTGGTGTCAAGACAGCAGCTTGCAGTCTGAGCATGAGCAGGGTGTGCAGATCCCTGCCATCCCAGCAAGCACACACATAGGGACTGTCACCTGGCCAGAGACACTACCCTGCATCAGAATACACTCGGCTTGGACCACAGAGAGCACCTAAAACAGGCAGACCTCATGGACAGGACAGCTGGGGCCATGGGCTCTACAAACCCGTACAGAAAGCCCCTCTGGACCCTGGCCAACCGGCACTGGACAGGATGGCCTCTCTCCTGATGACTTTAATCTCCATAGTCTCCAGGTCTCTGCAAGCGCTCAGCCACCCTTTTAGGATCTCTGAGAACACAGAAGCAACGTCTATTCTAGTAAATTAAATATGCCTGGCAGTGGTCTCTTGCCCCAAGGCCAGCTGGCCTGGAACAACCCACTGTGATGCTATTGAACTCTCTTGCCCTACCAAACAGGGTGGTCCCGTCTAACTGCCTATTGGGAATGCCAGTCCTAACTCCCAAACTGGCCCTGGGAACTGCTTGGGAGAGTGCCCAGGCCAGAACTGGGTCAGACACTAGTCTGACAACTCAACAGCACAGGCAATAGAGCCCTAGTGCCTGGTGATTCTGGTTTTGCATCTGACGTAGTCAGGTTCAGATCCGTTTTGTTACAGGTGCAACACAGAGTTCTTTATACATACATGGTACAGCGATGTAACAGAAAACAGTCAGTCTAAACACCTGTTTATACAAAGTCTGATTGTAAACAGAAGAGATCAAAGCTCACAGACAGAATAATCCACAGGGGAGCCACACTTTTCCAGCATCACTGTGTGGTGTACTGCTTTCCCTAAGCCTAACTTATCCTGTCACAAAGTTTAGCTATGCCTATGTGCAGAGATCCTTAGGCAGGCGAGTGCAGACCCGGTCCTGTGATTCATCAGGTCTGGACTGCACCAATTACATACAAATCAGAGTTCATCTTGCCTTGACCTGGAAGTGGGCTTTTTGGTAAGCAATGCAGCAGGGCTGCAGGTACCTCACAAGTAGGTACGAGGAGCCATGGGTTGGAACCACCAGCCTTCTCCCCCACCACAAGAACCCCCCTGCGCCATCCCCACACAGGGATCGCCGTCTGGAGTGCGGGGGTGGGGGGTGGGGGAGACTGCTCAGCATCCCAGCTGTCCCAGCCGTCAGGCCCTTGTGCGTGCCAGCGTGGTGTTGCCCAAGCTGGCGTTAGTGAGAACCCTCTTGCCCCTGGGGCCTAGAAACCCCACTTCAGCTCATGCCTGGCCCCCAGCCTTGCCCTAAGCTACGTCACAGCTGTGCCCATGCCACAGTGGTCCCCAGCTGAGCCTGGCCTCTTGACTGCTTCTCCAGGACGGACCATGCTTTCCTTCCCAGACAGCCACTGGGCGCTTGCTGGACCCTGCTGCCAGCCCCAGCTCTGCCCGCTGCGTTCGGAGCCTGCGGGACCGTGCCAGTGGGCAGGGGCACCGCTTGTGCTGGGGTCCCCCGGCTCCCTGGCCTCCACCTTCTCGGGGAGCAACCCTGATCCCGCTGCTCTGACAACCACACTGTGGCTCCATTTTTCCACAGTGGATCCACAGCTGTTTCACTCTGGCCTATTAAGAAAACACTCAGATCAGCAAAAGAATTCAAGCTTAGCGAATACTTGTTTTCAGATACTTGTCTAAAGCCTCTATGCACTGAAGAGCTTCTCCTGAGACAAGTTTCTCTTTCTGCCTGGCCGGTGCATCCCCCGCCGCACAGCTAGAGCTTATGTAATGGCTGTATACAAGTAAAAAATGCCTTAATTCTGGAACGGCGCTATTCATTAAATTAAGTCTTAACAATATTCCCATCAGAGCACAATAGAGCAAGAGCTGTTTGAGATTACATGACTGCATGTCCCTTTCATGGTGAGAAGCTTTCCTTTTCAATGTCTTTAGCAGCACTTGTTGAGAAGACACCTGATTGCATCTGAATACTCTTTCCCTCTAAATATCAGTGAACAAAAAAACATCCTGCTGTTCAGTAACTGAGAATCTTGTAGAGCGGTGCCCACAGAAGTGCTTTGATGCGGGGAGGGGATCCACCTGCTTGGGGCAGATGACATAGTCCCTTCCTGAGGTGCTTTTCATGCATCATACATTCATATAGCACAACACAACCCCCAGCACGCGGATGGAAGAACGGCATTGATGTGACAACACTCTGACGGAGAGCAGTGGCATTTGAGGTGACATGGTGGATATATGTGCAGACCAGCGATGTGAAGGGCGCAGTGGGGCCCGTGGGGAGGAGAGGTTGCTGTTCTGCAGATGAGGTCCTTGGGCAGCTGGATGGGCCTCTGGTCAGATGTGCCTCTCCTGCATCACAGGCACCAGCACCTCAAGCCTCTTTGTTTAAACCTTGCAGAAGTTAATTGGTTACTGGATCCCAGTTCAGGAAAAAGGCTTTTTCACTTACTAAGTGAATGAAAGGGTTTGGTGTGGGTTTTATTTTTATCAAAATATTTATTTATCTGTATATCTAATTTAAAAAAAAATGTTTTGTATGGAGGTGATGCATTCAGTACTCCAAAGATGAAAAAGTCGCCCACAGGTCAAATGTCTCATGGCTAAAAACATCTTTCTGGTGACAAACCTAAGTTGACAATTCTGTTAATAGGATTAGGTTCATTAAGGGACTGCTTTTTCTTATAAATCTGGCCCAGATAGCATGGAGCTTTAGATTTTGCACTGAAAACGGGGCCCTGCTTAGTCCTGAATTTCACGCTTTTATTTGCAATATGTGCTAGTGATTGATACTGGTAATATTCAGGGTTTCTGTCCCATACTAGGCTACCTGAAATGACTTTCATTTTTCAAAATAATTAATGCATTATCACAGGTCTGAGAGCATTTTTCTGCCATGCTGTTGCATCATGGAGTTGAATTTTTTTCAGGGACATATAGCGTGCATGCAATAATTTCATTCTCTTCTTGATATAGCATATGTTTTCATAAGGGCTGATGAAAAGAAAGCAGACCTTCAACCAAGTAATGCTAGATAGGTAGACACAAGTGCAGAAAAGCATATCCTGCAAAATTTACTTGCAACTGCCACAAATCAGCAAAGCTAAGTACATCCTTAATATCTTCTTTGCCAGCTTAGAGCTCGTGTCCTACCTTGGAGGCAAGCCTTCTACTCTTATTACTGAAATTTGGCCCCAGAGAGCACCTAATGTGTACCAAAGCCAAGATCCTGCTGGAGTTGAGGCAGATCACCATTGCCTGCCCCTGGGTGCTATGAGGTGGCCGCGTGTTCACGGGGGGTCAGCCAAGGGTAGCTGTGGAGACCCGAACACCACCTCAGAACTGGAAAAAGCACTGCAGACGGGAGACTTTCAAATCACAGCAAGACACCCAGCTCCACTGACTTGTAGTTGAGAGCTGGGCTCATAAGTGTCCTGAAGCCTTTGAAATTAGCCCTTCTTGGGATTTAAAGCTGGGGCCTCTCTGAACACGGTGAGGCCATGGGGAAATGTTGTTCAGTAGCTGGCTCGGCATATGCCTCCAAAAGGAAAACAAAGCCTAATGATATTTTACTACTCAGCTGCTAATTAAAATGCTGGTGTTTAGAGATTTAGGCTTACAATCCAATCAACCACTTAAAATCTTGTACTTTTTTTTTTTTTCATAATTAATCTTTCTGTAATTAAACTCGCCCTCAGGATACGTTTTCCTCTTTCTTGTCACTATGCTGAGCACTCACGGCCCAGAACAAATGCTATATTGCAGCTGATGAACACAGAAGAGCATAGCGGATAATCTGCCCTTGCTCCTTCTGCCTGTGTATATGACACCAGTCTTGCACTAACATATATCCATGTTTCTCCGGGCCTATCCCTTTCTCTTCCAGGTGGCTATTCTGTCTGGAGGGAATCTGAAGACGTGGTGCATTTCTCTAGCCTTTTTGATGCCAGGCTATAGGCATGAGCGAGTGCCAACAATCCCCTAACTCATCTGCTGCGGGAACAAATACCAGCCTTACACAGGTGGAGCAGATCCCGTCCTTACCCCAGGCCCTGCTGGTCGCGTGGGCCTTGTGCCGTGAGCAGGCAGCACACACAGCCTGTCTGGTTCACGGGGGACTGCGCTGTTGAGCCAAAAGAGCTCAGCACTGTTGGTTCCCCCCGACCAGCAGGATGCCTTGCAGATGACCTGTGCGGTTGTCCGGAGGTACGCAGGTCTGGTAACGCCTGGAGACGTTCAGCTGCTCAGTGCAGACCTGTGTTTCTATAGAGAGGCCTGCAGCCGCAGTAGCAACGCCTCTGGGAGCGAAAAAGAGATCAAGGTTCAGGTACAAGCCAGCATGTGACCTCGATAACCACCTGCCAAAGACTGAGGGGCTAGTAACACTTCCATGTAAAGGGGTCATTTGAATGAGAAGCTATAGGCGTAGCAATATGCCTTCACTCCTGAAGACAACGAACTGTACCAGATGATTTCAAAAGTCAAATGTCCTTATAGAGAGTCTGTTGATCTGAAATGAGTTGTTAAATAGAACTGTATTCACTTCAGATTTGCTTACGAAAGCTCTGTTCAACACCGACACATTGGCAGGGCAAATAGAGGGGCAGCTTAACTGAGCTTTCTTCACAGCATTTTTTCCCTCGCTTTTTTCCGCCCCAGTACCTGTCTCAAAACATTGTGCCATACATTTTTAAGACAGCACTTCTCTTTCTTGGAAAGTCAGTTAGCAAGGTTTTGGTTGCAAAACCCGTGCTTTCAAAGTTAGAGAAAAATACATTTTTCATCCTCATTATGAATGAGGTGAGTCCTGCCCGACTAGGAAAACACAGATGATATAATTGTATCTAAGTCACAAGGTCGATTCACTTTTAAGCCAAACTGTAATTTGTCCTTAGGGTTCAAGCGAGTAACTGCCCGGCCCCTCCGCCCCCAGGTGAAGGAGGAGGGATGTCCGCTGCCACCTCTGCTGCCGGATTGGGCCCCCCGGCCCTCGACTTCGAAGAGGTTTTGTTTTAAGAGTGGTGCAATTCTACGAACGTGACACTAGAGGGCCTGTGGCGGCTCAGGGCTAGAAACGGCACCAAACTAGCACGGTAGAAAACATGCATGATCTACAATTCGTGTTTGCATCATATAACCACTTTCTGATCCTAGCCGACTTCGTCAATTTGTAATTGCTTGACTGCTGGGTCCTCTCCTTCCGGCATTTCTGATGTTTCAGTGGGCAAGTCTTTGAACACTTCCGTGACTGTTGCAAATGTTTTAGTATTTAGTTGTGCTTGGCACAGAAAATGCATAAACATTCAATCCTATTACTTCAAGGTTCCAAGGCAGGCTTTTAAATTCCTCAGTCACATTTGCCTTTGCTCCCAAGTCATGCCAGGTGATGGACCCTAAGGGGCTAGCTGGCTCAGACCAAAACTGTGTTAGGGACTGCCCGGTAGCTTAGTGATGGGGTGATGGCACTCCAGCACCAGAGAGCATGCCCCAGCACTGACTCATTTAGGAGTGTAGATTTAGCACGAGATCCACAGAGCACTGAGGAAACTGTACAAAACCCCCTTCACCGGCAAACGGTAGACCTTCTTGGAATGTGTCCTCCACGAGGAACCCTTCGCATCTGGCTCCTCTGTCAAGATGGAGGGATTGTACTAGCCATGGGCCAAAAGCACCACCAGAAGCCGCTGACAGGAGAGGGAAAAAGCGTAACCATTAGGCCCACTGCTCACAGACATAAGTGTCCCTGCAGATCTGGAGGCAGATGAACGTGATCGACTGAACCCCCTGCTAAGGTAGTAATTTACTCTGAGGAGAAGGAAAAGTGACAACTGGTGGAGCTATCTGAAAAGGTTCAGCACTGTGGGAGAAGGCAGCAGAGATGATACGTGTAGAGGTGGCTATGAAGTAAAAGATCAGTCCTTGGAGATGGTGGAAATATGCAATGGGTTTAAATAATCTGCTGGGAAAGCCCAACTGGCTGGCAGGCCCTTGGATCTGGTATCTGTGGGCAAGAGTCCAGAGGGCTAGGACAGGAAACCTGATACATGTAATTTTCAGAACAAGGCTTGATGAATTTGAGCAGTGCCAACACACTGCTTGAACGGCCCTCAGGGGCTCTCTTGTAGTGAACATTACAGAAGCATTTTTCACAGTGAAATTTTCATTGGCCTGAAGTCATCCTAGGCTTTCTGCTTCGATTCTAGAGTTGCATTGGGCTCTTGGTCTCAGTCTCAAAACTCCATCTCAACCAACATATTTTGGTTCATCTAAAATGCAAATTAGGTAAAAGAAGACGGGGTACATCATCTCACATCTCACTGTGAAGGAAATACTTTTGAACTGAATGCCATTGACCTAAGCTCCACTGAAATGCAGGCAGACTTCAGTGAGGTACATTTGGACAGCAAACACCAAGCCACGGAAACCAGACCGCTAAGAACCCACGGCTGACACTCCCACTCATTTTCTCAAATTCCTTCCAGATCAAGAGTAGGAAAGGATGCAAAGTATCTCTGGTGTCTTTAATACCTTTGGCCAGGTTAAATCCTTCCCACTCAGCTCAGAAAGGCAAGCACAAATCATTTGTGCGAGGGGGTCTAGTATTGCTAGCCAGGTGTGACAGAAATGTTACACACAAAACCCTGCTTCTGTGGAAAAAAATCCACGTGACATTTTACCACATCAGAATTTTGACAACATCAAAAAGATCCAACAATTTTAAAATTATAATTTCTTTTCTGTCTTTACAGTCACTACTGGAAGTTTTTGTTTCTAGAAAACAACAACTTTTTATTAGTGGTGGGGTTTTTTTTAACAGACTGGTTATAAACTTCTCATTAAAAATATTCTGAATAACTTTCCAAAGAAATCCAAGAGAAAGGCGGCTGCTTCTGAGCTCTGCAAACCAGTACAACAAAAAGCGATGCCTGCAAAGCGCTTCCCGTGCCGCCGGCCGCCCCACTGTGGGCTGCGGGCTGTGGGCTGTGGGCTGTGGGCTGTGGGCTGCGGGCTGCGGGCTGTGGGCTGCAGGCTCTGGGCTGTGGGCTGTGGGCTCTGGGCTTTGGGCTCTGGGCTGTGGGGTCTGGGCTGCGGGCTCTGGGCTGTGGGCTGCGGGCTGCGGGCTCTGGGCTGCG
>JAVJGI010000057.1:44705-59235 GCA_035590275.1 Ibycter americanus | reverse complement strand
ACGCAGCGTGGGCAGCTGTGGGGCCCCGGCCGCGCGGCTGGGCAGGGCGACGGCAGGCGCTGATCGACTAATAATCACACTGATACAATAATCACACTGATACAGTAATCAGGCTTCTGTCTACCTGGGCTGGCACTCACAGGAGCATGGAGGCTCATTGAAATCCCTAGGAGCCCAGCACCTGAATACCTTTGTGGTTCTGTGCCGCAGAGCAGGAGCCCAGGGCTTCAGTTAAACATATCTCGGTTCATCCTATTTGGAAGCTGGTGATACAAAACCAGCCACCAAAACACAAAGAAATCCATATCTGCATGTGACAAATGAACCAGCAAGCCCCATGCTCTGCTGACTGCAGGAGATGGAATGAAAAACACAGAGAGAGCACAGATCAGACAGTCGTAACACTGTCT
Source organism: Ibycter americanus (assembly GCA_035590275.1). Taxonomy (NCBI): domain Eukaryota; kingdom Metazoa; phylum Chordata; class Aves; order Falconiformes; family Falconidae; genus Ibycter; species Ibycter americanus. Next base: position 58,825 of record JAVJGI010000057.1, on the reverse strand, counting down.
GCAGAGGGAAAAGCAAACAGAGAACTCCAGAAAAGAGCCATTATTTCCAGGGCATTTGCTCAAATGTTAGATTTGCAGCAAGTCACTGAAGTCATATTTGACATAACTGTATGTGAAGGATATCTTAGTGAAGCTGGGAAAACAAATCTCATTAGAAATCTTTTATAAGCAATGAAGCAGTGACCAGGCTAAGTGCAGTTTAATAGCATATAAACCACCGCCATTCTAAGAGTCCCTATGTAAACCTGTCCAGAGTCCAAAGACTTTACAGAAATAAGCTTTTTTCACTACCTGTATAGAGGCTCAAGTTCAGGGATGGATGCAACCCAGGTTTTAGCAGAGGGAGGGCTCTCATTGGTATCATAGGCTATGGGAACGCACAGTGTACTTCGCTGTGTCAGGGTGGAAGGGAACAGCTCTTAAGCTTTCCCCCTTTCCCAGTAAATCTACCAAGTCAGCAACAGCAACTGGAGATCCTGTGTCATGATGCAAACAGTGCAGAGTAACACAGCATATTAGGCTAAACCAAAGAAATGTGAGAAATCAGAACACGAAGTCAATAAATGCTATGCACATACATAGTAGAATAATCCAGTAACTGCAAGAAACAGATCCTGCTCTCAGAAGGGTCTGAGCCATATTACACAATCTCTGGACCTATGTAGGTCTCTGGAAACTATGTATAACTCTGCCTAAGACTAAGTTCAGATTCAAGCTCAAGTTTGTGAGCACAGAATCAAAGATCAGGTTGTTCTAATTCCAGCTACAGCATTGGAAGAACCAGGGTCTTGGGAGTGGAGTACATGTCACCTGATTTCAGCTGTCTGGTCTAAGGTAGCAACCTGGCCTCCCCCTGCAAGAGGCACAAGCCATGGAATGTGACCCAACCCCACCTTAAATGCTTATGTGAAAGTTTGGATAGATGAGGCTAGAAGTTCTGGTCTCTTTCCATTGATGACATTGAGGACCCTAAATAACTTGCTTGGGTTAAGTACTACATTTTTTAGTAACTAAATTTACACAAGATGGATTCTTTACCTTCCTCCATTTTAATTAATCAGAAAAGCACTGGAAGGTACTGATCAGAAAGCAAATGGTAATGACTCAGAGCTGGCAGGTGAGTGCTAGTGATATAAACAAGCTCCCAAATTGCTAAGAACCACCAGATACTTCCTTGTGGGACATAAACAAAATCTTTAAAAATGCTAACATCTTTACAGTAGGTAGTAGTAGTAGTAGTTCAGCGCAGATGCATGATCCAAACCCCTACAGAGACTACTCTGTCCCATATTACCTCTCTCCTGCCCATGGAAGAAGCTTACAAAATGACAACTTTTCCAAGCACAGAACCCTGAGTTACTTTCTCTGGGCTGCATCTAACAGTGCAACCCACTCTGGACAAAACTGGAAAGCACAAGTGGTCAGCACCCACACACCACAACCAAGTGCCGGAAAGTCACAGCAGACACAAAGCCTTTCAATTCTGTGGCCCGGAGCAGAATCTCCAATCTCAGGGAGCCTTTAAATGCACAGTGGTAAAGGCCCTGATACCGATTTGCACAAACAAGTCTTCAGTCGCTTCTTCAGAATGAATGGAAAATAATATTCAACACTTAATGGACTTTCATTCACACCCTACAACAGTTTGTTTTCTTTTAACAAGTCTTTGGGGAAGGAAATTGTCGAACATTTTTGCTTCTTTGTTTGGTTTTTGAAAACTAGAACTAATCATTTTCACCCTTACAATCAGTCATCTCTTCAAAGCATGCTAACAGATTCGAAAGGCTGGGCTATCCGGTACCAAAGTCTTATTCCTCTTTTCCCCATCACATCATTTTTGCCCATATATCTGCTAGCTATCTTTAGTAGTTTTCCTTCATTTCCCTTACAGAAGTCAACTACTGATTTGTCGTTCCCTGTGTATCTCTTGGAGCCTTTTTTTGAAAATGTCTTCACATTTCCCATCTTCTGAGGTTAACCAACTGACTACATGCCTTGGTAAATTTGGCAATTCGTAATCTGAAATCCTTTAGAATTCTTGGGTAAATACCCACTGGCCCTGGTGTGCCCTTCACTGTTTAACAACCTCCTCTGACAACACTGAGCTGAGAAAATTCCCCTGATTCACCTTCATAAAAGAGACTGTCATAGGGAAACCTATCTAGGGACCTTCACAGTGATCCTGCAGTTAAAATGAGTGTGAAGTATTCACTTAACGTTTCTGCTGTGGGCTTATCTTCCCTGATTCTTTTGCAGAATCCTTCTCTGGCTTTCACTCCCTTAGCTCACCTCAATTTCAGCCCACAGTCCTACAAGAGATACCAGCTTTCTTCATTACAGAACCATCCATCACCTTCTTGTGACAGGAAATCATCTCCAGAATATTCAAGTTTCTAAAAATTTATTTTTTTTACTTTTTTTTTTTTAAAGCAGGCAAGATCTGTGGATGTTTATGACAGGCTTGTGCTGAATCCTGTACTTTGATAAACCTTTGAGTTCCACAGTTAAATCCCTGAAAATGTGGAAGATGATCAGAAAATAAACAGAGGAGCAAGTCTTCCTTCTAAACCAGGAAAACACTTTTAAATACAGAAGAGAGCTATCCTTGCTTGTATCCATGTGTTTTTATGTCAGGAAAATACTATCAACATAAATTCTAACTATGCTTTCTGTCATGATCCAGCAACTATTGCAGCTGCTGCCTGCTTTTAACAAACCTCCAGACTTCTCTGTTGCTTGGATTTTCTGTTTATATTTTGGTTTTCCTGGAAACATTTGACAACCAGTGTCAGGAGCACTAAAGAAAAAAAAAAGGACAGTTTGCTTGCACTTCTTGGAAGAAGATAGTAAAAATGAGCCTTCAGAAGTTTAGTAGAACTCAAACGTACAGCTTGTAGAGGAGTTTTCAGGGACTTTGTGTGTTTGCTTACAGCTTTTTTTAAACTGTTGCATGTTGCTAAGATAAGAACGTATACTAACTGTGAAACCCGATCAGATCAGATGACTCAACTTGCCTAGTCATCTGTTTCAGATCTGACAGTATAGAGAGGGATTATAAGAATCTTTCCACTAGATTCATCTACTGAGCAGAGAAAAGAGGGTCTAAAAGAAGCAGTCACTATGGGAAACCATGGCTCCTGCCTCCTCCATTTCTGTACTGAGCTGCAGTGGAGCTCCCACTAATGAAGGCGATTTGCATTTTCAGAACTCTACACTGGAAGTCACTTTGTCTTAAAATCGGCCACTGCACCAGATGACATCGCGAACTACAGGCTTACCTTAGGGAGTCTGTACTTTTCTCTCAGATGAACCCTCAGACAGGCTCGCTCTGCTTTTTTCTGTGCAAATGCTGCATCTCTTTCCATCCTGGAAATCAGAAAAAACATTTCTTCAAGATGCTAATAAAATACAGCCTTTTACATGGAACCAGTTGCTTGGCTGCAAAAAGCTACATGCAGGTATTGTTTCCAGAGTGGTGTAACTTGTCCAGAGGCACGAAAGGAGCGGTATCAATGAAGCGATGCTAAGGGGCCAGGTTTCCTGTACCCTAAGCTGTTCTCAGAACAGTTCCCTTGAGTCCTGTGAAGAACGAAGGATAAGCCAATTCTACTTGTCTGGCGTTTGTGCCTGTACTAGCTGTGATTGCTTATTATAACAATGAACAATTCCAATAAGCAGAACAAAGTTACACTTCATGCTTTGCTTATTCCATCAGAGCACGTATAGCGATGGGGCTGCCTGCCAATGCTCCTGTTCTACGAACGTGACATTCTCATAGTATAACAACACACACAATGGCAGGACGGTCTTTCTGGGTCAGACCAAAAATTTACCTACCCTGGAGTCCAATTGCCGACAATAGTGGACACTTACAGAAAAAATTTAAGAGCATAAGCACCCTGTATCAAAACTGCCCAGCTTCCAAAAATCAGTAGTGTAGGGTACTAGAGCTAGAAATTGGCTCTACATCACTGTCCTTCACAGCCCTGGATGGCCTCTGTCACCTATGAAAATCCCTGGACTTTTCTGCATCCATTTATTCCTTCAGAACATCCTATGGCAATGAATTCCACAGGTTTCCTGCATGGAAAAGTACTCCTTTAATCTGTGATTTTATAAAATGCTTTCGTTAGATTTAAGAACTCTTCAACACACTTTTTGGTTAGATTACTTATATATTTATTTGCAAAATGTGTCTCCTCAAAGATTTTTGGTAACATTTGGTAACATTCACCTTCCCCGCCCCCCCCTTCAATTTTTTTTCCCAGAAGTATTGTCATGGAAATTCTACAGCAAAATTGATTTTGTTCTAGTATAGGTATTTTGTCACATAAAAGCTACGTGCAAGATGAAATGCGATTTTTAATTTGCTTCCACAAATGACCACAAATGAGTTTTTGGGTTTCTCTCTCTCTCTCTCTCTCATTCACATTAACTGGGAGCCATCTTAAACTTCTTTCAGTCAGCCATTGATGGGAAGCTTGGAAAGAGATTTTTTGAGACCTTCTGGCATATTTTCCCTCTCTTTCTCCACCTTCCTCTTCTGTTGCTCACTCCTTCTCCAGACAAGTCATGAGCAGCCATAGTCGGTACTGGGATATGCTTCCACAGGGCAGCGTGCACAGCACGACTACACATCCCTTTAGGTGTCCTGTGGGGCTGAGGGTCAGGAGGGGATTTTCTGCTCAGGTAAATTCGAGCTTTTCAGTTGTCCTGGCATCATGGGAAGCCCTGGCAAAACTCACTCAGCCCATCTCCCACCACTGCCTGGGCCCTAGTGTCTGGCCTAATCTTAACACCTTTTTGTTCTGGAGGATCTAATCATTCCCTGGAACATGAAGCTTTGCGGGAACAGGGAACAGATGTGAGAGTAGTTACGTGACAGTCAAGAGCCTGTGATGTACAGCACAAACTGGTGGTCCCCTCTTGCTTAAACTCTTGCAATGCTGGAAGCAAATTCTATGCAACCGTGCTGGAGACTGCCAGTGCAAGTCACCTGTTTGTTCCTGCGTATTACACATTTTCCTGAGAAACAGCAATCTGTGCATTTTGTTTTATCACCAAAAAACCCCACCCAAACCTGAGAAGAACCCAAAGCCAGAATGGTCGTGCATCAAAGGCCAAACCCTGCCTGAGTGTGACTCCACCGAGGCACTTGTACAGCTGAAAACTGAGTAAAATCCAGTGCCCTGAAAACAGACACTCTGCCCGTGACAAAGGTTTCTGACACACATTTACATCAGTGCACCAGTGTGCACTGTCCTGAGCTAATTTTTGCTTTCTGAAAGTACATCAGATACTCCTATTATAGTTCCAAAGTGTACTTTCCCAAGCATTCCTGCACCCATTCCTCAATACAGTTCAGCATGTGATGGACTCATGCCACACTGGAAAACACTATAGAAATAACTAATTTCCAAGCATTTTTCCTATTCTCAGGAATCCCATTTTGCTTCTCAGTCTCAATAAAGCATCTTCCTGCTGGCAGGTGGTTATTTATCTTTTAAATATCCCTTGACAAACCACATAGCAAAACATTCTGTATTTTATTCCAAACCAAATGATACCTGTTCAAGGTTTTATGACATAAATGGCTGCTGCTAAATACAGACCTGGATACCTCAAATTCCGTCAGTCATTAACCTTTCACCTATAATCATCTTACATGAAGGATTTACACGACCATTATGTAATTGACCATTAGAGGAACAGATGCATTTGAGATTTAGAAGTCAATCGTTTTATTTATAATTATGCATGATTTGAACTCCTACATGTTAAGTCCTTTATTTTACTTCTGTTTTGATATTTAAACACAGCAAGTGGTAAAGATCAAAATTACAGACAAAATAAAATCGAGATTTAACCAGTTGAAAAGTTCTGCTTTATTTAGATTTTAGAAAAAGTAACTGAAAATGCAACTACAAAAAATAACCATCTTAAAACTTTTCTCTAGATGAAAATCATCCATTTAACATAGCACTCATTACTTTTTCACGTTTGCCATAATAAACGTGGACAAAGAAAAGATTATGTATTGAAAGCGTACTCCACATGGAGTTCTAGGAGAACAAATCATATACATTTTAGAATTAACCCCTGCATTACAAACAGCTTTATACCTGTGGAAAAAATTGACAGATAAAGCAACATCAACTAGGAATGAGTCCAGCACGTCAAGGTGTGGAGATCGCAGGAAAGTGTAGGAGAGAGTTGCAGGATAGGTCGGAGGGGAAGGATAATATTTTATCATTTCCAGTTGGTGAACTTTTATTTTGAAAAGCCTCTTTAGCAAAGATTGGTCTGCTTTAGAAAAAAGGGGAGAGCTGGATGTTTGGCTTTTTCTTGGGATGTTTTTATCTGCACAAAGTTACCAAGAATCAGCCCCATACTGATAATAAGGGAACAGGTACTCACTTCTCCTCAACCATTTGCTTTTGATATTCCTCATACTCCTCTCTGGTCATTCCTGCAGCTGCTGCTGGATCAGAAGGAGTGCTTTCTTCTTTGCTTTCTTCCCCTCCACCTCCAAGTCCCAAATTCTTTACCTGGTTGCTCAACATACTTTTCATTAAAAAGGCCATCTTCTCAAGAAAAAAGGAGCTATAAGCAAACAACTACAAGAAAGTCAAACCAAACCAAAAATGTTTTCAAAACCAACAATTGTAAGCAAGAGAGTTTCTACAGCTACATCAGCTCTTCAAGGGCACAATGCTAGTGAAATGTGAATGCCAAAATCAGTTTGTCAGCCATAATCTGGATTAAAGAGTGAACTCCTTAATATCTAGAGGCAGATGGTTCAGATTACTCCAAAAAAATCATTAGATGCAGCTACCTACTTTTTATATTAATACCTTAAGCTAATCGTACACATACACAAAAAATCAATTCTAGTATGCGAAGGCATTTTGACTTCTTCCATCTTGAAACTCTCACTTCCACAGAGGTGAAAACATTCCCTGGAACACAACGGACCAAATTAAAAACCTGGTTGACTAAATGGCCACAGTAAAATCGTAAAATTGAGGCTACTGAGCAAAAAACCCTTTTAGATTTACACAATCAAATGAGATTTGAAAACTGGAATTCTTCATTAAGCAAAAAATCCAATCCTTTTTATCCATTAACATTTTATCACATTGAACAGGAAGTACATTGAATTATTTTTCTTCATCCACTTTTCATGTGGTTGGTTTGTTTGTCTCACAGAGGAATGGGGTATTACTGCTATCATTACTATTGTTTTCAAGACAGTAATCACAAAAAAAGCAAATCACATCTTCCTATTTTTCATTCCTTAGGGTTTGTTTAAACTCTTCCTCAGGCTGTCTCCATCTAGATCACCACTTTGGTGCTGCAGAGAACACCCAGTGTTTTTAATCTTGTCAGCAGAGAAATGAATCTGACTGATTCTGTATGCTGTAATGCAGCCTTGGTATCTGTTGTGTGTGGGTTGCTTGTGTAGGTCCTTATCCTTCAAACTTTTATTCACATCATTAACCTCACCGTGTCTATTCAGGTGAAGATTTGCGGGATCTGCTACCTCGATCATGGACTATTTTGGGAAAGAAAATCTGCTACGTCTCAAAAGTTCATGAATTTGAGTTGTGAGCATTTATCCTACTATGACTGGCTGCGCATGCCTTAATGAAACGTTCTGTAGTTTTGATTATCTAAATGCTTCTCCCAGCACTCTCATAATTTCACTGAGAGATGGGAGGATTCCCCTTTGCCTAATGCCTTAATCTGTATTAGAGCCTTTCTAATTAAAGCAGACCTGTTACTATTTAAAAAAAAAAAAAAAAAAAAAAAAGCAGGACGTTCTGTAATCCTGGATTATTAGTGATTATACAAGAAACTTTATTTTTGAAACAGAATATCACTCAGCAGCACAAATTCCAAATCACAACAAAACTACTTTGATACACTACAGATACCTAGAAAGCATTTTCCTTAAATCAAAATTGATTTTTACCATCACTGTGCACTTTCAGGCCTCAGCATAAATTGCAAGAATTTGTGGGAAGAATGAACTTCTTACCTCTGACCATCTCTGACCTTGATTACCAAAACTGTACGGCACTTGTCCAAATGGCTAACAAAACCAAGATCATAGGCATTAGAAAGCTAATCCCAATTTAAGCAGAGAATGCTAAACTCGAGCATGTATTAGTCTGAAGTTGAATGCGTAAAATTAAGTAAGATTTGTTATCTGGAAAATGTAAAACCAAAAAAATGAGCGTTAAGTTTATACACAAGGTATCACTGCTCCTGCTTCAGAGAGTTACTTCAAAATGGGCCTGGCAGCGTCAGCCTGACCTTGTTACAGCCAGCGGCCTCCCTGGTTCAGTTCGCTGCCTTGCTGAGGCATCCCACAGGCAGTCCTGCTGCATTTTGAAGGCTGTGTTTGTTGAAGAGCTGACATCTAGCTAGTGCTGCGGGCCCACTGCAGGACAGCTGTAGCTGTGCTGGCATGCCAGCTCCAGCAGAGCGTGGCATTGCCATTACTATTGCCCTTATCCTTGTGTAAATGTCTCACCTGGTAAGTGCTGTCCCACCCTGCCCAATGGTACTTCCCTATCATTTTCCCAGGCTGGAGACAGTATGGACAAGCAGGGATGGTTCTGACCTGCAACCCTTTTTGCCTTCTGCTAAAACCAAGCCTTGCTCACTTCGCTGGTATTTGAAAAGTCTTGCAAACAGGCCTAACCTAACATCTCCTTCAGGAGGACAGTCTTTGGATGAAGGACTCTGACAGCTGAGCAGTAGCAGCAGCCCCATGACCCAGAACAAGACCAGAAGAGCACCTCTGTTACACAGCCAACTTTAAAAGGAAGAAACGAAAATAAAGCGTTGAATTCTAGAAAATTATTGCTGTTAAATACTGCTCTGAGAGCAAGCCCCTGAAAAAAAAAGGTCCCTAGCTTGTGAACTACAGCCTGACTCATGTAAGTGACTTGCCGCACACTGCTCAGAACACAGTGGATCTCAAGAGTGGGAGACAGAAGATCCTAAGTGAGGGGAAGAAGGCACTTGGTCAGTTCAGGCATCTCTAGAGACAGATGGTGGCTAGAGAAAGAGGGCATCACAACGCTGCATAAAAGTTTTGGTCTTGCTCACCTTTGCATCCACTGTTTACAGCACAAAGCTAACAACAGAAACTGGCAACACGGACATCAGCAGCTGGAAGATCATCTTCTCAATCTGCTTCAGCTCCACAGCCAAGCTGTATCTTACACGAGTATGTGGCACAAAAGGGGCCAAGAAACACTGCATGAACCATGTACAGATCACAAAGAGGTTTTCAGCAACTTGCAAAAGCCATTGAACAGGTTAAACTAACATATTGGCACCGTTTACATGCTGATCCTAAAGCACAGATGAGTTCAGTAACAGTACAGGAGACATCACAGAAAAGCATGCTATGAGACAATTTTAAGATTGGATAAATGTAACTTTTGATGGTCTGCATTTCCTCTGTGTTTTGACAGCTACTTGATGAAATACTAGAATGCCGTCCCGCAACACCACTACTCAGTGCCAAATGCCTCTCGAGTCCACTTGCAGCAGTTGGCTCGTCTTTATGTAAAATTCTCCTAACTGGAACGGGGAGCACCACCGCGTCTGTACTGGGAGCTTCACAAATACGACACGCAGCACTGATTTTTCCAGTATTATGTTTCAGTCTTCTCTAAGAGTACAGGGAGTGTATATGTTTAACTTTGTGCTGTTTGTCTTTACTGAAGAGAAGCTTCACTAACTTTAGGCACAAGTCTTGGCTGTAGACTTTGATCCCTATAGAAGTGCTAACGCCACCACCTTCTGCCTAGAAGAGGTGCTTTCACAGAATTGACTGGGAAGGCAAGAAAGCTGAAAACTGGCTTGAGAAGGGATTGCTGAGAACCTGAGAGATCTTGCCCGCCAGATCCTGAGAGGTCTCATGAATCTTCTTAACAGCAAAAGGCATTCCAATGTTAGATTCAAAATTCAAGACAATAAAAAGTGCTTTAAAGGTTACTGGCCCTATTGGCACTGGAAACTGGTGAGAAACACACACACCCAAAAAAGCCCAGTGACTGAACTTCAGAAGACACCACACAGCTAACTAGTGAATTGCTCACTTCATTGTGGGTTTAGATATTTAACACAAATCTGTGTACAGAAATAATGAATAAACACTGACAAGGAACTAATTGCTTACAGAGTACCTAAAGCATCAAGTTTTAAGCCTTGGGTATCAACAGGGACCAGTACCTCCAGAATAATTCCCCTTCCTGGCAGGTGCTTTACCTACTGCCTTGAAGTCACTAACCACTTACTGCTTTTTGCTGATCACAGGGATCACAGGCTTAATGACAACATACGGACAGCTGCTGAACAAGTACTCATGTTGCTGCTTCCTTTGCTTTAAATCAACCTCCTTTCCCTCTAGCTTAAGTGAAATAAAAATTAAAGGCTCAGTTCCTGTTTTATCTGATGGACCTGGGTACTATGAAAAGAGTCTGCGTTCCATACCTGAAGAATGCAGGCATCTCCCACCCCAGAACAGAATTCAGACTCTCGTAACAGGCAAATCACAAAGAGCAAAACCTAAAAGCCTCGATAAGGACGCCAGCACAAAAACGTCACAGGCAGGCAAGCGTCCAGCTCCCAGCCTCCTCTATAGACTGTGTTCCCAAAACACAAGTCACAGCAGACAACTCCAACCACATTAATTCAAAAGTATCTACGTGTTCTTTGAGAGGACCAAGACTCTCCCCCGCTACTTCACCCCTCTAGAAGAGGATGTCACCTTTTATCTAAGTCAGAACATTAGATCACTTACACAGAAAGAAGCAAGTATTTCAGGGCTTTCTCAGCTTGAACAGATTCAATTAAAGATTCCTCTCCTCCACCTATTAGAGAAATTGCTCCTGGCTGGGGGAAAATGATGATCAGTGAGGGAATTCTTAATCTTCCTGTGGGAGGTTACCACAGACACACAGAGTTTACTGGATAGAACACACAAAACAAAACAACCGCAAGGAGACAGACTGACTTGTTTTGGGTAGGCACATTGTATTCCAACAAACAGGAGCAGAGCACCCAGGTGACAGCAGTTTGGGGAATCTGAAGAACAAACTTCAGAGATATAGGCAATCTTCAATTCACAAAAATGAGGTACTCTGTATACTCAAAGCAGCCAGCAAGCAACTCCATTTGCTGTTAAGACACAGAAGCTGACGTACTACTTTACATTTTGACCCAAGTGTCTGATACTGAAGCCAAGTCCAATATGTAACACAAGCTTTTCAGCAGATCTCTTTTAGGTTAGAGTCACTCTTGCATTAGACTGCAATACAGAGGATATAATCCCTTCGCACAGAATGAACCCAGGCTGGATTCAGCATACCTTTCTAACCATCAGCAGTCATGTCTCTTCAATACAGGCACAGCCTCAGCCTCTGAATGCCGTCAGCTCTCCAGTATCAGGTAGGATTGAACCCAGATCTCAAAGTGTTCAAACTTTCTGAACAACACAGGGTAAAGAATGCTTCAAATACACTTGCTTGGGCTTCATGGACACGTACCAAATTAAAAGAAAAAAGCTTACTAAAAATATGCATCTTTATTCAGATAAGGTTATCTCTGAACTCCAAGTGTCAATTTACATTAGTCAGAAACAAACATGAAAATGTCAGCTGTTTGAATTTAAAAATAAAAAACCCAACCAACAACAGTAGACAGTCTTCGGTGTTACAGTAATTGATGCATTGATAAATGTCAAATTTTCTTGAAACAGGAAGTTAGGTAATTTACAAACCATAATGTGAATTTTACTTCTGAAAGATTCAGGCATGACCGTGTATTTAATACACCCTGATGAGTACAATGAGATTCTCTTGTCACTGCCAAGTATTTGCTACTTATCATCCATACTTCAAATACAATTATTAGACTTGTTCACCCCTGTATTATCAAACTGGATTCCAATGTGTCTTCTCCTCCTAGTCCTGAAATCTTACTTGATAAGAATCAAACACACTGTCAGTGTTGAAACTTCTAGTAGCCAGCCATAACAGGAGGCTACTTTGACACATTCTTAAAGTCCAAATTTGTTGCTATCACTTCAAAAACAGGACAGAATTTGAGCTGGGCAATTGGGAGCTTTCCTTTGATCCAGTGAGTGACAAAGCAATATGAAAGTTCCAAGGAGAGAGGACTGTGAAATGAAGCATGAAGCAAAGTTATCACTTTTGGGATGTTACGCTTTAGACCTTCTGCTCCCTAATACAAAAGTTTCCTAGTTGCACGTGGGAGATGTCAGATATATTAGCAGCATAACAACACACAAGCTGAGCCTCCCAGTGAAGATACAATTGCAGGTTCAAGTTTCCCCTAGACACCATCCCCAGCCTTCTTTCTAACAAAACACACAAAAATATGGGCTGCTACAGCTTTAAAACAGAAGTTATGGTTGGATAAATTCACAGTAACAAAAAATACAGGCTTCCTCCAGCTGACACATTAGAGCTGTTCCTCATTACGCCAGATATATGCCCCTACTTATCAAAATACAATTGCTAGCCTCTCTGTATAAAGGGTCTCGCAAAACCTGCTGTGAGAGTTCTGTTTAGGTGTTGCACTGACACAGGAAGGCTTGCAATTGAAAGGAACAGCATTGTACATTTTCAGAACAATTTAAGAAAATATATTAAGTTTAGTATAGAAGAGTCAGAGTTGTAATAGCTTAGACTCAAGGCACCTGTAAATATTTGCTGGTGTTGAAAGAAATGAATGGATAAATTCCTATTCCTGTTATTCTGGCTTATCTGAAAAGTTTGTGGTTGGGGTTTTTTTTCCCTTTTACTCTATTTATCCAGCAAGATGAGCTTGAGGCAGTAGTTCCTCCAATTAGTACAGCAAAATCTTCTCAAATTTAGAAATTAATCTATACCAATTACAGTCTACTACATACTGTAGACCTGTAAATAGGTGGTGCAGGTAGTATAATTTTATTGGCATAGCACAGACATGCACTTTTTGGAGATGGTATTTTAAGTAACAAAATATATTGCATAGATTTATCGTTTCTCCAAAATGACAGGCACAATACTGAAGTGTTCTTCATTACAGTAAATTTGGCAGCATGTGTTGCACTCCAAGGGAGCAGACTGTAGGAATACAGTAGTAGTATGCTAGATTCCAGAGAATTTTTGCAGATTCAGACAAACAATAATTAAAAGTGAAATATCCTGATGCATTTGTGTATTTCATAAAATTAAAAAAAACCAACCGAACAAACCAAACCCCCCCTATTCTAACTCTACACACACACCCCCACTCAAGGACAAAGTTACCACGGATGTGTAAACAAGGCAAAAAGAATTAATTTCACATTCCTAATTTGGGCTCTCTGCTTTGTTTCTTTCCTGAAGCAAGTGTTCACGTGATAAACAATATAAAAAGCACATGTTCAGTCTTATGCTTTTGATATTAAAGCAGGAATTGACACACAATACTGGTTCTACAGTAGCTGTCAGATTAACAAATATGTCTGAAGCAACAGCTTGTGAAAAACTGGGTTAACACTCAATACCTGTAGTTTAGAATACTTGCCATGTCAAGATTTAAATCAAAGCATCTGTATTTGACACATGAAAGACACAAGACAGCTTTATAAAAGTAAAGACATATTAATACACTAAATATATAATTAATAAAATCAGATTTGAAGAGGTACAAAGCAATGATATCTTTGCTCAAAAAGTTCCACAGATGTCCACAGAAAATTACAGACAGACTTGAAACTACAAGAAAGAAATCAGTCCCACAATATACTTGAAGAAACTATTTTATCATGTTTTCTCTCACTGCCCAAAACCAAAACCCAAAATAAGGAGATAAGCCTTTGTTTGCTGGTTCTGTATAGTTTGTTTTCTATGTCAGGTATCAGCAATCAGACTGTTAAAGGCCTGTCTTTGTGTTCACACATTTAGAAGTATTTAAATCTATATTTAATGAAGAGTTAGGATTAACCAATTCTTAAACTGCTAAATCCAAGGTAAACAAATGAAATGTTTGTAACAGATTCTGAACACCCCCCCCAAAAACAGAGAAAACCAGTTATTTGGGGTGGG
>JAVJGI010000057.1:24884-44596 GCA_035590275.1 Ibycter americanus | reverse complement strand
TTTGTATTTTTTTAAACTGGTATGTCACAACACTTAGAGGCAAGCTTTCTGCACAGATCATCACCTGCAATTCTCATGATTAATTATCACCAAATCTGGGTGTTTCAATTCCTTCCCCTGAAACTTAACAAAAGAAGAATATGGCATCTGCCTTCCAGTATTTATGAGAAAGTTAGCTGAAAACACAGACTCAGATAGGGTCCACCGTCTTCCCCTATCTCGCATTTGCTCCACTGCTCCCCAGTCTGTTTTTAACTTTAGAATGAACAAACAAAATGAGCTCTCATTTAAACTAACAAAATTCAATAATTTACAATATTGAAGTATATCAAACACTAAAATTTCCCTCATTTACAAAAGTGTATAGTTTTCTGTGCATACATACTGCTGTTATGTACACACAAAAGGAACAGGTCATCAAAAGAACTTTTTGGCTGCTGCTTCCTGTTGACTTCTGAAAGAAAAAGCAGAAGAGAATTCCTTAAGTACTTATACTATAAAACTAGCTGACTGTTTAAATAAATAAATATTTCCTTTATTTGGGAATTAAAAAGATTCCACCCTTTGTCAACAGACACTTAGGGAAATCAAATATAAGTCACATCACAAAAATAGGACATAACATTTTCTATTTACAAAGACACTGGCAGCATCTATATAGTTCCAATTTTGCATCAGACACAGAAGGAAACAAAACATTCTGGAAAGAAGCCAGAAAATGTGAAAGAACATACAAACTGATTTTTTATTTTCTACAGCTTCTCAGTATCCAATTAGCCTAAAAAAGGAAACATGCAATCAAGCAGTGAAAGAATGTACTTGAAATGGGATTGCCTTTTCCCTCTGGCATGAAATATACTTATTCTCTTTATGGATATATATATATATGTATGTATATAGTGTGAATTGAGCACACAGACACTAGAGCTGCAAGGGCATCAAAAAGAACTGGAGAGGACCAGTTCCTCACTTGTCTTGGAAGCCATCCTTCCAGTTGATGGCACAACATGACATACATAAGAAATGCACCCTCTCCACTCTGTAGAGAAGCAGACACATAATAGAAGTTAGTGCAATCAGCAGCACTGGTCTTATACTGACAGCAATTATCCTTCCACAGAGGTAGCAAATCACATTTTCTCCTTGAAGGGCAATGCAGCTATTTTGGTCCCTGCTCCTTATCCCGATAGTGTGTGTGAGAATCAGGAGGGAAGATGAGCAAGTAAGTCTTTACTCTCAATAGGGTTTCCTTTCCATCAACACAAATTTAATTTTAATATTATAACCATTACAAGAAGGAGGAAGAGAGCAAACATCCCAGTTAGTTTTAGTTTAGGAAGAAAAAAGAAGTCCATACACTATCAGTATCATATGTAGAAGAGCAATGAAGGGATATGTATCGCAAAAAAAGTTCACTAAGGAATCTGTAAGAGGGGATAAATAGCTTGTAGGTACACATAGGGAAAAAAAAAAAAAAAATCAAATCACATCAGATTTTGTTAGGATTATTAATAAACTTCAGTAAGTCCAGCACAGGACCACAAAGATGCTGGTCCAGAGCTGAAGAACATGCCTCAAAGAGAAGAAAGGGAGGGAACTGGGTGAGCTTGTTCATCCTGGGCAGAAGGCAGCTTCAAGTGGTCTAACAGCAGCTTTCTAATACCCACAAGATGCTACTGAGGAGACAAGGACCATTTCTTTACGGAGACGGACATTGTAAGAGAGAGAGACAACAGTCAAACTGAAACCGGGCAGGTTCACTCTAGATAAACCATGGGGGTGGGGGGAGAATAAATCAAACTTCACTACGGTAATTTAACATTTCCAATGGGATCCGTAACAATGGTAAATTTTCCATTCTTGGGAGGTTTTTAAGACCTGACCAGTCTAAACACTAAGTGACCCAGTCTGAATTCAGTGCCGACCCTGCTTCTAAGGAGAGGTTGAACCAGAGACCTCCCAAGGCCCCTTCCAATCTAAATGTTTTAAAGAAGATTAACATAATCATATCATCACAATTGCATTTCCAGTCAGAAGTTCTAAAAACCATTTTCCCTGTTGTCTTTAAACAAAAACATACTCACCTATACATGATATAACCAATGAATAACACTGTTTGCACTGCTACAAATACGAGGAAGTGCACTGTAGATAAGCACGATGGAAAAGGTGGCAAGTCCGGACACTTCGATTTCTCACTAGATGGCTAAAACCCAAGAAAAACAGTATTTGAGAAAAGAGCAAACAAGACATGCCATCAAAAGACTGTTAAATCTAAGAAATGAAACAAAAGGCCTTTGCAACATGATCGAAAAATTGGAACACAAGCAGAAAACAAGACAGAAATGACACTACTCTGAAAAATCAGGCTTACTCCTGGTCTCATTTTCCCCTTTTCACCTTTATGTTTCTCAGATAAACTGACTGATGTTAATTTGAGGTTACAGCAGAAAGAACAAATCATTGGTAAATTAACCCAGAAATCAAGAACCTTCTATGGGACCACAAGCTAATTCAGCTTAATTGCTACTTAGGCTAGTCTAAGGTGCACCTGAATGTGAATGCAGTCACCTGTCACACTTGGAGATCTTAAGCAGAACCTGCAAGAGTTTCCCCTGATTAAAGCTCTCCCTTCTGTGCAGAAGCAATAGAAAAATCTCCTCTGCACAGAGCTGTCAAAGTAGGGGGACAAACACAAAAAAGAGCATGCAGAAAACCTAATTGCTTGACCTTGTTTCCACAGGAAATTAGACTAAAAGTCATGCTCTTTGTGCAAAACTTCTCATCAAGACACAGATCATGCAGGTAGGTCAAGGCAGTGCAGTTTTAGCGAAGCAGCTTAATGAAGGATTAATTGCTCCATAAATTGCATGCTGGCTCATCTTAGCTTTTCACTAACAGCCAAATAAGAAAGTATTGCAGTCATGCTTTACACTACCAGCACATAAATTACCATATTTCGTTGTACTAAATGCTCAATGTCCCTCTTCACTACATGAAGGTGTTCTTTGATGTCATTGAAGTGCTGAGTTGTTTCATAGATTCCTGCAGCTGAGCCAGGATGTTGAGCTCCACTGATCAACTTCAGAGTATCAGCCACGGAATTTCTGAAACAAACAACAAAACATCTTTCAGCACAGAACAGCTTTTCTACAAACAGCAATTATTCTGGACACCTTTTAGTCCTTTAAAATTAGTTTGAATTGTATAGTTGCCCCTAAAAGCAGAAGACATTTTTTCTAGCTTCCAAGAACACCTTCAAGAAATAATTTCTTAATCAAGCTATCATTTTTTAAAAAATACTTAATTCTGCACACAGTTTCCATTTGTACAGTGCACCACCTCCCAAACTCATGTTGAAAACAAGATCTGGCAAATATTCTATTGACAGACATCTGCTTTGCCTGACTGATGAAGTCTAAGACAAGTGGTTTTATCTGAGGCTCTTGCCAAGGCTTTAGGATAAGCAGAGTTTAATGCAATCTTTGAAGAAAACCAAAAGCTGTTTGAAAAATAAATAAATAAAAGCAGTCATGTAAGAAATAAAAATAAAGAAGAGGCTTTAGGGATAAGAAAAGATTTAGATACATCCTTGTTTCACGATTATCATTTATACGAGAAACTCATTTCCAATATGCACTGTCATAATACTTAATATTGTCTTCATGTGAATTAATTTTGCTTCTACAACAAATCAAATTAAATCCATAAAAAGTTGAGGCTCCATAACTAATTTTGTTTGAGGTAAACTAGTCAATGAGAGAAAAAAACCACCCTTAATCTCTAATCAATGTTTATATAATTTTCCCCTACTGTGATGTTTCTTTTCAGTTGCAAAGAGGATTATTCTACAACTAAAATATTTATCATATGAATGTTAACCTCTCCATTATTAACAGACTAAATCAAAATGTATTTGGATTTCTTTTTAATTTACTTAAAACTTTACATTTTGTTCAGATGAGAGCTTACTTCAATGCCTTCAAGGTGCAGTCCTAACTCTCTGTACAGTGGTCAGCAATTTATCATAGAATGGTAACTCTCCAGAAGTAAAAATTGCAAGCATAGGTATTGCTATATTAGTATTACAGCAACTTTTGCTCCATTATAAGAACTAGGCAGCTTGTTTAAACCACTTGAAGTAGGTACATACTAAGTCAAAGCCACACACTAAATTAATCTACACAATTATATCAAGTTGGAGATACACCACTTTAAAAATCAGGCATTTAGTAATTATGGCCCCTACTAAATGCTAGATTAACAATACACTTTTCTTCACACGACAGACTACCATTTTTTCTTAAAAATATCACTTTAATCACACACATAACTTCATATACTAGACTACCAGTATTCTGCATACTTCCCACAAAACGAAAAAAATATTTTCTTTTCACTTTCAGTAACAAAAAGATCAAAGAATTCACCCTTTCCTGTCAAACCTACTTCCAGCATGCATTAGAAGATCGATCACTTTCCACTGTTACGTTTTTGGTTATTCTGGATAACGTACTGCACTCTAGGCCAGATGGAGTTACCCATGGATTTCTGCAAAACTCTCAACGTTTACCTCAATAAGCTCAGTTTTAATATCGCAAAGTTATCAAAAGAAGTTACCAAAATGCAGCTGTTCGCTTCTGTAAGCCACTGCAAACAAAACTAATCAGAGCAGCTCTCTCACCTCTCACTCTACATTTCTGGTTTGGAACACAAAATGAATGCAAACCCCACCTCATCTGTCCTACTTAAATTAGCATATACATTATCCAGAAATTATTTTATATTTTTGTATTGTCATTGTATAGATTACTTAAATTGATTAATATTTACCTGTACTTGGAATTAGTGTTACAATAACCTTTTTTAGAAGTAGGGTTTTCACCAGAAGATTTTTTTCTTAAATGACCCATGCAAACCCATGCAACCACCATCACAACCACTGCCTAATAAATGCTGACAGCAATTCCATCTGTCCACATCCATCACAGTGTTTATCTTGTCCCGCTATTTTCTGTGCTAGAACATGCGTGACACTCATTTTGTTCCTTTCCCTCCTAATACCACCATTCCTATGCAATTAACAGAAATCTGCACACCCACCTTTCCCCAGACTGATTCACTGTTTGTTAAAAGCAAAATAACTTCTTAAATAGACATGGTCTATATCAAATTTAATTTACATTTACTTTTGCATGAACAATACCATGCTGATAGCTTCTACTGTATGTTCATGCAAGATTCTTCTATAATCAGATGATTAAGAAATCCACAAATCTTGACAAGAAAATTACTTAGACAGTAAGTCCTTTTCCTCCAAGATGACCAGCAATGCAACAGCGGGCTGTTTGTTTTTATCTACAAATAAAACATTCCTTTAATCTAAGAAAAATATTAAGATGATGTTACGCAAACTCATACCTAATAAGTCACTAAAAGGGCAGACTGCCAACGTTAACAAGAAAATCTAATTTGCTTGCAAGGCATAAAGATTTGTCAAGAATATTAACATAAAAGCTTTCGTGGAAGAACAAGTGCAAAAATGGAAGCACACTAATCTTCATTCTACAAAAAACCTGACCTACTTAAATAAATCACTAAGAGCTGCCCAGGAAAAAAAACAACTGTAGTAATTGTTTTTCTCTTTTTTTTAAGCCCAAGGTAAGGAATGTTTTAACTAATATAAATGAAGAGTTAAACCAACTTAAAGCCATTCCTGCTAAAGAAAGCAATCGTAGAATGTCTTAGAAGCAGTACACAGGCACCTCTATCAAACACAGGAATTTTCTCAAATCCATTTTAGCGGTATAGCATCTTCAAGGTAAGATTTTCACTTCATTTGGTAACATAGTTTGAAAAGGTACAGCATACCTCTGCATCAATTTTAAAAACTGCATCTTAAAAAGCAAAATGATTAATCACTTGGGAACTTGCAAGTGTCCCTGCAGATACAGAATTTCCTGAGGAAATTCACTGGCAGAAACTCCTCTGACAAAAGAGCCAATCAAGACACTCAATTTTTCTCTAACCTACAAGAAATGGGGACAAGATTACTAAAACAGTCTACACAATACACTGGGACGTGAAAAAAAACCACCACCACATTTGTGTGTTTACTACGCAACATAAGTGTAAGTAACAGTAATTTAGTATTAGTGCCTTTTTTTCTTTTCTTTTTTCTTTCTTTTCCCCTTAAGTGCTGTATGACAGTGTGTCTTAGCACCTAACAAATCATGGAATTTTTAGTCACAGTTGGGTTTCCAGTATCTACAGGGATGGAGACTGCAAAACCTCTCTGGGCAACCAACCTATTCCAGTGTTCAGTCACCCTCACAAGTTTCTTAGGTCTACATAGAATTTCCTGTATTTCAGTTTATGCTTGTTGCTTTTCATTCTGTCACTGGGTACCAGTGAGAAGAGTCTGTCTCTATCACCCTCACCATGTCCAAGATCAGGTATTTATACCCATTGATAAGATACCCCCAAGCCTTTTCTCCAGGCTATACACTCCCAGCTCCCTCAGCCTCTCCTTGTATAACAAATGCTCCAACCCTTCAATAATTTTCATGATCCTTCACTCGACTCCTTCCAGTATGTCCATGTCTCTCCTGTACTGGGGTGCCCAGGACTGGGCACAGGACTCCAGATGTGGTGTCACCAGTGCTGAATAGAGAGGAAACCATCCCCCTCGACCCACTGGCAATACTCAGCCTAGGATGCTGCTGGTTGTCTTTCCTGTACAGATGCATTGCTGCCCAACATCCAACTTCTTGTCCACCAGGATTCCCAAGTTCTTTTCCGCAAAACTGCTTTCCAGCTGATCAGTCCCCTGACTGTACTGATGGACTAAGTTACTCCGTCACTGGTGCAGAACTGTGAAAACTGCACTTTTTGTCCCTTTATTTTTCAAAGTTCAGGCCAAGAGAGGACATTAAATATTTTCCAGATCTGGCCCTTGTTTCAACTGCCATCAAGAAGCAATGCTCTCTCAAGGCCTAGCCCTACTCCTACTGATAAAAAAGGTTAATCTACAAGGGAAAGGAACAAGAAGAAAAAAAAGAAAGAAAAAAAGAGGCCTCTCCAATGCTTGTACACACTAGAATTCTGAGAGACGTGACATAAAACTGTACATACATTTTGTGATAGACAAATCACTAACACTTAACAGACCCCTATGGAGCAATAATCAATATATGTGCTTTAGGCAGTCACAACAGAATAAGGGAAAAAACCCAAAGACAAAATATATGTCTATATTGAAGAAAGAAAAAAGTGAACTACTTTAAACCCTCCAAAAAACAGTAATTAGAGGAATAAGCAATAAATCTCAACAATTCTTATTAAATGCACACACATTTTCATTTGTACAGAACTACTTCTCAGAATTACTTACATGCCTTTACAGGTTGTTTACATTAAGCAAAACCTCAAATATACCTCATATAATATTGTCCAAGTATAATATTATAGATTAATAATATTATATAATAAAAAAATCATAAAATCAGGATATCAGGAGTAGATTGAGTACATCAACAAGATACTCCAATACACCCTTTTTTTTTTTCAGGTTCACCAGCTGTAAGTTGAAGGCATTTATGCTCATTGTGTTATATCCATACTCCAAAATCAGAGCAACACCCTTCATGAGGTAGCAGGTTATCGCATGAGCAGAAATCAATTGTTTTTAGAGGGACTGGACTTACTTGTTGAACTGGAATGTCACAATTTAAAAAAAAAAAAAAAAAAAGAGGCAAATTAGGGGGCTTAGCCACCCTAGGGACATGAACTTAATTATAGAAATTAAATGTATGCAGAAACTCATCGCTATGGAACTGACACAGAGAAATTTCAAGTTTGTCAATATTCTCCTACTGAAATAATAAATAGGCTTTAAAAGGTGGAAAATAACATAAAATTCAAAACATAGCCTTAATATTTAGGAAGTATTTACCTCATTTCATTTACTTGTCTAATGACCTCTTCTTGAGTTTTCACAACTGTCTCAATCTCTTGCTGGGAAACCTGGAGGGGGTAAAGGGTGGATGAGAAAAAGATCAACATATCTCAGACAAAGCAAATCAATCATGCTGTTGAAATTAGGCTGAGCTATCAATCACGGTGGGTTTTGGGTTTTTTTTAATTATTTACCTGTCCTTGTTGACCTGGAAAACCAGCTCCTCTTTTAGCAATCTCATCTGTGACTGCAGAGACGTATCTCCTCTGCTCATCCAGAATCATGTCCAATTGCCTATTAAGCTGTTTGATTTCAAGATGAATTCGATTCTGTCCCTCAAAGATTTGCCTCAGTTCACGATCACTTACAGTTTCAAAAAGATCATCCGCTGCTAAGAAAAAAGTAGAGGTAGTTCTTACATATATGCATTCCCCATAAGTTGAATTGTATCATTTTTCTTGCACCCTTAAAGTTTCCACATGGATATACCTTTTTCCCGATAATTTGATATATTTGATGTTTATTTATCACCATTGCCATGGCAAAGGATACCCAAATGCGATGACAACAACTGAACAGAGATAATCACACATTCAAACCCAGACTCCACCTCAGAGCTCCTATTTCAATACTTTGGCAATGTCCAGAATAATGGAAACAGGATGCTGTTATTATTAGGAGGCAGCTACCTTTGCATAAGCTAGCACTGCATTACCAACTACCCTTCAGAGGAGATCTGCAGATATTAAGTAACAGCTACTTTTTAGAAAAAGTAAGCTTTAAAAAGTAGCTTGAAACAGACGAGTGACTGCACATTTTGAGCAAGTTCCTCCGCAGCTTCAACATCAGAAAGAAAGGCTAAAAGACTAATGTGGCAAAAAGATTATTCTTTCTTCTCAATGGAAGGCTGGACAATATTCCAAAAGCACAGATGAAGATAAAATGGTGTAGGACCCTTAGAACAGTCACAACTTATCACTGTGCAAAAAAAGATGACAACCTGAAATTTCAGGTCCAGATGCCCGTAGGACATTCCTGATATGTATGCATTTAAATACAGCCAATTCAATCCACAAAAGCAAGAAATAGACTGGCTTCCATTACATTTTCAGATCAGTAGATCTTTTTTGCCTAGCTCTAAAAAAATATAAACAAACTAACCTAACCCAAACAAACAAACAACCCCACCCCACCATGTTCCATAGCAGAACAAAGTCAAAGCACTTTGGCTAAACACTTAAAAAAAGTGGGCAAGAGTCATTATTGCAATCTTCCTAAGTCAAATATCATTTGAAAACAGTGTAAAAAAAAGCGTTCCAGTCTGAAATATCTTTAAACCAGTATTTGCTGAGAGCTGCAAATGTGTGCTATCAACAGCAGAACAGGTAATTCTGCCTTACCCAGCCAACATTAAATTTCTTATCAATAGCTTAAAATGTAAAAATAACAGCCAGTTTTTAAGAATACAAGCTTGAAATTTCATTATTAGCCAACATCAACACCAAGACTGAATTCCAGCTAATGCTGTGGTCCTGAAATTGACAGAACTCACTACATATCCAATACTAGGCAAGCATTAAGAAGATTTTCCAAGGAAGCACATTTCAGCATATCCACTAGCCCACCTTTAATAACCATCCATAAAACAAGATGGAAAAAACCTGTTTGCTATGAATGTGCAGAAACAGACCAAAAAGGTGACCTTTCAAATAAATTTTCAAATAACCAAAGAGGCTGTGCTTCCTTAATCATCACTTTACAGCCAGGGATGCATGACCTTCTCTCCTTTCCACTGTTCCATACAGATTCTCATCGTTCCCATCATGTTTCTGTTCATTTGTTTTGTTCTCAATCCAGGTATGACAAAAGGGACTTCATATTTCAGAAAACACTTTGCAAACAAAAGACCAAAGATTCTTAAATAAAGTAAGTAACATCAGCAGGAGCTTAGTAAGATCAGTCAGAGCATCAGGCCCTAGCTCTGAATATCCCAGAAAGCAAACATTTTCCCTGACAACTGAAAAACTGTTCAAATAACTTGCCTGGCTGCCCTTGCACATCAGGATGTTCCTTTTGAAACTCTTCTTTCTTTTTATCCAGTTCTTGTTGAAAGTGTTCAAACTCTTCTTGATACTTCTCTTTATCTTTTTGAGGAATTTCTGCATCTGGTGTTGACTTTAAAACATTATCAAGGGGTGGGGGAGAGATTTTTTCATGTTCTCCACCACTCCTATGTAACTTATTCTCCAGCAAGGCTGTTCAGATTTCAGATTTGAAACACAATTAGTGGAGCACAATAATATATTAAGTTGAAGTGAGAAACCAGACATTCCTATGGAGACCCATAGCTTTTTCCCCCGATACATTCGTACTTTCTGCGATTAAAAAGAAACCAAGTTTTACAAGGATAGATGCTGTTTAGCAGTACAGAACTGTTCTAGAGGTATGGGAAGTTGAAAGCAAGAACATTGTTTGTCTCCTTTCAAACAAAGTGTACTTTTTAGTTTGTTTCCTCTGCATGTTTTGATTAAATACCAGGATTTTTGTTGATTCAGTGTTGCTTCAAGAATTCTTGTCTTGCAAATGTCAATTAAATTATTACCAAAACATTACAGTATTAGTCTCATTTTTCTAAAACAGCTGACAGCACAACTACATGCCAAAATCCCTGAAACAGGCATGCCAAACATGACTTCCCAGAAAATGTCATTATCTGGTGCTATATACAAAACATATATAATAACATTTTATTATGCATAAAGATGCTTACTACTGCCTTCCCAGGCTCGGTCAACTGGAAGGTCAGAAAAGACAGGACATCATGATCATCTGTATTCAACAAACAGAACAAAAAAACCACTGTTAATTGCTACTGCTAAACGTGCTAAAAATTCCCAAGTCAACTCTGCACTTGCAAAGGATCTTTGGGAAACAGCATCCTCCCAAAGTCCTCCCAAGAGTTTATATAGTGGAGAATTAGACTGCACAATATCTTTGTCAGGACACGTTGAAAGTCCTTCTGCTCCAGCCAGGAAAAGGCCTAAGCATATCAGTAATTTGGGAATGGGAGAGAATTAAGTACATCATCGTGGTAAAAAGCTGGTATAACAGATTAACACTAGCAGTAAAAAACCCACCTGCAAGTCCCCACACCATTTGTCACAATTTGTAACATTTGCTACCTGCAAGTCCCCCTGTTGCTGCAGATATTCCAAAATATCCTTGTGACGGCAATACCATATCTTTCACTTCTGCACAAAATTCATAGTCTTCTTTATCCGGAGTAAACCCGTTGTTAATTAATACCTAAAAGGATAAACACTTACAAGGTTTACTACATAAATCTGTGTTAATTGCTTTGTCAGATTACAGTAATGCTCATAACTACAACTTATCAGGTAACTCGGCAGCTGATACTAGAAACCAAAACCTATTTCTTTTCTGAAAAGACACATTTTACAAAGAAAATGCATAAGCTTTCTACTTTAAAAAGGAAAAAAAAGGCCTGATTCAAAGTTCAGCATGAACGAAATTCAACATTTTCGATTAACCGCCTAGGAGGACATACTGTACAGAAGTGAGACATATAAAAATGTATTCATTTCAGTTATAAGAAGCAGCAAGGCAAATTAGTGCATGGAAAGGAACACATGGGGAAAGGGATACCGTCAGGAGAGGTGAAGGTAAGCCAACGGATGGCACAGCACTGCCTGAGGGTGCTAATGGGAACATTTATGCTGTTACAGGGAGCACGGAGGGTTCAGGAGCACATCTGAAATGCTCATACACCGGCACACTCAGTATGAGAGACAAACAGGACAAACTGGAAGTCCTGGTCTGTTCCCGGAGCTACGATGTCATTGGTATTAGTAAGACTTGGGGGAATGAGTCCCACAGCTGGAGTGCTGGGATGGAGGGTACAGGCTGTTTAGGATGGACAGGCAGGGCAGGCGAGGTGGAAGAGCTGCACTGTACGTAACGGAGAGGTTTGACTGTACAGCCCTTACAGTTAAGAGATGATGTGGTTGAGAGCCTCTGGGTGAAGATTAGAGAGATGGAAAACAGCAGATGTCATTGAGGGCATCCACTACTCATCACCTGGCCAGGATGTCAGCATTGATGAGTTATTCTATAGACAATTAGGAGAAATCCCTGGATCAGCAGTCCTTGTCTTTATGGGAGATTTCAACTTCCCAGACATCAGCTGGGAATACCATGGTGCTGTGACAAGCAAGTCTGGGAAATTCCTGAAGATGAAGATAATTTCTTGTCGCAAGTACTCTGTGAGGCAACTAGGAAGGGCACCCTCCCACACTTGTTATTTGTAAATAGAGGATGACTCATGGGAGGTGTGATGGTAGATGGCTGTCTTAGCCACAGCGATCACTAAACAGTAGATTTTAAAATTTTTGTTGCAATGAGAAAAAACGTCAGCAGAGTTTCTGCCCTGGATTTCAAGACAGCAAAGTTTAAGCTACCCAGGAAGCTAGGTAGCCGAGTCCCCTGAGAAACTGCTTTTGAGGGCTTAGGGGTCCATGACTTTGGTCAGTTTTTAGAACCACCTTTTTTTTTTTCTTCTTCTTCTTCTAAGAACCTTGCTTGCACAGCAGCAGGCAATCCCACTGTGTCAAAAGTCAAGCAAGCAGGGCAGATGACCAGCTTGGCTGAACACAGAACCCTCTTGGAACTCAAGAGGAAAAAGAAATTGTAGAATCTCTGGAAGCAAGTTCAGACTTGACAGGCAGATTACAGAGTCATGGTTTGCATATGCAGGGAGAAGACACAAAAGGCAAAAGGTCAACAAGGGTTGACACTGGCTGGTCAACACAACTGTCAGACAACAAGAAAGGCTTTTTGAAGTACGTTAATAGGAAGAGGAGGTCCAAGGAAAACATTAGACCAATACTTGTTGAAGATGGTCACCTGACAAATAGGGATGAACAAGAGACAGGGGCATTCAACTCTTTTTTTTGCCTTAGTCTGTACTAAAACTGATAGACCTTGGGCTGCCCGGTCTTCCGAGTCAGAGGACTACAGCTGCGGGAGCAGTGACTTTCCATTTGTGGACACTAAAATTGTAAGGGACCAGATGTATCCCCTGAATGTTCCTAAGTCCACGCGGCCAGATGGTATTCATCGTAAGAGTATGGAAGGAGCTAGTGGATGTTACAGCAGGACCCTTCTCAACCATCTAGCAAAGGTCTTGGGAGTCTGGGGAGGTCCCCACTGACTGGAAGCTAGCAAACATTATTCCAATTTACAAGGGCACGAGGGAAGACCCAGGAAACTACACACTTGTTAGTCTCACCTCAGTGCCTGGAAAAATTATGGAGAAGATCATACTGAGTGCTATTGAAAAGCATCTAAAGAACAACGCAATCACCAGGCACAGTGAACACGGGCTCATGAGGTGAAAGTCCTGCTTAACTAATTTGATATCTTACAGTAAGGTCATCCACCCAGTGGGTGAAGCGAAGGTGATGGATATAGTTCTTTCAGATTTCAGCAAGGCTTTTGACACTATCCCTCACAGTATTCTTCTGGACAAGCTGTCCAGCTGTGAGATACGCAGGTTCATGGTGCGCTGGGTGAAGAACTGGCTGGATGGCAGGGCTCAAAGGCTTTATCTGAACAGGGGTACATCTGGCTGGTGACTAGTCACCAGCGGCATTCCTCAGGGCTCAATTCTAGAGGCAGTGCTGTTCAGCATTTTTATCAGTGATCTGGATGCAGGAGTTGAATGTACAATTAGCAAGTTTTCTGATAATACTAAACCGGGAGGTGCTGTTGACTCTCGAGACAAGAGGCCTTGCAGAGGGATCTAGATAGACTGGAGCACTGGGCAATCATCAATGGCATGAAATTGAATAAGAAACACCGGATCCCACCTGAGACAGAGTAATCCCGGAGTGGAGAGCAGTCCTACAGAAAGGGACCTGGGGATGCTGGATGATGGCAGGCTCAGGATGATCCAGCAACGACGGCAAACTGCATCTCGGGGTGCATCAAACACAGCAGAACCAGTGGGTCAAGAGGGGCGAGTCTTTGGTTGTATTTATCGTCGGTGTGGCCTCACCTTGAGCACTGTGCACAGTTCTGGGCCCCACAATTTTAAAAAGAATGTTCAGGTACTCGAATGCCTCCAGAGAAGGGCAAAGCTGGTGAAGGCCTGGAAGGCGTGTCCTGTGAGGACTCTGGGCTTGTGTAGGTTGGAGAGAGGGAGGCTGAGGGGCAACCTCGTTGCTCTCTGCAGCTTCCCGAGGAGGGGACGTGGAGAGGGAGGCACTGAGCTCTTCTCCCTGGGATCCAGGGACAGGACGCCTGGGAATGGCTCAAAGCTGCGCGTGGAGAGGCTCAGACTGGCCGTTAGGAAGCATTTCTTTACCAAGAGGGTGCTCGAACCCTGGAACAGGCTTCCTGGAGGGGTGGTCGATGCCCCACGCCTGTCAGCGTTTAAGAGGCATTTGGACAATGCCCTCGACAACATGCTTTAACTTTTGGTCAGCCCTGGAGGGGCCAGGCAGTTGGGCTAGATGACCGTTCTAAGTCCCTTCCAAATGGAATTAATCTATTCTGTAACTGATCATGGCGTAATAACATCAACTCTGCTTCAAGAAATCCCTGACGTGGGGATCATTAAAGGCCAGTCTATCAAAAGTATGCATCCCAGTAAGGCAACACAAATTTCTGGTCTGATCTAGAAGACTCATCCCTTACTGTTCTTAGGCTGATTCTAAGCTTAGAGAGATTCTCTCCTACTCTATGGATGCATTTACTGAACTGCTAATGTTAGCACTTTGGGCCAGAGGAGCTCCTAGATAAGAAGGGACCAGGCACATTCAACGAAAGAGCAGCCCTGGAGTCTGAAATTTCATTTTCATTGAAGAGTAACAGATGGCCTTTACCATTACAACACAGTACAAGGTCCACCCTCTTTTAGGTGCATTCATGTTTACTTTTAGAAAAAGTTCTACTACAAAATGACAGCTGTGTGATTTATGGCTAATACCTATCAATAGCACATTTTCAGAAGAAATCAGAAGCCAAGAAACACACACTTTATAGCTGTCGCAATCCAGCACCACATCAGTGTTTTTCTTTCCTTATCTAGAAGGAATACAGAGTCATCTGAACAGTATTTAAGAACTCTTGAATGCTCCCTTGTACCAGTGGGTTTCCATCTTCTTTAATCTTTAAAGTCCTATTATGTCTGGAAGGTGGGAAGCCTCAAGTAGCAAATCTAAATCTACTGTCAAAGAGTGAGCCTCAGATTTCAGTCACATTTCAAGAACCTCTTACAATCAGCTATGAAGCCCTCTGCAGCTCTCAAATCAGCTTGAGAAATACCATTCAAGTTAAGGAGCTGCTCAACCACTTGGAAGCTGAGGAACAGGTGCTGGCTTTGGGACACCTCTACAGGCAAATAACAGCAACAGAAGGGTGTCAGCAGATATGAGTATGTCAGCAGAACTGACACCTAAGTAACATCAGAAAAATCAGCCATACCTGCTGAGTCAGCTAAGAAAACTAGATGCACTAAAGTAGCTAGAAGAACTCACCTAGCATTTGAACATACTGCACCTCCTTCGAACTTCTGCTACCAAGCTCAACATTTTCAAGAATGTTAGAATTAACACATGGGGTCTTTGGGTTTTCATAACAATCTCACACTTAACCTGAGAGACATGAGCAATTATGTTACTTCAGAGTACTTACAGTTAATGTTTTTTGGTAGTACGTTATCTTTACTCGAACAGGATAGGGCTTGTTACGAAAGTCCCTCTGACAGGATGCCAATGCTTGCGTGGAACCATCACTATGCAAGAAGACAACTTGCATAAAACTATATCTTATGATTTATCAGCTAAGACAAAAAAGCATCAGTGTATCACTAAGCAACATCATGATAGTTTTTCAATATGCAAGTTTTTCAAAAACTGTCCCACAACTGCACTGAGCTTTTTTGAAGCCTGGGGTCAACAGCACTAGATGCTCTACACAGGACAAATTACAGACAGAATGCAGTAATGGGGAAATCTGTTTGCTTCTAAGATACGTATTCCTGCACCTGTGAACTGAGATGGAAATAAGCTATGTAGTCCAGGCTGCACCAACTAAGCCAAACACCTCTCTTCTCAGAGAACCCAAAAAGATGGCAAGTGTGCTGCTGACAATAAACAAACAGAAATCAAAATTAAGCCAAATAATTTTAGTAACAGGCAATTAGCTTTCAGTTAGTCACTTCGGTCAGTTATAAGCTGTGTGTGGAAGACACCCTTAAGCAATGAAGAGGTAAAAAGTCTGTACCTCCATTTATCTGAGTTCACCCATCCCAAAGGACATATGCCATTTAAATACCCATCAGTTGCCAGTTTCTGTGCTGTTACTACCAAAACAGTGTTTTAGCAAATAGAAAAATTCAAGTGTAAAGGAAACAACAAAGTTTCATACGAAAGAAACCTTTATAAAGTTTCTCAAAGAGCTTCATGCAAAATTTCATCATTCAAAAGCAAACATTCATCATTATCGCTGAAAATAAACTTACTTCTGATGGTCATACAGAAGTTTTCCATTGTTGCCTACAATGATCACTGCAGGATTGTTTTTCTAGAAAAAGAAAACAGCAAACAAATAGAATAGTTTAATTTGAAGTGAAACTTATATAACATCACGGATAGCCTTTCTGTGATGAAACACCTGAAGTCATTACATTACAAGTACAGCACAGATGTTTTTATTCTTTCTGTACTTCAGGATTACATAAGCAAAATGACTTCAGTCACACTGTGTCACACTGCATGGTTTGCAAGGGACTGCTACACTCTTTGCATAGTTAGGGGTGAAAAAAACCATACAAATTAAGTTCCTGTATATACTACCAATTACAGTAATTTGACGAATAGAGAAATACAAAAGCCATAGACAGCAGAAATTCATATGTAGTGAAGATACAGATCTTGAAACTAATAAATGACTTAACACATCCAACTTTGGCTACGTAACACTGGGAAAAACACCCAAACAGACACTATGTTGACAACCTGCTGACCTTGCCACAGTCATGACAAAAACCTCAGGAGCTATCTGTCAGAGACAGAACAGACAAAAGTCTGTTGAACACATCCCTAGTTATTTAAATTGCTACGGAATGAGGACAAGCTAACGTGATAAGGCAGAACAGATTTGCAGTGCTATCCCAGTTGCTTCCAGGAGTTTATGAAGTAAACTCTGGTTTCTAAAAGAGCACAAGATTTCAACAGTTAACCTCCCTTCCCCCTTCAATGCTTCAATTCATCATCTCCTCAAGTGTAGTGGTTTTGGCCGGGATAGAGTTAAAATTCTTCATAGTAGATTGTAAGGGTCTGTGTTTTGGCTTTATGATGGAAACAGTCTTGATAACACAGCCACATTTCAGCTACTGCTTACACAGCCCTCAAGGCCTTTTCTGCTCCTCAGAGTTCCCCACCAGTAAGCAGGCTTGCGGGCACAAGAAGCTGTGAGGGGACACGGCCAGGACAGCTGACCCAAACTGGCCAAACGGATATCCTGGATCATATGGCATCACGCTCAGCCATAAAAGCTGGGGAAGATGGAGGAAGCAGGGGACACAGAGTCATGGCATTTGTCTTTGCAAGTCATCATTACACGTGACAGAGCCCTGCTCTCCTGGAGATGGCTGAACACCTGCCTGACAATGGAAAAGAGTGAATTCTTTGTTTTGCTTTGCTTGAGCACACAGCTTTACCTATTAAGCCATGTTTACCTCATCCCACAAGTTTTCCTCACTTTTACCCTTCCAATTTTCTCCCCCGTCCCATGAGAGGGGGAGTGAGCAAGCGGCTGTGTGGTGCTCAGCTGCCTACCAGGGTTAAACCACAACATAAAGGAATATACTGTCCCACTAGACAGATTGCTAGCTCTTAAGAAAAAAGCCTCAAGACTTCCAAGACTTCAAGAAATAACGTCCTTGCCAATTTGCAGTAGTGAGGCAGGTGGTCCTTTATCTTCACAGAAAACCACAACCACCAAATTATCTGTTTCTTTTCCTTTATCACACAGATCGTGACAACAACAGAACAAAACACTGGTATACAGAAATACACCAGTGTTTCTACTTCTCAAGCAACGGAGTTTGGTTACCTTAATTGCTTCATCATTAGTATTACCTGTTCAGTACCACTGGAATTACTTTAGTCTAATCATCTTACCATTTATTTCAGTTTAACAACAGTAATACTGAATTAGTTCAGAGCATATGTGCATATAGTATTAGTACATATGGTATAGTATTCAATCCTAGTGATCAACAGGCAGACCAGTTTCCACTGGGGATCATGTCTGGATGCAAGCACATACAAGAACTTGAAAGACAGTAGAGAATTCAAAGCAGGGAATAACTTCTCATTTTTTTGCCTCCAAAGGTCACAGGAAAGATGTGCTGTAAACTCTTGTGATATTTAGTGTGGTTCTTACAATTTCAGGTGTTCACAGCTATGAAAATGTATTTCTTTTTTGAAGAAGCTCTTGCCACTACTTCTACAGAGAAATAAAAAAAATTAAATCAACTATAGTTTAACCTACAGTCTTAAAAGGAAAAGGAAAAAAAGGCTTTGGAGTTTTTTAATCAGCTTCATAAGCAGGGTGCTTCGAGTTGGCAGTACTAGATGAAGTCTGCTTCTGGATGCTAGTATATTAGGCTGAGGACCAGTTACAGCACCCAAACATCTTCCAGCGAACACACTGAAACAGCAACAAGAAGAATTACTCCATACTGGGACCGAAGAAAATTAACAGGTTGTCATTAAAATGAGTCTCACAAACTCCAGTATTCAAGACACGTCAGACGAGAGGACTTTCATTTTGACTGGAAGTGACACATCATCACTTTCTGAAAAAGGGTTTCACACCACACTGACTAAACTTGTCACGATCAGAGCCCCAGTGCTATCAAAGTCCTGGCGAACAGTGCTGTTCATACGCACTTTTTGGTAGAAGGCATCCTCAGCCAGTTAAACTTTGTCAGCATCCATATGTATGCCAGAAGTCAGAAAAAAATAAGGATTAAAAAAATCCTTAATAACTTGAACAATACTCTCATTCTACGTCTTGTCTTTGAATATTAGAAACATGTGTCACCTTCAGCCTTCCAACTTTGATATATGAAGAAGTCTGCTGTATATCAAAAGCCATCTGTAGGAAAAAAGCTTGTACACCTACAAAAATACATCTAAAACATCTAAAAGCAAGCTGAACTAGTGCAGGAAGTACAAAAAAAGCAAAGCAGACCTACTATGTACTGTTAAAGTTTCCCAGGATCATTCTGGACTGGAAAACTAGAAATGCAAAACAGCAACTGTCACACCCATCTGCTACAGAATTTTTGCTGCTGAACTACTCAAAGCAGATCTGCTCCAGGAAAAGGAGCATCTCTGAAGACAAACATAGAAATTTGTGTTCCTACGGTGTCATATTTTCGTACAATATGCCTCTTCCAAAGCACACATCTTCAGATATATCAACATTTCAAGTTGTGCATGGACATTTCAAATTTCAGCTTGTATGTATGTACAAACCTAACACACGAACCAATTTGTTACGTGTTATGCTTCAAGTTTCAAGCTTAAAAAAGAAGAAAAAAAGAGCGTGAAAAAGTCTACCAGAAATTCTGGAAGACAAACCTGACTATTTTGAACTATCCCTTCAAAGTGAAAAGGGGGAAGTAGGAAAATTATATCTTCCCAGGCCCTGCCCCCGT
>JAVJGI010000057.1:7038-22165 GCA_035590275.1 Ibycter americanus | reverse complement strand
ATCGCGCCCCGGCGCCTGACGCCAGAGGGGAACGGTTAGCGGGAGGGCGGGGTTCTTCTGTTTCTTTCCCGCCTTGTGTTTCGCGCTACCTTTTCTCATGCCCATTTGTTTCTGACATCCCTTCCCTTACATAACCTGCCAGTACGAGCAATTTAAGAGTAAGTCGGTTCAGAGCCTGCTAAAGAGCAGGAGGATGCTGGGAGCCGCTGGGGGCACATCAAGTTCTTTCTTTTGAGATGGCACACATCTACCCCAGCATCGGTGAAAGTAAAACCTTTACATGTTCACTGGGAAAGGCACAGTCTCTTAGTTACAGAAAGGATTAAGCAAATGTACTGATCGGATGAGACAAGCAAGCCAAATATTTTTGAGATAAATTTCAGAAGACCTTCTATAAGTATCTTGAGTATTCTTGCTAAGTTAATACTTGTTAACACAGGGGAAGAAGTAGTTGGTGTTTTGTTTTGTATAGTGTCTTCTACCCAACTATATTCTAAAACATCTCCAAATAATTTGAGAATGTATTTTGGTTTTTTAGAGTACGTCTGTGGGAGATCTCAAGGGAATTGGGAGCCTCTTCGTGGCTGCTAACTAGACACAGAAAACACGGTTTTTCTGTTCTTTAAAGATCCAGAAAGTAATTTTTCAAGTAAAATTCTAGGACGCTGGAGCAATACAGTGTGCTGCAGTTACTTCAGGGGGATAAAATGCGTCAGAGATCCAAACAGAACAGCATGAAGCCCTGTCCCGTCTACTTCATACATTTGGCAGTAATCTTGGAACTTATCATGCCAATAAAATAACTGAACCACACTGAAAGAGACTAGAAAACCAAAAGCACTCGCCTTCTCGCCTTGAAACAAATCTCTCTTACCCACCCACCCGCACACATAAGCAGGTCTGAAATTCTGCCACTTAGAGGCACTAGCGTGGAAGCAATGCATGATTTAAATAGAACAGATGCAGTACTGCATAACTTTATGATGTTATATTAAATTGCCTCAACTTAGCAGGTAAAGTAGAACATCCTGTGGCCACTTTTGCTTACATCGTTCTTGCTATCAACTCTTCTGTCATTCGATGATTGTACCCCTTTCTTTTATGTAATACTTCATAGTTGTTTCGTAATTGTCACAGACCATGCAAGACTCCAGAGTACTTGACAGCAGTCTGTAGTCAAATAACAGGATTCCACTTTGTTTGTATAATCACTCTGTACTGAATGGCTATTGTATGCTGCAATAACTATCTCAGCTACTTGTTTCCCTCAGCTGAAGAAGAAAATGAAGTAATCAAACTGTGTGCCTATGTATATGCACACATACAAACTTGCACATGTATAAATACATATTTTAAACATACATTGGCTAAGTGGCAGAAAGTCTAGGGACATCAAACCTCAAAATACTGGAATTAAAAAGACAGCAAATGACCAGTTTGCTGCCATCTCTTCCCTTTGTGGCCCTTGCACTTACACCGTTAAACTCTTATCCCTCTTGGTGTCAAGGAGGTTTTGGTTAATGCCAAGGTAGTTTGACCCACGCATCATGCAGCTGTTCTGGGGAGCCCCTCAGCAGCGCAAACTGCATGAAAAGTCTTCATTAAAGCCCACGTTGTTTGCAGTGCCTACTGTCAGGATCACTGGGGTCTCACTGAGATAACTTTTATCTCAGAAAAGATACTCTCTGCCACAGATGTCTCTCAGCAGGCTAGCTCTACAAGTGTACAGTGCAGTTTGTGTAATGTTCTGTTAACGTGGACCTAATTGTCATCGTACCAAGTCTGCAGAGGTATTGCATTCACAGTTTTTCTATAGAATGCACAATACAACACACAGTTTATACCAGCATGAAGATTCTTACCAATGCATGTAAGCCATCGTCTTCAACAGAGTAAACTATATAAACTTGCCAAAAGAGGTTTTTGCAGGCTAAAATTGCACATATGTGGGAAGGTGGGCCAGTATGACTGTTAGTTGAGGACACAACCCCATCATGTCTTGCAATTTTGGAGTTATAATAACTTAAGTTAGGTAGCAAGTAGCTTGTCTGTAGTTACAGAGTAGATTAATCTCACCTCACTTTTTAGTCAGCTACATCTGCTTGTTTTCTTATTATTTCTTTTCTGAACTATTCTGTTAACTTTTGCCACAGGAAACTGAGAAGTTTTTCCATCGCAACCCGGCGTTGAAACTATGGCTATGTATCTTCTTATTTACCTTTTTTTAGGATCCTGAAATGGAATATGCCACAGATTATGCGGCATTAATTGTGCAACTATTACTTATTTTTCTTGTTCCAAGGTAGAGATCAAAAGTATATAAAACAAAGAAATAAATCAGAGATAAAGATGAAATAGTTCAAGAGCAGCTGGAGACAAATCTCAAGTGTTTGGGATCTCCAGAATTGTTTTCAAACTGATTATCTTCATTCCATGTGACAATGTCAGTCTAATGGTACAAAAAAGTCAGTTTCTTAGAAGGGGTCTCTCATTCAGATGCCATCATTACCCCCGTTGGTTTTGCTATGAGAGAAACCGATCACAGCTTGCTGCAACCTAGCAGCTTAGCATTCTTTTAGAAGGTGGAATATTCTCTCTTTCTACTCCTCCTACCTACACAAAGGAAGAACAGAGGACATATCACTGGACTGAGAGGTAAAGGTAATTGTCTCTTTTCTTCATTCCCAAGGGAATCTGTGTCAGGCCTCTCTCTGGCCACCAGACACCATGATCTCCATTTCTCTCTGTCTTTTCAGCACACTTCTAATTATTTCTTTTGGTCTGATTTCTTATGGTAGTGATGAGGTTCCCTCAATGAATATGAAGATCAGGCCCACATTTCCAAACTGACCCTTCTCCAAAGTGTACCCTTTGGAAAAAGGAAGCTCATTTCCTTCTTGCCAGTGTTACAGGAGGCTGGAAGGGAGAGGGCAGACGGCTGAACATCAGTAACCCTGTTTTCCATCCCTGCAATTCCCTGTATCTTGAACATAGAGACTGAAGTAAGGGAAGGGTGGGTATCTGAGGTCAATGTCTTAAAATGCTTTCTATGTTCTTAGGAAAATCAAAACTGTTGGGAAAAATATGCAAAATGCTTGGAAAGCCACCTCCCACCCCAGATATCATAGGGCTCACCAGTCCTGATAGTAAGGTGTTTTTTTCAGTGGAGATGAAATGTTTGAAGTCTAATACTTTATGGGAGGGAGAAAGGGTGTGTGCTTATTTGTCCATGTCTGCTCACATGAAAACCTAGGTGGCTTTCAGGAATCTGGATGGCATCCAAAGATTTTATCATGGTTACTAGCCTATATTAGCAATTGTGCATGGAGGAGTTTTAAAACCTCATTTGAAAATGGAAACTCACTCCTTTAAAAGTCTTCTTTCCAGGCATAGAAAGCTGCCCTACAATCCACTGTGACACAGAGGAAAACATCCAGAGATTCCCAAATTATAGAAACTAGCAGTTGAGACAGCGAACTGTTCCTTCAAGTTGTTTTGACTACATGACCTCACTCCAGGAAGCAAAAAATATTTCCTGTTTGTAAGAACTTTCTTGAATTCTGTCCTGAAAATTACATTTGAATTCAAATACAGTAACGGGGAAATGATGGTTCAGCAAAGAGAGAACAGAAAATGGCTTATTGGCCTGAATTAGCAGGGACTGACAGCTTTCTCTGTTGAAGAAAGTATTTGCCACCATGAGTCCAGTTACCAATGGATAGGTGCTTACGCTGAAAAGCATAATCATATCTGCTGGAAGTTTCAGCAGAAACACCAAAGAAGATGCGAATATCTTCTTGCTTAGCGCTTGCTGATCTCTCACGCATCTATAATGCATCTTGGTAAGATAACTTCCTTGGGCAGGGACCCATTGGCAGGATGATGAGTTCTGTATAACCATAACAAATTAAATACCTTAACTGTCTCAGATCCTACCAAGTAATAAATGATATTGCTTCTCAGTCATTATTGATAGAAAAATGCCATCGTATTTTCCAGAGGTCTCAGCAGGGAAGTCAGAGACCCTGTGGATATGCAGTACCTATGAATCAGCCTCCAATGCTGTGAGCATTTGGACCGGTTAACGAGACCACAGTGGAAGGGGACAGAGGACAGAAAAGGGAGAAAACAAATGAGGCCACAGTGAAGTCTTTCTAAACAGTAGGGGGGGAACCATTGCGTATCATGCTAACAAACTTCTGAGGTATCTTGTGTTGAGCTTAGGAATTCTAGGCAGAAACGAGGTGACTATATCTGTAACTAAAGCGTCAAATACAAATATGTCTTATACCAAGAGAAATCTGCAGTACAGCTGGTAGACTGCACTTACCTGTCTAGTCTCTTCCCACCTTAATGATTAGTCAATTTTATGTGTATCCATGAAAGCAAGCATTTGTACACAGACCCAAGTTATTTTACGTTTCACAGTAGATAGGGGCACGCTGAAACAGACTGTGGTTTTTGCATTGGCTGTGCTTAAACTTTTGTGTAGTGAATGAAGTGCTGTGTGGAAAGAAACTGTACGAGCTAGGAGAAACCTCTGATTGCTAAACCAGACATTAGGCTCCTGGTGAAAATGCTACATCAGTAACGATAGAGATGTTGACATCTCCAGAACACAGAACCTGGGGATTCTTATCACTACCCATAAAGGTCAGAAGCATGAACCTTTGGAGGACCTGAGGAAGACAGCAGCTTGTTCCAGGGCTGATGTTTTTGCCAAGCTCAAGCTGCCTTTCTCCTTCTTTTCTGTGACATCTGTAGGGGAAAATGGATCTGCAAGGGCCCAAGCATGCTATGGCTCAGCAGAGAGGCAGTATACATGTCAGATGGAAGAGAACCATTAAATCATGTTGTTCCGGTGAGCTTTGTGAAACTGTGGCATTCTACTGACTTACTGACACAGAATGCTGTTCCCTGGAGACCTGCACAAGAAAGGGTATTTTCACAAGGTGATTGTGGTGAACAGCTGACCTGGCACATTTCCCCAAATACACAGTGTGAAGGGGAACCACAGAGACAGGCATAGATAGGCAGCACAGACTGTGTTTGTCCGAAGGGTGCATTTCTGTTACCATCAGGTGGTGATTAAGGATCCTTTCCTGCTAGGGTCTTGCCTGCAGGACCAATGAGATTTCCTGGGCAGGTTGCAGTCTCGACACAGACCACTGTAAAGGCAGCAAAGTAAACAGTATTGCGTCCTCAGAGCAGGCTGAGATCCAGAGCACATTGAGAGGTGGGAGGTGAAGTACTGACACATCCATAGACTATTTATGTCCAGAAATATGATGGTGCCCCACATGTAAGGTAGTAAAGAGAGCAATTACAGATTTAGGTGACAGTATAAAAGCAATACAAAATTTGCCTTGTGCTATGTCAATCGAAGATGGAGCACAGGTGAGCAACTTGTAAGTGCTGCTTTTGAATGGCTCAGTGTTGGTCTGTCAAGACAGATGTATGCCCTGTCAACTGTGTCTGTAACACTGGAGTGCCTCCCCTGGGAAAGTCACCCTCAGAGCACCTCTGCGAACAAGATGGTGTGGTTAAGTCCAGCTTGGAGTGAGGCAGAGGTGCCAAGGGCTGGGCCAGCTGCGCACAGTGAGGAGACTAATCCCGTTTTTGGCTCTACCAAGGAGTTGCTTCAGCCTGACCTATGTTCTCCAGTTGGGACACACGGAGGTTTTATTTTTTTCTGAGACCATGCAACAGCATTTTAGCCTTAGCACAGCGTTATAAAGCTGCTCACACAAGCAAAAGACGCAGTCTCCTTTAAGTAATGTGAAACTGGAAACAATGGAGAGGAAAACCACTGTGCATCCTAGAGAGCATCACCTTTTCTCACAATTTCCATTTATCAAAGCAGTGAAGGAAAGGTGTATTTTCAGAAATCGTAAGCAATATTCTGACAAACCAACCTGATTTCATCTCTACTCCAAGAAATCTGGAAGTAATAGAGTAATTTTTCTTTTTGGCTGAAGAGTTTCTTAAAATGTACCGCAATTTCCAAAGAGACATTTAATATTTTGACCCCTGTTATTGTTTGCTTAATTTCCCTGTTGCAGCCTTGATTCTTCCTTGCTCCTCCTCCTGGGCCAGAAATCTGTCTGTGAAGTGTATTACTTAATTTCAATTACAATGTTAATTGCAGAAGACAAGTGGTTACTGAATCTTGCACCATAATTAGTCAACCTGATATTTACTTACTACATTGTTCATACTGGATTAAGCTGTAGCTGGACAAGCAGGGCAAGGAAAGTGAGTGACAGGAGCATTATCATGGCACACTGCCTCCCATTGGGAAAGTTCATCTTCCTTCTGAAAGAGACGCCTTCAGGGATCATGTAATTTGAATTCCCTGTGAATTTAGTGTCATCTTAGCTTGACCAGCTCTGGAAGAACATATTAACCTCCTCTTGTGATTTTCAGAAAACCATTCTAATTTAGCAAGTAATTAAGGGTCACATGTAGGATAAAGAGCTAGATAAGCTTGGATTACGCACAGGAAGCTTTGTTTCCAAGGCAACCCTAGCAGAGGGGGTGTTAATGCTGAGGTCAGTCAGTTAATGAACTGGGAATGGTTGCTGGCTGCAAAATGTATTAGAACCGGGGAACGAATCTAACAATTGCATTACCATTTAATGATTTGATGATGGAAAACAAGTGCCTACAAAGCTAGTTATCACTGAAAATACTGGAGACAAAGGTTACAGGCAGTGGGACCGTTCTGCTAAGTGAGGTCACGAGAAGTCCAAAACAATGACGCTTGACAAACCTCTTTTCTTTTTTTAAAGCTAAAATTACTTTAGTCATCATTCATGGATTTCATGGCTTCTCAGTGTGAAGCTGTCAATGTTTACGTAAGCTGCCATTGCTAACACATGCACTCCATGCTGGACGCTCATTTGTTCCTGAGGTTAGTCCTGGCAGAGGTTACTACCTGTGTAACACTGTCAGAACAAAATCAACCTGATGGGTTTAGCACACTGAAAAGCAAGACACTAGGCTTCCAGGAGCTCAGGATGTAACGCACCCTCTCTCAGGGCTGTAGGCTCTGCGAACTAATCTCATGGAAGATTTGGCAGGGCAAACACAAACATCATGGACATGGCTCAGTGTCCGAGCAGCTCCCACATAGCAAACGTAAGCTGATTTACTAAAACGTTAGTATTTTAAAAATGGAATCTTTTTTTTTTTTTCCCTGCAAATCTCATAACCTTGATTTTGATGCTTTGCAAACAGCGTGTAGGTGCAGTCTTCATCCACTCTTGCTGATAATCAGCAGGCTTTGACAGATGAAAGGGTTTGCTGCCATAACTCCATGACGGCATACAGCTGGCACCAGGAAGAACTTCATGGCTCTTCTTCCTGCTCTGTTTAAAGACTCCCAGATGCGCACCTCCAAACCAGGTGTCTACAATAACAGGTTTCAGAGCTAATCAAATGAGGTGTAGTTCTCATCGACTTAGCCAGAAGTCATACCTGAATTTACAGGGACTTGAATGTATCTCTTAAGATGTCTGACTACACGTAAGCCTGTGCAGCTTGCAGCATTGGATGTAAATTTTTAATTTGTTTTCAGTACTTTGTGACTAATCTGTCTCTGAAGATAGCTAAACTGAGGGAGCAATGGCCCTATGTACAAACACGGCAATGGACTTAGGGGAAGCAAAAGTTTTCCCACTGAAGGTAATCGGAGCATTTCAAAACAGGATTTCGGGGGGGGGGAGGGGGGGGAAGGTTGTATTACCAAAACTGAGTATTTTTTTAAGGTAATTTATTTCAGCTATAGTTTGGATGATAGGAAGAACATTCTGACTTATTTCACTAGATGGCAAAACATCCTTTTTTTATCTCAGCACTGTAACATTTTGAAATAGAGTATTTTGACTTTTGTGAGTTTCATTTTGGTATAATACCCATCTATATGTATAGGATTCTAATGTGATTTATTAACCAAATGAACATTACAGAAATTGAGTATTTTTAACCTTATGAAAACAAAGAAATGTTTTTCTTTTTAATTCCATAGACATTTTCAGTTTCTGTCTAATCTAAAATTAATCCCCCTAATTTCTGAAACTCCTTTTCTCACCAGCTTTTACTCCTATAAAAAAATGTACAAAATTTCCAGTGGAAGAGGCTTTTTAACAAACAAATAAGTTAACATTTTCTGTTAATATGCAGGCATTGCATAATGCCAGAAACATTTGGGAATTGGATTATTGTGCTATAAAGCAGCATAATAGAAATATTATAGAATACAAAGAGTAGGAATGACCCATGAGCTATTAAATGCTTTCTCAGTTCACTTGTATCATGGCTATCCCTTGTGACCTGTGAGAGAAAGCATTGCACAGGCTGTTTTCAAAGCTTTCTTTAAAACAGACAAGCATTCTCTACTTTTTGCTACAATCAGATGACATTAATGTCATGCAATATACCCGAACGGTTGGGTCATTGTTGCATCTGGAATACAGGTACCTCTAACTTTGTGCCATGCTTTTTGGAATATAAATTAGGACACATTTTGATGCCACCTGTTTTTTGTATGTGCATCCTTGGCATAAAAGCGGGCTATTTCGTGTTAGACCGACTCCACTTGCACTGGGGGAATTTAGACACCCTCTCTGTCAAACATACATGGTAGAACTTTCAGTAAAAATAAGACTATGCTGACGGTGAACTGACAACCTGTGATGACAGCTGTTTGATCCCCAGGGGGTGAGCAGAGTGGGATGGCAGCTCATGGGATTCATCCCAGGGTACTGAAAGAGCTGGCCGATGTTATCACGGGACCTCTCTCCATTATTTTTCAATGGTCTTCACCTCAGTGCCTGGTAAAATTATGGAGAAGGTTATTCTTGGAGTTACCAAAAAACACTTGAGAGACAATGCAGTCATTTGTCGTGGCCAGCACGGGCTCACGAGGGGAAAGTCCTGCTCAAGCAACTTAATTTCCTTTTATGACAAGGTCATCCATCTAGTTGACCAAGGGAAGCCAGTAGGTGGTTTTGGATTTTAGCAAAGCTTTCAATACTCTCACCGTGTCCTTCTGGATAAACCGTCCAGTGCGCAGCCAGACAAGTCTGTAACACGCTGGGTAAGCAGCCTGGCTGACAGGTCGGGCTCGAAGGGCTACAGTAAATGGGCTCACATCAGGCTGGTGGCCAGTCACCAGTGGGGTTCCCCAGGGCTCAGCTTTAGGGCCAGTTCCCTTCAATGTTTTTGTAAATGATCTG
Organism: Ibycter americanus; assembly: GCA_035590275.1. Classification (NCBI taxonomy): domain Eukaryota; kingdom Metazoa; phylum Chordata; class Aves; order Falconiformes; family Falconidae; genus Ibycter; species Ibycter americanus. Next base: position 12,926 of record JAVJGI010000057.1, on the reverse strand, counting down.
GACACAGGAATCAAATGTACATTAAGTAAGTTTGCCGACAATACTAAACTAGGAGGAGATGTGGACTCCCTCATGATAGCAAAGCCTTACAGAGAGACCTGGACAGGCTAGAGAGCTGGGCAATCACCAGCCGTATGACATTTAACAAGAGCAAGTGCCAGAGTCTGCACCTGGGACAGGGCAACTGAGGTTATAGATACAAACTGAGGGACGAGAGGCTGGACAGCAGCCCCACGGAAAGAGATCTGGGGGTCTGGGTTCGTGACAAGTTGAATAGGAGCCAACAGTGTGCCCTGCCGGCCAAAGGGGCCAGCCGTGCCCTGGGGTGCATCAAGCACAGCATTGCTGGGTGGTGGAGGGAGGTGGTTGTCCCACCCTACCGGTGCGGCCCCACCTCAGGTTCTGTGTGCAGCTTTGGGTGCCTCAGCACAAGAAGGACATGTGGCCAGAGGAGAGTGACCAAGATGGTGAAAGGTCTCAAGGGCAAGACTTAGGAGGAGCAGCTGAGGTCACTTGGCTTGTTCAGCCTGGAGAAGAGGAGGCTGAGGGGTGCCCTCATTGCAGCCTTCAGCTTCCTCAAGGGGAGCAGCGGAGGGGTAGGCACTGATCTCTCTCTGGTGACCAGCGACAGGGCACGAGGCAATGGAATGAAGCTGCAGAAGTTCAGAACTTCAGAACCGGCGGAAGTTCAGATGGGACATTAGGAAAAGGTTCTTCACTGGGAGGGTGGTTGGTCCCTGAAACAGGCTCTCCAGGAAAGTGGTCACGGCACTAAGCCTGTCAGAGTTCAAGGAGGATGATGCCCTTAGTCATACGGTTTCATTTTAGATAGTCCTGTGAGGAGCAGGGAATTGGACTTGATCATCTGTATGGGTCCCTTCCAACCTGAGATATTCTGTCATTCTATGATTCATCCTTTGTCTCATACTTACCTCCTTTTAGGCTTTACTCAGCTCTAGGGCTGCAGAGTGACAACATTCAGCCAGCTCTTCCCTGATTTTATCAAGCATTTTTAAAACTGAACATCCTCACTCCCCTCTTTAGTGAGAGACCTTCTGCTAACACACCCTTCTGTGGCTCTGAATGGCTATTTCTGAGTTCAGTTTTATTAAAATGAATAATTGTTTTCATGTTTATCTCAAGCAGGGATGAGCGGAACGGATTTAAAAATGTCTGAACCCCTTTGAACATTAGAAGTTGTCAAATTTAGAATCTTTTCAATCAAATGACCTGGAAGTGAACCATGAAAAACACGGAAGCATCCCTGGCTTTGGACTTTGGCTTCCTGAGTGCAGCCCCTGGGGGAACTGCTCATGTGATCCTCAGCACAGCCCAGCTCGAACCACCCAATTTTCTCGCTGCTACCTTTCTGTCTGCGTGATGAATCCCTTTCACTGGTCAGATGTCTACCCCAGACTTTGAGCCTTGCCTCTGCAACACTTCCGTTCTCTCATCTGCTTTACCTTACCTCCCTTATTTTTCTTTTTTGCTTTCTCTAGTATATATCTGCCTCCTGACAACAGGCCTTCCCTCAGCAGCTGGACTTGTGTTCAGATACGTAATTGTTTCTCCAATGCAATACCACTGCCAGTCTCAATGGGGAGGACAATATAAGGAATGATCCTTAAAGCATCAGCTGATGGACGGAGAACCACCCAGATAATTTTCAACGCAAGCATGCGTACTGCATGCTTTTCCCCTTTAATTTCTATATGTGAGCAGGAAGGAGTTCTCAATGATTTTAGTACCCAAAGGAATAACTAGTCAGATAAAAGCCCCCTTCAATTTAGTTTTATTGGGAACAATAGCTCATAATAGAGAGGTCATAATGGAAATAGAAGGAAGAAATGTTCAAAATTCAGGGGAAAACAGACACTCACACACAGAAACACACTCACACCATCCTGGTCAACTGACTGGCCAGGTCCAAACACCTAGGATGTCAGGGCTCCCAACACCAGAAAACACACAGCATGGCCGACTGGGCTGCCCCAGCCTTCCCCATCGCTGCACCGGCTTGCCACATGGGTCCCCATGGGAGGATTCCAGAGTCCATCCCCAACTTTCCTTGGCCAGCCACACTTGTACACCCTACCCCTGCTCAGCTGATCCCACTTAGACTCAGGCTGTATTTTTCCTGATTGCATTCAAAGCCCACATCTTCCATTTGCAGCTGATACCCACTGACCTTGGCTACGTCTCCCTCATCTTTCTTCAGTCACACTGAAAGCTACAAAGCCTGTTTCAGCCTATGTGGCAACTATTTCAGTATGGGTTCACACAGTTCACATTTTTAGCATCAAGTATGGCCTAAATAGTTCTTTCGGCATTAAAAAAAAAAAAAAAAGAGGTCACGTGTATTTCCCAACATTGCATTTTTATTCTCTGTTAGCCAGAACCGCTTTAGTGAAGGTAACTGATCTTGCATCAAAGGAGCCCCTTCTCACCTTTCTCTCAGATGGTGCTTGCTCCTTCTAGAGTGCCAAGCTTGTGACTAGTGGTACATGCAGTATCCCAGAGAACTGGACCCCTGAGCTGTCAAGCATGTTCCTTATTACTAGTATGCACATTAGTTTTCAACCATCACAACCCAAAGGAGCAGTAGGCTCTAACAGTAGCGCCCTGCCTGATGCTGTACTTAAACTCTGGAAAAGGCAGTAGCCCACACGTGAGCACTGCCTCAGCTTATGAAGTACAGCCCCGGTGGGCATAGCCAACAAGTATGAGCAGAAGGTGGGGCCGGAAAAATGCGGTGTCTTTTGCTTTGTGCGCTTTGCTGACAGTATGCTGTTTCTCTTGCTCTCATCAATTTCAGGCAACCCGATCCCTATGCCTTCCTTTAAAGCCAGTGAGTCTGGCTCACTGCATTGCTATTGCCATCAGTCCTGTAGCTTCTCCAGTTGCTCGCTCTGCTTGTGGTGTCTCGGCCACAGCACGCGGCACGCAGCTGGTGGCCTAATGCACCTGCAGCCTCTGTCCTGGGCAGCCTACACAGAGCAGGGGGCTGAAAGGACAGGGGTGAAAACCTGCCCACCCTTCCCTAGGAAGGATTCTTTCTAACCTTTGTGTATTCTCAGAGCCTTCCATGATACTTTTAAGGTATTTCTTCTGGAAACAGCAATTTTTCACTTTCAGAGGTTGCAGAGTGTATGTTAAGAGTCCTTTGCCATCACCCCTTGTGCCTTTTGCCTTCACATGAAGTTTGTAAACAGGCTTTATTTCCTTTTGAGAGGACTTGCCTATTAAACATTAGCCCAAGTGAATTTGCGCTGAACTAACATTTCCAGAGTGACAGGTAACAAGGAAGAGCCATTTTCAGACTCTACAGGACAAAGCAGCAGGAAGGAGGACAGGGAAAGGCAGGGAGGTTTCGCTTACCTGCCTCCTCTTTGCTGCTTGCTTTCCCTGGGGACATCGTTGGTGGTGGCAGGGGTGGGCAAGTGGCTTTGGTGCTTCCCACTTTCCACAGAAGGTGCCATGCCACTGTACTGAGCATACGCTGCCATCTGAGATCTCTCATGCAAGGATAGCTGCCAAATTCCCTCTGAGGTCAAAGATGAGAGACTTATTGTCCATTGCTGGTAGGAGCCACTGGCTCAGGCTCACAAATGAGATGGCCTGAAAATGCACTCAGGAACAATTCCCAGCAGGAGTCAAAAGATGCTTCTGCTCTAGCAGGTGCCACACTAATTACAAATGTCTTTTTGCCTTTGCCACATGACGTCTATTCCATGCACTTTGCAACCACTGAACTACTCACCACTTTGCATGAAAAGATAAGGTTTCCAGATACAAACCTCCCAATGTGAGCAGGGGGTTTAAGGCACCTTTAGTCCCCTTATTAGCAGGGTCTGATGAGATATGCCATCCCATGGGCTCAGGTAAGTGATTCCTACCTTTCCCCCTTCTCAGGTGTGGTAGGGCTGCATTCATTCCCTGCATGTGCCCCCAAGCTGCAGCTGATGAAGCAGCAGACAGCGTCACGAAGCCACCACTCAGCTGCAAACACTAGCTGCTGGGAAGGACCCCAGCCCTCTTTCCTCTTTGTTCTTTAATAATAGGATCACCTTCACCTTCAGAAAATGAAGGTCACTCCTATTTAAATTGGTGCACAATTGGCTGTGCTCATTAGGAAGGGAGGGGGCCTGGGAAGCATCTTTCCCAACAGCAGCAAGGCAAAAAGTGAACTGGAGGGGGAAGTGGAAAGAGGATAGAACATGTTTAAGGATTACATCTGGGCATGCACAGCATGCAATTTCACAACTCATGTCACACTGGCTTGTGGTAAACCAGAAGCTATTAATCCCATGGGAAACAAAGGAAACCCGAGGGACCACCTCCTGCAAGCATTCTGTGAGAGCACAGCAGGCAGCAGTAACGAGAGTGCAGATCTCTGTGGGCACGATCATACCTGCCTTGGAAAACACATGAAGATTTTCAAGTGCATGAATCACAAAAGGAAAAAAAAATTAAAATAAATATATATATATATTTGCTCAATTAGCCTTAAGGGATCCAAGGGTTTTTTTCAGCTCTGCATCTTTTGGGACTTTTTAAAGCAAGGAGCTCTGCTTTGTTGCCTATTTTATAGATGGATGGCTCCAGGAACAGGTTTAGAGGAATTAATTGTAACTTTGTTCATTAGGAAATTTCTTTCTACCAGCCAGCAAGAAATCCCTCGTTTTCATGGCAACCGAAAGAAAAGCAAGTGACCATGCATTAGAGTGAAAAGAATCCGGTTTAGAATGTGAATGGGGCTACAAATTACCAAGCATAAACACATACCTAAGTAACTGGCAGTTTGCAAACTAATTGGTTTTTCTAACTGCAGTTATACACAGGCAAGAAAAGAAAAAAACCAAAAGAACAGAAGTAAGGAACTGTCTATTTCTCTTCAGCATCAACAGACCACCTGAGTTCTTTTAATAAAAGGTGCGTTGTCTTTTTGAGCTGACTGTAGGTTTTATAGTTTCAGCTCCCCTTTCTTCTTTTTGTCCAGTATGAAACTGCTCAGCAGAGAAGTCTTGGAAGAATTTTGAGAATTGCCTGGTTGTACTGAGCCTGTGACAGAGAGGACAAATTTGTCGTCATTCGGCAAGCTCTCCCTGTAGCCCCGAAGGTATCACTTATAAAACAGGCAGCCTGGCAGGTACTGAAAAAAGCATTCTGTGCCCACATGCCTGTGTAGACTATGCATAAACAAATCCAGAAAAGGCAGGAGACTGTTTAACACAGGCATTCGCAGTGTCATTTTCAAAAAGCTTGCAGGTCTATTTTTGTGGATTGCCAGGGAACTTCAGCAACAGACCAGGTACTCTCTGTACCCCCCTGTAGGGCTATACTTTCAGTATAGCAGGGAACTTCAGCAGTGGCCTAGGAACGCGGGAGGGAGGCAGTGCCAGCCCACCTGCAGGGCGTGTGCAAAGTCCAGGGTACCTGATGTCACTCAAACCCTTTTTTAGGAAATGGATAGGGGTATGGCAAAACTAGGACTTCTGGATCCAGTTGTAGTAGCAGCAGGTCTAAGGCTATATACACTAATCACAATAATTTGTATAAAAGCTGACAAAAAAAAAAAAGAGTCAAACCATGAAAGCATTTTAAAAAAGTCATCTTTGTCTTTTCTTCATGGGCTTCAAAGTATTCAGGGTGTTTCTGCATCCGAGTTGTTATTGAAAACATTGCGAAAGTTCTTAATCGCATACCCAAAATAAGTACCTACACTAAGCACATTTTCAAGACACAAATTACCCAAAGACTAAGCACTCTGACCCTTCCGAAGGCGGCGCTTCGCAGGTCTGTGTCCAGCGCAGGCCCGTGTGTCGGCAACAGGGCCGCCGAGGAGCGCCCCCCGAACGCCGCCGGTGCCGGTCTCGGTGCCCCCGCGC
>JAVJGI010000056.1:4926431-4942772 GCA_035590275.1 Ibycter americanus | reverse complement strand
TCATAGGAGAGGTGCTCCAGCCCTCTGATCATCTTTGTGGCCCTCCTCTGGACTCACTCCAACAGGTCCATGTCTTTTGTGTACTGGGGACCCCAGACCTAAATGTGGTACTCCAGGTGGGGTGTCATGAGAATGGAGTAGAGGGGCAGAATCACCTCCCTCAACCTGCTGGCCATGCTTATTTTGAGGAAGCTCAGGATTCAGTTGGCTTTCTGGGCTGCAAGCACACATTGTCAGGCCATGTTGAGCTTTTCAGCTACCAGCACCCATAAGTCTTTCTCCTCAGGGCTGCTCTCAATCCATTCTCCACCCAACCTGTATTGATTCTGGGGGTTGCCCTGACCCAGGTGCAGGACCTTGCACTTGGCCTTGTTGAACTTCATGAGGTTTGCATGGGCCCACCTCCTAAGCCTGTCAAGGTCCCTCTGGATGGCATCTCTTCCCTCCAGCATGTTGAACATACCACACAGCTTGGTATTGTCATCAAACTTGCTGAGGGTGCACTCGATCCCACTGTCCATGTCACTGACAAAGATGTTGAACAGTGCCAGTCCCAGTACAAACCCCTGAGGAATGCCACTTGTCACTGGTCTCCACTTAGACATCGAGCTGTTGACTGCAACTGTTTGAGTGTGACCACCCAGTCAATTCCTTATCCACCGAGTGGTCCATCTGTCAAATCTATGTCTCTCCAGTGTAGAGACAAGGATGCCATATGGGACAGTGTCAAAAGCTTTGCACAAGTCTAAGTAGATGACATCAGTTTCTCTTCCCTCATCCGTTAACGCTGTAACCGCATTGTAGAAGGCCACGAAATTTATCAATCATGATTTGCCCTTAGTGAAGTCATGTTGACCGTCACCAGTCACCTCCTTATTTTCCATGTGCCTTAGCATAGTTTCCAGGAGGATCTGCTCCATGACCTTGCTAAGCACAGAGGTGAGACTGACTGGCCTGTAGTTTCCCACGTCTTCCTTCTTTCCCCTTTTAAAAATGGGAGTTACATTTCCCCTTTTCCAGTCCATGGGAATTTCACTGGTCTGCCACGACTTCTCAAATATGATGGATAGTAGCTTAGCCACTTCATCTGCCAGTTCCCTCAGGTCCTATGGATGCATCTCATCAAGTCCCATGGACTTGTGCACCTTCAGGTTCCTTAAATGGTCTTGAACCTGATCTTCACCTACAGCGGGTGGTTCTTCATTCTCCCAGTCCCTGCCTTTACCTTCTGTGACTTGGGCAGTGTGGCTGGAGTACTTGCTGGTGAAGACCAAAGTGAAAAAGTCATTGAGTACCTCAGCCTTCTTCATGTCCTGGGTAACCATGTCTCCTGTTTCCTTCTGGAGAGGGCCCACATTTTCCCTAGTCTTCCTTTTATCACTGATGTACCTATAGAAGCTTTTCTTGTTGCCCTTGACATTCCTGGCCAGATTTAATTCTATCAGGGCTTTAGCTTTCCTAATCTGATCCCTGGCTGCTCAGACAGTTCCTCTGTATCTTCCTCATTTATGTTAATGTTAGTATTCCCTATCCTATCAACAATGTGATTGGTTTTCTGAAAAACACTTGGGCATTAAACAAAAAACAAACATTGGTATGAGGAAACAGTACGTCCCAAAAGTGATACGAAATGTTTATTCAAATATGTGCACTGCTTTTTCAGAGAGCTCCTATCACAACCATACAAACACAGGCAGCATAAAAATATACGTACTTGACATTATCCATAATCACTTATTTCTTCCTCTCTTTGTAGATAGCAAAAAAATGTTCTCCCTGTACATATTTAACTACTTGGGGATTATAGCCAGTGTTATAATAACCAATGGACTCAGTGTCTTTGACTAGGCTTATGGTACAAAAGGAATTAGCTGATCCTCCTCTTCCTTTATTCTGGTTTTAGAGAGGAAAAGACTTCTAGTAGCATGATTCTGCAGAGGTACTTTCATGTATGTTCTCTATTCTACCTGATTGCTTGGAAGATATCCTGAAACTATGCCTCAGTAATTTTGGTATCCCCTTGATAGAATATACTCTCTTAATTTGTATATACTGCTTCAAGTGCTAAAAACAGTTGCAACCTAGTAAGTGCACTTTCACTTTAGATATTATTAGAGATTTTTTTTTTTTTCCAGTTTACCCATAAACTTAAACTCACAAATTCTTTTTCTGGGGATAATTTCACATATGTTTACTAATTTTGGATGGCTACAGAGGAAGAGTTTGTAGACAAAGAAAGGAGAGGCAGTGGGGTAGCCCTGTATGTCAGGGAGTGTTTCAACTGAATGATGGTGAAAATAGGGTAAAGTGTTTATGGGTAAGAATCAGGGGGAGGGCCAACAAGGCGGATATCCTGGTGGGAGGCTGTTATAGACCACCCAACCAGGATGAAGAGGCAGATGAAACATTCTACAAGCAGCTGGGAGAAGTCTCATGATCTCTAGCCCTTGTTCTCATGGGGGACTTCAACTTACCAGATGTCTGCTAGAAATACAACACAGCAGACAGGAAACCGTCTAGGAGATTCCTGGAGTGTGTGGAAGATAACTTCCTGACACAGCTGGTCAGTGAGCCAACCAGGGGAGATACCCCACTGGACCTGTTGTTTACAAACAGGGAAGGACTGGTGGGTGATGTGGTGGTCAGAGGACATCTTGGGCATAGCGATCATGAGATGATAGAGTTTGCAATTCTTGGAGAAGTAAGAAGGGGAGACAGTATAACCTTGGACTTCCAGAGAGCCAACTTTGGCCTATTTAGGAGCCTGGTTGACAGGGTCCCTTGGGAGGCAGTCCTGAAGGGCCAAGGGGTCCAGGAAGGCTGGACATTCTTCAAGAAGGAAGTCTTAAAGGTGCAGGAGCAGGTCGTCCCCATGTGCTGAAAGACGAGCTGGCAGGGAAGAAGACCAGCCTGGCTGAACAGAGAGCTTTGCCTGGAACTCAGGGGAAAAGGGAGAATTTACCACCTTTGGAAGAAGGGGCAGGCAACTCAGGAGGACTATAAGGATGTCATGAGGTTATGCGGGGCGAAGATTAGAGAGGCGAAAGGCCAGCTATAACTCAGGCTGGCCACTACTGCCGTGAAAGATAACAAAAAATGTTTCAACCAATGCATAAGAAACAAAAGAAGGGCCAAGGATAATCTGCACCCTTTACTGGATACAGGGGGGAACATTGCCACAAAGGATGAGGAAAAGGCTGAGGTACTTAATGCTTTCTTTGCCTCAGTCTTTAATAGCAAGACCAGTTACCCTCAGGGTATTCAGCACCCTGAGCTGGAAGACAGGAATAAGGAGCAGAATGAAGTTCCCACAGTCCAGGAAGAAATGGTTAGTGACCTGCTGCTCCACTTAGACACGCACAAGTCTATGGGGCTGGATGGGATCCACCCAAGGGTACTGAGGGAGCTGGTCGAAGAGCTCGCCAAGCCACTCTCCATCATTTATGATGATGATTTATGATCTGGATGAGGGGATTGAGTGCACCCTCAGTAATTTTGCAGAGAAAACAAAGTTGGGGGGCAATTGTTGATCTGCTTGAGGGTAGGAAACCTCTGCAGAGGGATCTGGATAGGCTGGAACAATGGGCTGAGGCCAATTGTATGAAGTTCAACAAGAAGTGCTGGGTCCTGCACTTGGGTCACAATAACTCCATGCAACGATACAGGCTTGGGGAAGAGTGGCTGGAAAGCTGCCTGGCGGAAAAGGACCTGTTGCTGTTGATTGACAGCTGGCTGAACATGAGCCAGCAGTGTGCCCAGGTGGCCAAGGCAGCCAACAGCACCCTGGCCTGTATCAGAAATAGTGTGACCAGCAGGACTAGGGCAGGGATTGTCCCCCTGTACTCGGCACTGGTGAGGCCACACCTTGAATATTGCGTTCATTTTTGGGCCCCTCATTACAAGAAAGACATTGAGGTGCTGGAGTGTGTCCAGAGAAGGGCAACGAAGCTGGTGAAGGGTCTAGAGAACAAGTCTTATGAGGAGTGACTAAGGGAAGTGGGGTGGTTTAGTCTGTAGAAAAGGAAACTCAGGGGGGCCCTTATTGCTCTCTACAACTACCTGAAAGGAGGCTGTAGGCAGATGGGGGTAGGTCTCTTCTCCCAGATAACTAGTGACAGGACAAGAGGAAATGGCCTCAAGTTGCGCCAGGGGAGGTTTAGATTGGATATTAGGAAAACTTTCTTCACTGAAAGGGTGGTCAAGCATTGGAACAGGCTGCCCAGGGAGGTGGTTGAATCACCGTCCCTGGAGGTATTTAAAAGATGTGTAGATGCAGTGCTTAGGGACATGGTTTAGTGGTGGACTTGGCAGTCCTGGGTTAATGGTCGGACTTGATGATCCTAAAGGTCTTTTCCAACCTAAATGATTCTATGATTCTATGAAATTTCTGCCATCTTTTTTACCTTTTCTTTTTTAAATATACAGTGGTTGAAAAAAAATAAATATTGCAATAGCTTTGTTGTTATGAACGCTTGCTATTAGAACAATGTTTAATTCCCCACTGAAGGAGGAATAATTTTACAGGAATAGATTATGACAGTAAAGAATGACTATAGTGAAGTAAATTTGTGGAGATCAGAATCCCCAGTATGACAGTTGACTTCAGTGGGCCATTGTGCAGTCACAATATACTGTGTGTAACAAAAGCCAACGTAGTGAGTTGGCCATGAATATCAGCCAAGCACCTGCACAGCTTCTCATTCACCCCTGCCCCCCTTTGATTCAGGCAGTAGGGAGTGATTGAGATAGAAAGAACAGATGCAAGAAAATTCATGGGTTGAAATAAAGACTGGGAAATCACTCAGCAGTTACTGTTGGGGGCAAACCAGACTCAACTTGGGGAATTTAACCTAATTTATTTCCAATGTATATAACCTAAACATTTTAATTACTGATTTGGGTATTGGGAAACAAAGACAAACATTTAGACACTGAGGGAAAGCATCTTTTCTCCCCCTTTCCCAGGCTAAACTTCACCCCAGAGACTTTTCTTCCCCCCATGTTATCACTGAGGGTTACACTCAGTCCTTTCAGAGAGACAATGAGCAGTGCAGGAGATTGGGGTCAGTGTTAGGAAGTTTCTCTCTGCTGCTCCTTTTTTCTCACTCTGTTCTTCCTGCTGTTCCTTCCTTCTTACTCATGCATTTCCTGTGCTCCAGTGTGGGTCCTCCACAGGCTGCAGTCCCATCGGGGATGTGCCTACTCTGCCATGGAGCATTTCTTACTTCTCTTGACCTTGTTGTTCCCTCCATTGTTCCCTCCTCCTCAGCATTTTCTGCCCTTTCTTAAGTACGTTATCACAGAGGCACCACAAACTTCACTGATGGGCTCAGCTTTAGCCTGTAGCGGGGCCATTGCGGAGCCAGCTGGAACTGGCTGTGGTCCAGCACAGGGCAGCCCCTGACCTCTTCCTACAGTGGCTACCCCTACTGGCTGCTCTCCAAAAAACCTTGCCATCTACACCCAAAAACGTATTAAACCTATAAAAGTTGTGAAATGATTTTGAAATTAAATAACAAAGTTCTTGGAGATTGAAAAAGGAGTGGAATCTACATTTCTTTGAACTCATGAGAATTTCAATGATCAGTAAGTTAACTATTGAAACTAAAATTTGAGGTATACTAAGAATGTGAGTAGCTGAATCAAAATTCAAATAAAAAATGTCTTGGCATCAACTTCATAGCATTTATGACTTCTACAAGTCTTGGTTTATTACATGGTCTTATTGTTCAGTTTTGTCTGTTATTTATTATAATTTAAAAAGTGAAAATACTTGAATGTTGTGTGTGATACAGTTCTGTGCCTGTGTAAATGCTTAAGTTACTGTATAAAGTCTTGTGTGATAAAATAAATGAGATCATGGTATGCTTCTGTATGTACATCAATCTGCATAAGAGAGGATGAATGTTTATTTTAGAAACAAATGGGTTTATTTTATAAATACATTCACCAGGTATTTCTGTAACCCACTCTTAATCTTTTGAGGTGACAGGAAAAGCTAGCTGTTGCATTATTTTTGTCACAGTTGAGATGAACTTGTCTGATATCTAGCAAAACTGATGCTGTTCCTTTGTGTCATGTGGTTTTTGTTTAGTAAAATAATCTGCATTGTGACAAATTGATGTGTAAGGGTTAAAAGAACAAGAGATTAGTCAACTTTGGTGAGTTGGCAGGGGTTTACTAAGGTCTGTAGGATGTAGGGAATATACTTAGTTGCTACGTCTTTGTGGTCTGGGAGTTTAGGTAAGGGGAAGTAGAACCATAAGGGTATGTCATAAATAACCTTGGACAATGATAAACGAGTACTACAAAGGAAGATGTACATTTTCTTTAACTAAAGAACAGGATGGCGTGTGTCAGAACAATAACATAAGAAGTTTTAAGTCAGCAGAAATGAACTGCTATGCGTGGAGGCGGAAAAATATGTAAAACATTTTGGCAAATAGTTTAAATATATATTAGTTTTCCGGGAAATATTATGCATATGCATTAGGTTGTAGCATAAAAATAGTGAGAACTGGAGCTGAGGCGTGCATACTAGGAGGAGCAATCCCCTATGCACCCGGTGCCACAAATAAAGAATACCTGCTTAACGACGACTCTGTTGTTGTTGAGTTTTATCTTGGAATCCTGGCCCAGCCACACCTAGCCTCCCGCTTCAGCGAGGAGTGCTAGAAAGCAAGGGGGCTCAGAAACTCCGAATTTTGATATCAAAATGTATACTTTTGAAATTGTTTATATATTTAATATTTCATGAGTGTATTGTATACTCATATTAAAGCACACAACATGGTTATAAAATACAGTAAAGCATATTTCTTAGTAGTTGAAGATAAACATTTATTGAATGCTCTGTGAAATCCTGACCCATGTAGAGTTTGGCCCCTGACTCAAGAGGAATCAAATTTCCATCATCAATGAAGTCTGTTATAAAGCCAGTGACTGAATTCTAGCTTCTGAGTCAGGTCAAGGAGTTTGATAATATCAAAACCCTGTTGTGAGATTACAGGTCAAGTAGTAGAGTTGCACTGTCATATCTAAAACCTGTAATTGTCAAGTACAAAAATTACAGAAAGCTCATTTATTAATTCATATTAGCAATTTAAAATTTTTAATTTGGTATGTGTTGTTCTTGTTCTAAGAAAATTATTCTTGCTGTAGGTGTGTGTGGCCTAGTACACCAGACAAGTCATGTTTAATGCTAAGTAAGTTGCATTACCAGACCTAATATTTTTTCTGTCTTTGCTTCTGCAAAAAAAAAGAAAGATTTAAAATTGTTTGATGGAGGAGGGAAGTACTTGGGCATGATTTAATGATTTCTGAAGTACTGCTGTCTCGATAAACTTACTTGATAGTCATTCTGAAACACACAGGTTGACTCATAAAATTATTGGATACAGAAAGTTTTGATTACTTTAAGTTTCACAGTTTCTAATTGCAGTAGCAAAAAATGTCATTTTTTTAAGACAATTTTTCAAGTGATGAGGATTATTTCACTATTTGATTTTTCATAAAATTTCAGCATGTGCTTTGCTTGTTCTTGAATATGACTAAATATATCACAGAATCATGGACTCATAGAATATCTCAAGTTGGAAGGGACCCATAAGGACCATCAAGTCCAACTCCCTGCTCCTTGCAGGACTACCTAAACCTAAATCATATGACTAAGAGCATTGTCCAGGTGCTCCTTGAACTCTGACAGGCTTGGTGCCATGACCACTTCCCTGGGGAGCCTGTTCCAGTGACCAACCACTCTCTCAGTGAAGAACCTTTTCCTAATGTCCAATCTGAACTTCCTCTGACACAGCTTCATTCCATTTCCTCATGTCCTATGGCTGCTCACCAGAGAGAGATCAGCACCTCCCCCTCCACTGCCCCCTTGAGGAAGTTGTAGACTGCAATGAAGTTACCTCTCAGTCTTCTCCAAGCTGAACAAGCCAAGTGACCTCAGCCACTCCTCATAAGTCTTGCCCTCGAGACCTTTCACTCATAAGTCTTGCCCTCGAGACCTTTCACCATCTTGGTTGCCCTCCTCTGAACACACTCTAACAGTTTGATCTCCTTCTTATATTGAGGTGCCCAAAACTGCATGCAGTACTCGAGGTGGGGCCACACCAGTATAGAGTTGGACAATCACCTCCATCACCCGGCTAGCTATGCTGTGCTTGATGCACCCCAGGACACGGCTGGCCCTTTTGGCTGCCAGGGCACACTGTTGACTCATATTAAATTTGCCATCAACCCAAACCCCCAGAGCTTTTTCCACGGGGCTGCTCTCCAGCCTCTCGTCCCCTAATTTGTATGTATAACCAGGATTGCCCAGTCCCGGGTGGAGAATCTGGTACTTGCTCTTGTTAAATTTCATATGGTTGGTGATTGCCCAGCTCTCTAGTCAATCCAGATCTCTCTGTAAGGCTTCTCTACCCTCGAGAGAGTCCACAGCTCCTCCTAGTTTAGTATTGTCAGCAAACTTCTATGCAGCTGGACTTCATACATCTGCAATATACTGGGGAGAAAAAGACTAAAAGAGGATCCTTAGATTCTATATATAGTGCTATCCTGAAAAACAGTGCATATTAAGTTTTGTCTAACATCAACTCTGTCTAATCAAGCAAACTGAGTCTTGTCTGTATGTGCATATCGGTCTGTTCTTGACTGTGTAAAAGAACAGTAAAACCAAACCTCCTTTAGATTAGTTATATTTTCTGTTCTGTGTTGTGATGGATTGACTCCAGCTAGCAGCTAAGTACCACTCAACTGCTTGCTCACTCCCCCTGCCCAGTGGGACAAGAGAGAGAAAAGGAAGAGCAAAAGTGAGAAAACTTGTGGATTGATATAAAGATAGTTTAATAAGTGAAGGAAAAAAGAAGAAAAAAACCCCAACAAAACAAGTGATGCAAAGGCAATTGCTCACTATCTCCCACAAGTAGACCGATGCCCAGCCAATCTCTGAGCAATGGCTACCCTCCTCCCTTCTATTTTTGTTGCTGAGCACGATGTTATATGGCATGGAATACCCCTTTGGTCAGTTTGGGTTGGCTTTCCAGGCTGTCTCCCCTCCCAGCTTCTTGGCCACCCTCAATCTACTCGCTGTGTGGGATAGAGTAGAAAAAAGATAAAACCTTGATGCTGCTGTGCGAGCACTGTTGAGCAATAGCCAAAACATCTGTGTGTTACCAACACTGTTTTACCAAGAAATCTAAAACACAGCACCATACAGGCTGCTATGGGGAAAGTTAACTCCATTCCAGCCAGACCCAATACATATATGTATATATTTTTGTATATATTGTATATATATTTTTATCAAGGTAGTGAGAGAAGAATCTTTCATGGCTGACAGCAGGAACATGAAATGACTCTCTCAAGGTGGATGCTGTAACTGTTTGCAATACTAACAATGTTCATCTTCGTAAAGATTAAATAAATGGAAAAGCAGAGGCCTATTTGGACTTTAAAAAGATTATGTACATTCATACTAAGTGTAAATATTTACAACATCTCCATATTATGTAAAATGGATTCTATTTTTGTTTTCTACTGAGATTTGCAATTAGAGTGAACAAGTTTCTGAATGCAGGTATATTTACATAATATATTTCAGGCCTGAAAAGACAAATGTATGTCATGAAAGTGTGTATGCTGGCCCAGAGAAATAGGTTCTGTCCTTGAAGTTTAATGTAAATATTTTAGAATTAGAATTAGAAATACTTTGTTTATGTTTCATGTAACTCAAGGGGAAAAACCCAAACCAACCACCACCACTGATGCTAGCTTATTAATATTGCAGACACTTCAGTAAGAATGGCTTATTTGAAGCAGAAAAGCCCCCATGTTTCTTTTCCAGATATCTATTACTTTTGCTGGAGGAAAGCTTCTATGTGCTTTGCAGTCTTGTGAAATGAGTAATCATTTATATGGATGCTCTGAGTCAAAATTTAGTCTTTGCTGTAGAATATTTTTTTTCCTTCACAGTGTCCTAAGAAGATCTCTTCATCTTTCTAGTTAAGGTCTTGTTTCTCTGAGTTCTGAACTGAGTTCTTTTGTTGAGAGAAGCATGTTCCAATGTGCATATCATTCCTGCCTCCTTTCCATTTCTTTATAAGCTGAAAACTTACCGGGATTAAAAGGAAAATAAAATGTAAATCTTGCGTTTCCTCAGAGAAGGCTGTTGGGTTTTAGAGCCATCCCTACCAATGAGCTTTTGATTGCCAGGAGTGGCCATTTTCCTATTCCACAGACTTGACCATTTGTTTGCATCTCAGGACTCTGGGTTTGGAAGGCCAGTACCTGAAAAGTTCTTTCTTGTAAATTGATTTCTTTACATAATAGTTAAGATCTTTTTACAGTCCAGAAGTTCTTATGCCTCCCACCCTTATTATAGTGGAAATTGTTCCACATGTTGATGTAAAGAGGGATCTATTAATTCTCACAAGTAGCTATAGCAAAATCTTGATTATTTTCCAGGTTAGGTTTTATTGGTATATATTCCACAGCTCTTTGAAAGATCACTTTTGATATAAGTAATGGTCTCTTGTTTATTTTTATGGCTCCTGAAAGACTGTGGTAGTAATTTACAGGATAAGAAAAAGACACGTTCACTGCCCCAAAAACTGTACAGTCTCATAAAGAAGTATCACACTTCCACCTACTAGTATGTTTTAACAGTAAGCTATATGGCAGGGTGCTTACCTTTACCTGAAGGTTGTAGGTTATATCAAAGACTATGCTATAATCAGTTCTGTACAGATTCTTCCTTTTGAAGATCTTAGTGATATAAACCAAATTTCTCTAGAGGCTATTGGGCATAGTGTTTGGGCATTTGAGATGGCTGTTCAATCTCTTTATGTTACTACTTCATAACAAGTTGGGTCTCTGGATTTATTCCGATATTTTAAGGGGGGGAAAAAAACACCCACTTTTTCCCACTCTTCTCTGTGTCCAGCTTCCTTCAGTAGAACTATGAGGCAGTTCCTTGCCCTAGGTACCCAAAAGACCATAATTTGTCATCAGTAGTACAGAAAATTTGAAGGTTTATGAATATTTTTACATCTATTTTTGAAGACTGAAGATTACCATGGAAGGTCTATGAGAAAATATTCTCAGAATGCATCAGTGAATGTTTGTTAGAAGTGACCATAAATTTGAAGACTTTTGTTACACAGCTCAATGAAACTGTTCTGCAATGAGGCCTGCTTTATTCTAATTTCATAAAACTACTTTTTTTTAATACTGAAATTCACACAAAATTGTCTTTTAGGTGAAGTTTTTTCTTGACCTAAACACATGGAATTTTATTCTATTTCAGGATAATTTTTGAAAATTAGTTTTCTCGTTGTGTTCTTCAGGTGGTCTGAGACCATGGTTAACAGCAGTCATAATGTTTTCCAGGCAGTCAGGCACAGAACCTCATTCTCTGCCACTCATGCATATCAGGGAAGGAGGAATTTGTAGCCAACTTAAGCTGTTCATTTTCTTGAATTCCCCAGCTCTTGCTATTGTGATCTTCTGCAGAGAGCCTAGATAGACTGCTTGCACTTCTGGCTCCTCCCAGCTTTCTTGCTGAAAATTGAATTCTAGATCTGGTTTCTGGTTGTCTAGTTCATGGAACAGGGCATAGAAAATGCATGTTTACTCCTTTTGATTATAAAACAACAGAATTAAGAGCAAGTGGCAAGTACAGGCAGAGAGAGACAGAGAGTCAGAGAGAATGTACAAAATACTGAATCCAGTTTTATTCATGAGGAGAATGTCAGATTCTGTCACCATGGAATCGTGAAATATATAGATCCATGACTGAGGTGAAAAGAACAATTTGCAGCTCTCTGAGCTATTAGTTAGCATTCCTGCAAACTCACAAGAACCTCTCTCCATGGCTTTATTCACTGTTTATGTTTTCAAGTTTCTCCACGTTCCCATGGGCTGTAATTAATATCTTTATCAATTAATATCTTTATCAATGATCTGGACCAGGGGATCGAGTGCACCCTCAGTAAATTTGCAGACAACACCAAATTGGGCAGGAGTGTTGATCTGCTTGAGAGTAGGAAGGCTCTGCAGAGGGATCTGGACAGGCTGGATGGATGGGCCGAGGCCAAGTGTATGAGGTTCAACAAGAAGTGCCAGGTCCTGCACTTGGGTCACAACAACCCCGAGTGGCTGGAAAGCTGCCTAGCGGAAAAATGACCTGTTGCTGTTGGTTGACAGCTGGCTGAACATGAGCCAGCAGTGTGCCCAGGTGGCCAAGAAGGCCAATAGTATCCTGGCCTGTATTCGAAACAGTGTGGCCAGCAGGACTAGGGCAGGGATTGTCCCCCTGTACTCAGCACTGGTGAGCCCGCACCTCAAATACTGTGTTCAGCTTTGGGCCCCACACTACAAGAAAGACATTGAGGTGCTCGAGAGTGTCCAAAGAAGAGCAAAGAAGCTGGTGAAGGGTCTAGAGCACAAGTCTTATGAGGAGCAGCTGAGGGAAGTGGGGTGGTTTAGTCTGTAGAAAAGGAGACTCATGGGGGCCCTTATTGTTCCCTACAACTGCCTGAAAGGAAGTTGTAGACAGGTGGGCGCCAGTCTCTTCTCCCAGATAACTAGTGACAGGACAAGAGGAAACGGCCTCAAGTTGCGCCAGGGGAGGTTTAGATTGGATATTAGGAAAACTTTCTTCACTGAAAGGGTGGTCAAGCATTGGAACAGGCTGCCCAGGGAGGTGGTGGAATCACCATCCCTGGAGGTGTTTAAACAACGCATAGATGCAGTGCTTAGGGACATGGTTTATTGATGAACTTGGCAGTCCTGGGTTAACAGTTGGACTCAGTGATCTCAAAGGTCTTTTTCAACCTAAATGATTCTATGATTCTAATTGAAATCCACAGGTAGGGGGAGATTAAATGTTACCATAACTATTTCCAGCAACACATTAACTTGTGCTCCTGTATCCAACTAAAAATTAAATAAGTATCTGGTGTCCATTGATCATTTGAAAAAATCAGAGTTATATGGTGTGGTGGTGTCTGTGGTTTCTCCCAGAAGCATTTAATTGACTACTGTTCTACATATTCTCATCTGCTAAGGATGTCTTGGTTTGTACTAAAATGTCACAAAGTGCATTGCTCCACATGTTATTTTCATTTGATTCTGACCAAGTTTCAAATTAGTTTTTGTCTCAGGTCTCAGCTTGTAGAAATTACTACAGATCCACAGTACTGCAATATTAAAACATTCTTTCTGTATACTTTATTCTGAATGGGATAATTTTCATTGATTCCCAAAGTCTAAATGCTTCATCAAAAGGCTGAGTTTCTTGACGACCTTTAAGGTTTCACAATGTTTTGCGCATATATTCCTCAAAAAGTTTACCAGCAGAATTTCATAGACTTCTTAGTCCATCGTTAAAAGAGAAGGCTTATATACCTGGAAATTTGTCTGCTTTTTCCAGCTATATTTGCTGGTGTAACAAAATAAAGTATATTTTCCTACAAACCTTGTTCTCTTAGGCCATTACAGGCACATCATTAGTCCTACAATATAGCTATGTGAAATTTTTAAACATCAAGTGCATCAACAGTTGCAATTGTCAGAAATAGGGCTACCTTTAATTTCATTTGCAAATGATAGATGCAATGAAAAGTGAAACATGTCAGAATTAATTCTAGTATTTTCAGAGTGTTTATTATGTAGCTTTCAACTGTCTTGTTCTTTCAGTTTATTCAGTTGTCAGTACCTCTGCTTAACAGATTATGTATTTCTGCAGCTTCCTCTCCCACCTTCTTGCCTTCCCCAATCTTACGTCACCAGTCTAGAAAGCTAAATCATTTAGATATATCATTCCTGAAGTCACATTACAAATAGTTCTTTAGTCTCTGTACTGGCTGAACGACTGTCCTTTTCCTTCTGTCTTGGGCCCAAAGGGGCAGGAAACGGAGGCTTATTCTAGACTAGCCAAACTATTACTGTTGGAAATCTTTTGTCATCAAGGATTACTTTGCTGTACCAGAGGAAGCAAGTCAAGGTCTTTGGGCGCTCAGGCGACTTGCTGAGACCATGCATACGAGATGCCTTTATCTCATAATTCTCAGAGCTGTGCAACACTAAGCTAGTCTGCTGATGATGTGGCCTTTGTCCTTTATGCTTTTCCTCTGTGAGGGCTTGCTATTTACACTGAAATAGGCCTATTCCTTCCTGTAAGGTCAGGAAAGAAGGCTGAGTTAATCCAACCACTCACTGACACTGAGGAGCAAGTCTCCTTTTCCCACTACTCCCTCATTTCGTCTCCCATCCCCAGCTGAAGTGGTTAGAAAACTAACCCAACAAAAAAAGTAAAGAGTCTTCTGCTTGATTAGTGAGCAGAATCAGCCTGTTGATGGTCAGACAAGTGCCAGAGCAGTCACAAAATGCTTTTAATTCTTTCTTGTGGCTAGAATCTCAGACTTGTCATTTTATGAGAACAAATGTATTTTTAAAGTAACGTTTAAGTAGTTCTTTCGGCAATCATTTTTCCTTTATCCATGTTCCAGTTTAAACATATAAACTATTCAACTTATCATAACTATAAAATTTGTTAAATGTCAGATAAAAATGTTAAACAACAAAACATGTTTTAAAAAGAAAGTTGAGAAAATTCAACACCTTTATAAATACAGGAGGGTCCACCTCTTCCTGGTAATAAAGGTGATAACTTTGGTCTTCCCTGCTTCTTTCAAATGGGATAGTAACAAATTTTTACATGCTATTTTTCCCTGCTATGTAATTTACTATCATTAAAGAGTTTAATGAAATGCATCCTGCCCCAGCAGTAAGGAGAGCTAACAGCATGGAACTATCCTTTCAGGAGAAAGTATTCTCTGTTTTCAGCAGTACCAGGAAAAGGCAGAGAAAAAGGAGGAAGCATGAATGTATACAGCCAGTTTCCCAAGAATGTATTCGATTAATCTCAAATCAGTGCCAACTGGAAGCTGCAATGTGAATCAGCTCCACTTACTACACAAGGCAAGTAGGATATAACTTTATTTCATTCATATCAGGAAAACAGTATTTCTGAATATCTGGCTACTGGAAGGATCCACGTTTTTGCCAGTTTCCTTAGCTCTTCTCAGAAAGTATAGGTTTAATATCTTTAATATAAACATGGTGATTCCACAACAATAAGGACTACCAGGAATCACTGCCACTGAAACCTCAACTCCCCTCTTCAAAGGTGTACAGTGAGACAGCAGGAGACTAATATCTAAGTTGTCACAATATGGAGTGAAGAAATGGAAGACAAGGACTCTGGATGGGAATACAGGCAGGGACGTAGGAGTCACTGCCTATCTCCTTTTTAAGAGTCATAGTTAATGTTGGGCAAATAATTGGGGTTTTCTCTTCTTTTAGAGTATATCATGGCTAATCCTGCTGTAGGCAACTAGCAAGTAGCATACTTCTCGTACAACAGCATGAAAAGTCACAGACAATTAGTCAAATAAAGACTGCATTGTTCTTTCCCACTCACTGCCTGCTCCAGCTGACATGTCAAAAATATGTTCTTGTTTGGTAGTTGGTTAGATGCTCTAAAGAGTTCTTTTTAAGTATCAAAAACTGGCATATTACTGAAGCAGCTTGAGGTCAGTGTACCTACAGTGTACCTACAGACTTACATGGCAGCCAACTGGTAACAGGTGGAAATCCACAGAGTCGTCTACTATTTGGAAAGCTTCTGAGTTGATCATGTCTAGCTTTTCAGCATACCCATGCAGTAACTAATAAATAGGAAAGAGCTGAAGAATTTGGGTTCAGATAGCAGCATTCAGCTGTAGAGATTTCTAAAACAGATTCTCCTCTACTAAGCACAAAGTTTTGGAAAGAACACTTCTAAGTTTACTGACTAGTTTAGATGAAATTGCATCTCAGCAATATATTAGAAAACTACTTCCTGAATTGCATCACAAAGTTTCCTTTTAGAACCAGATAGACAAAGACTGACTCTTATTAACAGTCCTGGCTGGCAGTTTATCTCAGTGGCAAGCTGAAATAACGGTCATTATCACAAAAGAATAAAACAGTAAACTGCCAGGAGCCACAAAAGAATCATGAAATGGAGTCAGTCTCAAAAGGGAGAGGGAGAAAAAAGGAGGAAGAGACAAGCAAGAATGTGTTCACATCATCAATCTTATGGGAATCATATGGGATGATTTCCCTGAGTATCTGATATAGTGAAGAAAAATAAAACAAAACTAAACCTCTGCTGCAGACAGAAACTGCATAGATAACAGAAACATCGATACCTGAGAAAGAGCGAAGGGCGGGAGCCGACTTCCTATTGAAATGACCCCCACCCCGGAGAGGGTGGATCCTCCGCCCGAG
>JAVJGI010000056.1:4604271-4616093 GCA_035590275.1 Ibycter americanus | reverse complement strand
CACCCTCCCCCCCCCCCCCCCCCCCCCAGTGGAATGGAGGAAAAATTGGAAGAATAAAAATGAGAGAGAAATTCATGGGTTGAGATAAAGACAATTTAATAATTAGAAAGAAATTATATAAAAAAAGTAAGGGGGAAAAACCCCAAACCCACCAACCAACAAAGAGAGGAAAATGAAACCCAAGAAAGACAAGTGATGCAAATGAAAACAATTGCTCACCACCAACTGACCAATGTCCAGCAACCTCCACCCTCAGTTTTATTGCTGAGCATGATGTCATATGGTATGGACTATCCCTTTGGCCGGTTTGGGTCAGCTGTCCCAGCTATGTCCCCTCCCAACTTTTTGTGCACCTCCAGTCTACTTGCTGGCAGGGCAGTGTGGGGAGCAGAAAAGGCCTTGGTGCTGTGTGAGCACTGTTCAGCAATAACTAAAACATCCCTCTGTTATCAATGGTATTTTCAGCCCTATTCCAAAACATAGCCCCATGCAAACTACTGTGAAGAAATTTGATTCTATCCCAGCCAAGATAGGTACGTCTGAGTTTGGGATTACACTTAGGAATAATTTATACTAACCTTCCGGTAATGAAACTCCCTTGGACATCTTAATGCTTTGTATTTATGCTCTTACTGTAGCTAACTGCAAGTCTTTTTGAGGAACTATTCTATATCTTCTTTTCAGCACTTCTTTTCGTATGCAAAGACCTAAACAGTAGATATTCCACAGGCTTTATGTTGTGATTTAACCCCAGCCCACAACTAATTACCATGCAGCTGCTTGCTCACTCTGGCTCGCTCCCTCTCTCTCTCTCTCCCCTCCCCCCCCCGGGATGGGGAAGAGAATCAGAAAAAGGTAAAACCTGTGGCTTGAGATAAGAACAGTTTAATAATTGAAATAAAGTAAAAATAATAACAACAATAATAATAATTGTAATGAAGAGGAGAGGGAGAGAGAAGAATAAAATCAAAGGGGAAAAACCCTACAAATGATGCATAATACAGTTGCTCACCACCTGCTGACCAATGCCCAGCCAGTCTCTAAGCAGCAATTGGTAGCTCCTGGCCAAGTACCCCCCTGTTTATATACTGAACGTGATGTTCTATGGTATGGAATATCCCTTTGGCTAGTTTGGGTCAGCTCTCCTGGCTCTTCTCTCTCTCAGCTTCTTGTGCACCTCCTCACTGGCAGCATGGGAAACTTGAAAAGTTCTTAATTTAGGGTAAGCACTACTTGGCAACAGCTAAAACATCAGTGTGTTATCAATATTATTCTCATACTAAATCCAAAACACAGTACTGTACCAGCTACTAAGAAGAAAATTAACTCTATCCCAGCTGAAACCAGGACACTGTATTATACAAATTTAGGTTTTGATAAAAGTATTATTTTCTTAGACTTTTAAGGGTATCTCTTGATTGTTTTTACTTGTTTAGTATTTGATCCCTCTTAATAAAAGAAGAATGTTACTCTCTTTTAACGATGATGATGGTTTTTTTGTTTTATGTGTCCTTAGCACGCTTATATATTAGATATCTATTAGATTTGAAATGTAAATCAAAGAAGGATAAATATTCATCCATCATAGCTACTTAAACTGTGAAAAATGCATATGGTATGCTTGGGATACCCATAAATGTATCTTTAATGATCAGATTTCCTCAAATGTTTTACTGAAACTATACTCAAGAATTCATTGTGTTCATTAAACTTTGTATTATGATTGTACTTCTAACATAAATTTTACTGTAACTCTCTTCAGTTTCCTTAAAGGAGATATGTTTATTGTTCATAATGAATTGGAAGATGGCTGGATGTGGGTTACAAACCTACGGACAGATGAACAAGGTCTTATTGTAGAAGACCTGGTAGAAGAAGTAGTAAGTCATTTTATATTAAAATCTTATGCAGAACTGACATTTGATTATTTTTTTATTATTATTTGTGTAAGTTAACATTGAAATAAACCTAACCTAGTGGCATTAATTGCCTGATTTTATGTACTTTTCTAAACCTTCCTGCAGTAATTGAATCTGCCAGTTTTTAAATAATTTAACAAACCTTTTAGTCTAATTCAGTATCCAAACAAAGTACTTATTCACATGTTATCCAAACAAGTTCATTTGCAAATGAATGATATTGTGAACTTATTAGGCAGTTCCCTAAAATCACCAGTCCTGATAAAGAACTTGATACATTCACTTGCATTCTTTTTTTTTTTTTTTTTTTTTTTGCTATGAAACATTCATAAATGTATAGACTGAAATTTTGCACTACAATATGTCTTCTTTTTTTTTTTTAAGGGCCAACTGTGGGTTAAAAAGTATATTGATGAGTTAATTAAACCTAGAAGGGCTTATGAAAAGTCAGGAAGCTAACCAGGTGACCTAAAGATAATTGAATTACTGCAGGAGAAGAGATGATTTAATGAATAAAAACACCTACCCCACCCTCCCACATGCTTTTTTTTAAAGAAGTTCACCATTGCTTTGGGGTCCTGATGATGTTTGCTTTGCAGTATATGTATTTTGCTATTAGTAGAGTTTGCTTCACCTGTTTCTCACATCTATATCAGGATATGAATGGCTAAATTGAAATGGTAGTGTTAGAGTATCTAACTGTAGATTTCTACATTAGTGGTTGAAGTTCAGGAAAGTTGAGATTTAAGTTAAGAAGGACTTGAAGAGTGACAAACAACATTTTGAAATAATGTGTTATGGCTGAATTTCCACTTAGTTAATAAAGTTGAAAACCCCTTTGCATGAACTGTGCAATAAGCTATCTAGTTCAAAAATGTCTTGGACTTCTTAGTGCTGTTTATTTCTACAGAAGGTCTTAACCTATGAAGTTTATTTTTCTAAACTCAAGCATACTATTGTCATACACTTAATATGTTAATTCTCCTACTAGGGAAGAGAAGAAGATCCACATGAAGGCAAAATGTAAGGATTTTTGTTTTGTTATTAAAAGTAAATCATAAAATAACTGTTTGTAAACGTTAGCTATGAGATTGGGAGGGTGAACCAAATCTGTGTGTACTTTTTTTTTTTTAATCTTAAGACTTTTCTTATACTAGCTGTTGAAGATACATAGGTAATTGACATGAAATCTTGTATTAGTTATGCATAATTTTAATGGATTTTGCAGTGATAAAATCTTGGATGAGTCTCTGTGTGATCACTTTACCCAGAATATGTACAATGGAGGGTGTGGTGTTTTCTGATTTGTGGGGCTTTTTTTTTTAACCTCTAAAGCAAACTGTATGTGTAACCTTTTTTCAGGTCTGCTCAGCTCTAAATGCCTGAGAGGGAACAAAGCATCATTAGAGGAATGATAGTGTGATAGTAGCACTTTCTCTATATTAGCCTCGTGTGCTAACACACATCAGTAGTAAAGATGAGTAGCAAATGAAAGTTACAGAAAATTTCTAGTAGCTGGATAGATTCATCTGTCCTCCATTTGCTTACTATAATTGCAGCTGTTGCTTCCTGTATTTATTGCCCAGTTGGCAGTCTCCAAAGGACTGATGATTGAAGAAGGCATTTCTTGTGTGTGGGGTGGGGTGGGTTTATGTTTTGTTTATTTGTTTGTTTAATAGAGGAAAGAAAACCATTGGTATGTGACTTCAGTTTACTGGTCCCCAGTGTTCTGCTAGTCGGTTTGGTATAGCAGCATAACAGTAGTAGGGATGCCTTCAAATACAAGAATTGTTTTGTTTTGTTTTGTAATACAAAGTAGTTTGTAGCAGATTCTTAGAGCTGTGACACTGTCAGTCCAGTTACTCTTGCTGCTTAGAGGATTCCAGGGGAGGCAGGGATTTCTGCAAACATTTCAATAGCCAGAGATTATCCTGCAAAGGTTATATAGAAAGCAAGTTAGAACTAGAGCTCTTTTTTGATGCATAAAAGAGGCTTTCTTTTACACACTTAAACACACGTGCACGCACATGCACTCTGCAATGAAAGGCCATATTTCTAGCTTTCCTTTAAAGGACAGGATGAGCTCTTAAAATGTAGCATGTGGTGTGCCACATGTAAACTGAATAGCCATGCAATGTCAAGCTGTTTCCTATAATCATAGGTATCAAGTTGAGACTGGACAGATTGCTGTATTTTTTTAGGATGATGCTCTGATGCAGGACTCTGGAAGATGCAAGGTGTAAGATTAAAGCAATTCATATTCAATAGTCTAACAAAGCTATGTTTTATTTCCTCAGCTTCTAGCAAAATTCAATTTTAGTTATTCTATACAGTATTTTCTGTACAGAAAATAAAGTATATATAAAGTAACTTTCATTAATCTCTGAGCTTTGCATTTCACACTTCAAATAAATTGCTATCTGAGACTTGACTTCAAATATGCCTGTCAAATTATCTAGCATTTAAACAATGCCTTTTCATCTCTAAACACACTTGGATTTGAACATCTACTTCGTGTTGGACACTTGTATTGAAATGAGTTTATTCATATAGCTGTAGATACCTATTTTTCATTCTGTTGGTAGAAAACCACAATCACTGAGTAACATAACGGTTGCTTATATAATCTATATGTACTAGATTTTTAAAATAAAGATTAATTCATAGGTGTCAGAGCTTTAGATGTTACAAGAACTAAAAAAGAGAGCTGATAGTCTTGCTTTCTAATTTTTCTCTTCATCTTTAAGATGGTTCCATGGGAAGATCTCCAAACAAGAGGCTTACAATTTGCTGATGACAGGTACTTGTATTTCAGATGGAAATACAGTGGTAGTGGAATGACACAAAATAATCCTGTTTATAACAGACTGCAGCAAAACCTGTTTTTTCTGTATGAACATATGAGCATCAGACCTGTGGTTGCTACTACATTGGAAAAAACCTCATGGCTGAGCACTGAGTATTTTTTTTATGTTCTCAAGTACAGTTAGTTTCATAATTCTAATTGAAATAGTTAACTTTTTTTATTTTTGTAATATATATAAATAAAAAAATATCTTGGGGTTCAAAATGCTGAGGAGAAAATACTGTTATGTACTTATGGGAGAATGTATTATAAACTTTTTTTAGTCTCCTCATAGAGGAAATAATTTTAAAATGAAAACATCAAGATTTCTGACGCATACTGTCAAATAACATACCTTATATATGAGAACAAAAATCTTTAGTTTTTTTTAATACATTGTCAAACCTCCCACATGCACACGGTATGCTCTTGTAAAGAGGTGGCAAAAGCAGGGATATGTTGTCAACTACAGCCAAATGATTTTGCATCAACTTTGGCTTCATCCCATTTCAGTGAAGAACAGGGGATCACTGTTGGAACTTACATCAGACTTTCTCCTTTAAGCATGCAATTCTTGCTAATTTGTACAGGAAGAGCTTTGATAAGAGCTCATAAGTGACACTAAGATGAGTAACAGTGAATAACACTGTATTATGATATCTTTTCAGTTGGTCAGGTGTGCAGTTTTCTTGTGAGGCCTTCAGATAATACACCTGGTGATTATTCACTTTATTTTCGGACCAGTGAAAATATTCAGCGTTTTAAAATATGTCCAACATCAAGCAATCAATTTATGATGGGAGGCAGATATTATAATAGGTAAGTTTTAATAGTTGTGTGTATTTTATACTTCTGTAAAGAATTTTTATAATGTATTGCTGATAACTTACTGATATGATCATAAGATTTCAGTATTAAGAATATACTAAGAGTTTTAACTAACTTGCTTAGTTGTAACTAAGCACATTCTAAAAGCCTTCAAAAGCTTAAGTGTAACTTGTTTCTTTTGAAGTATTTTTCTCCTGTAAATTATTTTCTTCACCCTATAAATTGGATTGTGACATGTAATTAGGAGAATGCTGTGTTGTCTTGGAAGCTACTATTTATAATAGGGAGTTTTATATATATGAGAGGGGAAAATTAAGATGTTAGTTTTATCAGAGACATTCAGTAGGGATTTTAAAGTATAAATAATAGAAATGTGTATTGACAAGAAAGGGAAAAATTATCTTAATTGTTGAAAAAAGTAATTAAATTGATCACCTTAAAACATGTGAATGATATTTTGGTCAGAAGTGCAGATCACTTAATTTAGAGTGGTGAAACTTAGGATGGGTTTGTTTTGTCATGGGTATAAAAATATGGTAATATGTACAAAAAGAAATGATGAGAGATAAGCTTTCCCCTTTCATGGGAGAAGCTATCAATATAGCTCCATCCTTGAATCTGTGACAACTTTATGAATAAAATTAACAAGACTTCTCAGTAGTGAAAACTCAACTTTCTCCTTTAATTGAGGCCATTGCCTGTCACAATCAGAAATTTTCCAGACTTGTTCACCTAGAACCAGGGCATTCTTCATCCCAGTAGAGGATTTCTCTTACTTCCAGCTTGGCTTCTGAGTGGGTAGAGATCCAGCAGCTGGTGTGTCTGAGAAAATGTCGAGGTCTCCTAACTAAGAAGTTCAGTGGACTTCATATGATTTCAAATAGACGATGGTTTGAGATTAAGCAATTGGAACCTTATTAACCTATGTATATCCCACACACAGGCTGCTTGAGTACCTTCTACATTAATCAGTCTGTCCTCCAGACATCCTCATTGAAAATCAAGCTAGCTGCAGTGTCAGCCTTTGATGAAGGTAAATCCTGTTTTGCCCATTCTCTAGTTACATGGCTTATTAGGAGGATGATAGGCTAAAAGCCCACACCCTAGGTGATGTCAAACTAATTAGCAAATTAGTGGAAGTCTTATTAATCTCAAATGGCTTTGCAACACTAGATAGTATAGCTCCAGAAGCTTCCTGCAATAAATTATTTAACAAATTAATTTCCTAGTGCTAGATTCACTTGAAGTGTATATATGAAATACATTTACCTAGAGAAGATTCTTTCCTTGACATTGGATGGAAAACAAGATTAAAATATTAAGCATCACCAAGTTATGATAATATGCTTTTAGAGGTTTTTTTGAATATTTTGGTACCTAGGTTGCAAAGATCCTCCTCAGTGAAAGAGAACTGCTTGGCTTTGAAAGACTTCTAGTTTTAGTTGAATGTTTTGGGGAACTACTAATATACTCCTAGGCTCAAATCCTGTCCAAGTTAGTATTTTCTGAAAGTTTATAATCTTCTTGGAAGTTCAAACAGTATGTAATGCAAGATAATGATGCAAAATGAAAGTGGTAACTGCCCCAAATAATTTACCATAAGATCTACTGCAGAGGGCAATAAATAAGAAGCGGGAAAAAAGGATTAACTTTCTGTGGGCTTTTTAATTCTTGTACTGTTTTATTTGTTATGGACACTGGAAGAAGGAAGTCTTTAAATATATGAAGACTAAGGTGGATTGTTGTATGGAACAATCAGAAGTGGCTGAAAAGCATCAAATGGCATTGAATCCAGAACAGAAACATTGGAAATATGGATTTATGCAAGATAATGAAATTATTTATGAGCATTTCTTGGGGCGGAGAGAACATCTGTTTTTCTTCTTTATAACTTATCTAAAAACATAGAGTTTGTCTTCATGGTGAAAATCTAGAGGTTGAAGAAGTGCTGTTTGTTTAAATGCATCTGTTAAACAGTTTTAATTGATCTTTTTTATAATAAGCTATTTCTTTAAATGCTCTGAAGGTATCTACTTTAAATCTGATACTAGTATTAGACTCGAACGTTAAAAAAATCATCCTTGGTAGTAGTGTTGTTTCTCTTAATATTCTTCTCTTGCTGTTTTAGTGATTGTAAGTGGGATTAAAAAAAAATGGATACAATAAAGCCAATCTGTTCTTTTGTTTGCAGAGTATTGATTACAGTTCTAGTAACATAAATTATAGACCAAGATTTTCCATACAAAAGTAAGAGCCTGAAGAATAGTAAGGAAACCAACTCAAAAGTTGACTATTGTTTTATTTCCCAGGTAATTTGAATATCCAGGCATGGGACTGGAAGGTCTGCAACCTATATAAGCAATGCTATGTCTCTGCCTATGTTCCAAAAGCAAGCCAAAATTATTCTGGGTGATCATGGGGAAAAATTCCTGGGTACATATTGAGAATCTAGCGTTCTGTGATGCATAGGAAGACTACTTTTTCCACTAACCTTTTCTCTTTGCATTTTCTCCCACCATTCTGTATATAAATTGCTCAAAACTTCTGTTGATGAGTATAACTAACAGACTGTATTTACACTCTCTCATATGGAGGTCTGCTTTCGTTATTTCTTATTCTTACATCATCTCTACAAAACAGCCAATCTGTAGTCTTTTAGTTGTCTATTTGAAGGTCCTAATATATAGGAAATGTTAAATACATTTTGAGTGAATTATTTTGACTATATAATGAAATAGTATTTTCCAATGGACTTCAGTAAAGCATGTAACTTCTGTGATCTTTTTGTTTATTATATTGATACGATGGTTGACTACTGGAGTAATATCTACTTCTTAATGTAAAAATTGGCAAAGTCTGTTTGGGGTGGGGGGCAATTTTACTAACTGCGTATAATGAAATCTCAAACAGAAAATGTATGCTTATTAGCCTGTGGCCACACCATCCTGAACATGCTCTATTTCATCTCATCTCAGAAGCTAAGCAGCATTGGGCCCAGTTAGTACTTGGATGGGAGACTGCTTGGGAATAATGAATCCAGGTGTTGTAGGCTTCTAGCAAAGGGCCATGAAGATGATTAAGGGATTAGAGTATCTGTCATATGAGGACAGGTGGAGAGAGCTGGGACTTCAGCTTTGAGAAGGTGGGGAATGGATCTTATCGCTGTGTATAAATACCTGATGGGAGGGAGAAAAGAAGAGACAGACTCTTTTAGGTGGTGGCCAGTGACAGAAAAAAAGACAGTAGGCACAAATTGAAGTACAGAAAATTCCATCTGAACAGAAACCACTTTTTTGTGGTTTTGGGAGGTGTTTTGGTGGTGTGTTTTCTCTCCTGTGAGGGTGATCAAACACTGGGAAAGGGTATCCAAAGAGTTTGTGGAGTCTCCATCCTCAGAGATACTCAAAACATGACTGAACAAGGTCCGAAGCAAGCTGTTCTTCTTAACCCTCCTTTGAGATGGGGACTTGAACTAGATGATCTTGGAGGTCCCTTCCAACCTCAACTATTCTGTGAATAACTTCCATGTTTTACAGGGGTTTTTTTGTTCAATGTGGTTTTTTTGTGGTTTGGTGTGGAGGGTGGGTGCGGTTGGTTTCTTTGTTTTTTGGGGGTAGTGGTGGGAGGTGGGGTTGGGTGGTTGGTTGTTTAGAATAGTTCCAGTTGAAAGGGACGAACAATGGTCATCTAGTCATGGGCTCACCAAAAGTTAAAGAATATTACTAAAGGCATTGTCCACAGACCAGCATGGGACATCAACCACCTCTCCAGGAAGCCTGTTCCAGTGTTTGACCACCCTCTTGGTAATGAAATGCTTCCTAATGTCAAGTCTAAACCTTCCCTGACGCAGCTTTGAACCATTTCCATGTGTCCTGTCACTGGATCCCAGGGAGAAGAGAACAGCACCTTCCTCTCCACTTCCCCTCCTCAGGAAGCTGTAGAGAGCAATGAGGTTCCCCCTCGGCCTCCTTTTCTCCAAACTAGAAAAGCCCAGAGTCCTTAGCTGCTCCTCATAGGACATGCCTTCCAGCCCTTTCACCAGTTTGTTGCCGTCCTCTGGATGCATTCAAGTATCCTTTTTAAATTGTGGGGCCCAAAACTGCACACAATACTCAAGGTGAGGCTGCACCAGTGCTAAATACAGTGGAATAATCACCTCTTTTGACCAGCTGGTTATGTTGTGTTTGATGCACCCTGGGATGCGGTTTGCCCTCTTGGCTGCCAGGGCACACTGCTGACTCCTATTGAGCTTGCTGTCAACCAGAACCCCCAGATCCCTTTCTGCAGGGATTCTCTCCAGCGTCTCTTCTCCCAATTTATGCTTGTGTCCAGTGTTACTCTGTCCCAGGTGCAGAATCCGGCATTTGTTCTTGTTAAATTTCACGCCTTTAACCATAGCCCAATGCTCCAATCTATCTAGATCCCTCTGCAAGGCATCTTGTGCTTTCAGGGAGTCAACAGCACCTCCCATTTTGGTATCATCATCAAACCTGCTAATGGTGCATTCAACTCCTGCACCCAGATCATTGATAAAAATATTGAACAGAACTGGCCCTGGAATTGAAACCTGAAGAACACTGCTGGTCACCGGTCTCCAGCCAGATGTAGCCCCATTCACTACAACCCTTTGACCCCTGCCCTTCAGCCAGTTCTTCACCCAGCGCACTGTGAACCTGCTCATCCCACGGTTGGACAGCTTGTCCAGAAGGATGCTCTGAGGGACAATCTTAGAAGCCTTACTAAAATCCAGAAAAACTACATCCACTGCCTTCCCGTCATCTGCTGGGCAGGTGACCTTATTGTAGAAGGATATCAGAATGTTTAGACAGGAGTTTCCCTTTGTGAGCCTATGTTGTCCGTGCCTGATGATTGTATTGTCCTTTAAATGCCTTTCAGTAGTACCCGGTATGATTTTCTCCATAATTTTTCCAGGAACTGAGGTTAGACTAATAGGTCTGTGTAGTACCCTGGGTCTTCCCTCATGGCCTTCTTGTAAATTGGAATAACATTGGCTAGCTTCCAGTCAGCAAGGACGTCCCCAAGACTCCCAAGGCGTTTGGAAGACTATCGAGAGGGGGCCTGCTGTAACATGCGCTAGCTCCTTCAGTACTCTGGGATGAATCCCATCAGGCCTCATGGACTTGTGAACATTAAGCTGATACAGCTGGTCCCTTACAATTTCAGTGTCCACAAATGGAAAGGCACTGCTCCCACAGTCATGGTCCTCTGACTCAGGGGACCAGGCAGCCCAAGGTCTGTCAGTATTATTAAAGACTGAGGCAAAAAAAGCATTGAATGCCTCTGATTTTTCTTCATTGCTATTAGTCAAATGACCATCTTCAACAGGTATCAGTCCAATGTTTTCTTTAGACCTTCTCTTGCTATTAACATACTTTAAAAAGCCTTTCTTGTTGTCTGGCAAAACACTGGCCAGTTTCAACTCTAGTTGATCTTTGGCCTTTTGTGTCTTCTCCCTGCATATATGAACCATAGCTCTGTAATTTTCCTGAGAAGCCTGACCTTGCTTCCAGAGATCATACAATTTCTTTTTCCTTTTGAGCTCCACGAGGAGTTCCCTGTTCAGACAAGCTGGTCTTCTGCCCTGCTCGCCTGACTTGCAGCACAATGGGATTGCCTGCTCCTGTGCTTTTAAAAGGTGGTTCTTAAAAACTGACCAGCTCTCATGGACCCCTAAGTCCTCAAAAGCAGATTAGCTCCCTGAGTAGCTTGAAGTTTGCTCTCTTGAAATCCGGGGCAGCAACTCTGCTGACTTTTTTTCTCACTACACTGAAAGTTTAAAACTCAACCATTTTGTGATCACTGTGGCCAAGACAGCCACCTACCATCACATCTCCCACAACTCCTTCTCTATTCACAAACAACAAGTCTAGGAGAGCACCTTTCCTAGTTGGCTCACTGAGTACTTGTGACAAAAAGTTATCTCCTACAAACTTCAAGAATTTCCCAGACTTGCTTGTCACAGCAGTATGGTATTCCCAGTTGATGCCTGGGAAAGTGAAATCTCCCAGAAGGACAAGGGCTACAGATCCAGAGATTTTTCCTAATTGCCTACAGACTAACTCATCAGTGCTAATGTCCTGACTGGGCGATCTGTAGTAGACGCCCGCTATGACAGCTGCTTTGTTTTCAATGCCCCTAATCCTCACCCAGAGGCTCTCAACCACATCATCCCTAACTGTAAGGGCTGTACAGTCACACCTCTCCCTTAC
>JAVJGI010000056.1:4582936-4595335 GCA_035590275.1 Ibycter americanus | reverse complement strand
TCTAGCTACAAATACAAAGCACAGCACTATGAGGGCTGCTATGAGGAAAATTAACTTAATCCCAGCCAGACCCAATAGAGGCATTTTGAACAATTGATTGAAAATGTTCGGTGGAGTTTAAAATTAATACGTTATGACTACAGTTCTGTGAATTTTCTTGACTTCAATATATTAGTAAATTGTCATTGCTGCAAATGAGATTATAATGTTTAACACTTGATTTTTATTATGAATTTGTGAGGAAATGTAGTGTGATTGCATGGAAAAGCAAATTCTTATACAAAGGAAAAACTAACTGGTTTAATATTTTAAATCTTATTTTTCTTATTTGAACAGTATTGCTGAGATCATTGAACATTATAGGAAAGAACAGATTGTTGAAGGATATTACCTTAAAGATCCTATTCCAATGCAGGTAAAACTTCATTTCTGAGTGCTTGTTATTGAAGTTATTGACTTAATCCTCAAATAATTATAATATAGGAACTGAATTACAGCAGAGGTATCCATGATAGTTAAACAACATCATCCCCTCCTGGATTTTTGTTTTGAGCTTGTGTGTTTCTTTCATTTTATCCTCATATGCATTCACTTATCTAAGGTTGACTTGTAGTAAACAGAACATATGGTAAGCTTTGTCTGTGCTCTGGGGTATAAATGCTCTGTCTTGTGCCCCCAGCTCTGGTCCCTGATTGAACCAATGTTGTGCCTTAATACCATGTTGGAGTGGGGGGGCAACTAGGCTGCCCTCTATTCTTCTGTGTCTGGCATCTTTCTTCCCCAAGAGAAAAGCTATATGCACAGAAAAGCTTCAGAGATGATCAGGGGGCTGCAATTACAGGGGATGTTCTGGAATATTGTTGCCCTGTAGCATAAATTCATCCTAAGAGACCACCAATAATAAACAAACCACATTGTCTAGTTTTTCATAAAGTAATAGCTAGTTGTAAAGTATATTTGTATACTTTGTTCCCTATCTATTCTCAAACTTTTCTGTTTTGATGGTTAGAAATTCGGTTTTAATTTTCAACCTAAATAGTTACCTCTCTGTTAGATCTATTTTATTAATACAATTCTTGTATTCTTTAGTCAGCTCACTAAGCTGAGCATACCAAATCTGTTTTTTGTCTCTTCATAATGTTCTTGTAGTTGCCCTACTACCACCAATTCCAGTGTGAGTTCGTGTTTCTTGAATGTAATGGACCAGAACAGCTCAGAATACCATGTCATTAGTAATTCCTTTTTTCTGTGAGAGTACTTACCAGTTATTTCCTAGAATGTTATCTGTGTTGTTATTGTAGCCACATTTTATTATATTGTTTTCTATTGGTAAGTATCAACAAGTACAAATTTTATGTTGTATTACTAGACTTATGCCTTATTATTCTGATTGTTCCTTTATTGCTGATTGGCTTGTCATCAGTGCTTCCCAGTTGTCTGCTACTATTAACTCATGCTCTGTAATGAGGTTGAGACAAATGTGAGGAAATTTGAATTCTGAGACTGATCCTTGAAAAGCTTCACTTAGTAACTGTTCTTGTTCTCCATAATTCTTTTTGGATCATGGCAATCATCTTCACTTTGGCACTTTGTATATCTACTTATGGTTCCTGTATCAATAACTTTCTCTGTGTTGACTAATTTTCCATGTGAGACTGCATCAAATTCTTTTAAGTTATTCAGTTATATTTGTGATTTTCCTTTGTTTTTTAAAAAAAGTTATCGGTGGTGCAATTACATCTGGTTGTGTGTTCTCTCACATACTGTCATGCTCTGTTTTTGAAGAAAAAAAATTCAGAAGTCTTGCATACTGTTTGGTTCAATCTAATAGACTTCCTGTTTCTAATTTGAAATTTACTTTAAAGCATTTTTCACTAGATCTATTGTTTTGTATGTTGTTTCTTTCATAGCTGTGTTATGGAGATTATCTTGAGTTAGTAAAAATGTGGATATTGCTTCCATTGTGAGTCCTGTAATTCCTATTAATGAAATGTTTTTCATCTTGCCTTTGTCATGTTCAAAACCATAATTCTTATAGATATATGGGGGGGGGGAAGGGAGAAAAGTAGAGTATTTAGTATGGAGCCAGTGCATATATCACTTCATCTTAATATTGTTCTCACTGCTTGACAGTCTTGCTTTTCATGTTTTCTTATGGCTAAAGAACTTTTGCTGATCAGCTGACTCTGTAAGGTCAAACTTGGCTTGACTTTTGGCCATTCTAGCTTGGTATTTACATTTCCAGATCTTAGCTTTTTATGTGAACTTATCCTTTTTCTATTTCTTGTTTCTACTTTCTCCTATTGTTTTTTTTTAGAATGATACTCATTTAGGACATGAGTGCTAATAAGATTAGTGAGGGACTGTGCAACTTTGTGTGTTAATCATTCAATTTTAATTGTGATCTGCACCATTCTTGTTGATGGTGTTAAAAAAATAAATACGGATGTTACTTTGTGAAAGTTGGTCTGTATTTAAACCTTATTTTTCTTCTGCCTAATCATTCCACAAGAAATAGTTATATTAGTTTTTTAAGACATGTTAGAGAATAATAATAAAGAATTGGTAGCATTCAATAAATTTTCAATTGCAGCTTCAGTGTGCAGTTGTTTCACGGTGATTTCTGAGCTTAAAAAAATGTTGATTTCTTCCTTGTTTACTAGCATCAAGAACAAGTGCTTAATGATACAGTGGATGGAAAAGAAATCTACAATACAATTCGTCGCAAAACAAAGGATGCTTTTTATAAAAATATTGTCAAAAAAGGATATCTTCTGAAAAAAAGTGAGTTCTGTTTGCTTCTATGAATTTTTTTTTAAAAAAATGCAGATATGGATGCATATTTTGTGTAGTATTGGTACTAGTGGAGGCAAAACTGAAGTGAGCAAAAGGTGGTAGAAAGTCTGTAAAGGGTATGAAAGGTTCTTTTTCCTTAAGAAGTACATAAATAGAAAGACATAATACATAAAATTACACACAATATAAAGATGTTGATTGGCAGTTGTTGCCAAAAAAGGCATTTAGTTTTTGTGCTGTTTTCTTATTTTTATCAAAGGTAACATTCAGACTAATTAAATGAAGTATGTTTTCATAAAATGTATTCATATTTAATACACAACTTGTTTAAATTTAAGCTGATCACATGGGTTGTAGAGAGTTAGATTAATGTAAATCAGTACATTCATTGGGGACCAAAGCTGGTTTAATTTTGTTATTCCAAGTTAGGTAATATGTTTAATTTAAAATGTGTATCCTGGTATACAAGGTACATTGAGACTTTTTAAAGGTTCTAACGCTAACACAGTCAACATAGCATAGAATAATTGGATTAAAAGCTGCCTGACTCATCTCAATATATCCCTGAAGAATTACCATTGAGCAAGATTTTGAAGTTCCAAGGAAGTTAGTCCCTTTCCAAGTATCATGATTTTATTTCTTGTTTCCACTGAAGTTGATTTAAACAAACAAAAATACAAAACAAAACAAAAAATACCCCAAAGAGTAATAATGTTTCTGCATATGACAAAGACTAAAACAATAAGTACCAGATAGTGATCTGGATAGCAAGCAAAAGTGAGAAAGAAGGTAAGCATTCAAATATAGCCAAATTTAAAAGACACATTCAAAGGAAATAAAAACTAGATCCTCTGAATAAAGCAAGGAAAGCATCTCTTCTCTTGAGAGTGCTAATTCTGAGAGAAGGTGTAGAGGGATATGGTAGCGTGAGGAGTCAGCTGAGAATGAACTTGAAGTTAAAATCTTTACCTGAAAGGGATAATGAGTTACTTTAAATGTGCAAGCAGGAGTACTGAGTAGGTGTGGAGAGATGCACATACCTGCATACAGAACAGAAATTTAATGAAATCACTCTTCCATCTAGTAGAGTACAATTACTTGATGATGATAGTTTTCCAAAACAGTGAGTACTAGTGCTTGTTTATGAAGAGCTGTGGTGGATCTATGATGATCAAGTTGAAAATTAAGACTGAATGTTTTTCTAAAAAGTAGTGTGGTTTATGTATGAATTAGTTGCAGAAAGTTCCTTATCAGTTGTAATTCAGAGGACATTAAACAATGAATGATTTATTTTTGGTTTAGTCAGTGGCTAAATCCACATTTTACTGATACGTCTAATGTGTCTTCCAACAAACCTTGACATTTAAATCGCTGGTTATTGAAATTTTTTTTTAATGTTTTTTTCTGAAATGTGGAACTGGTCAAATTTTGGATATAGGTGTGTTTGGAGCATGGCTCTGATCCAAGTTTGTATATATTGTATTCCCATTTCTATTCAGTCATTCTGATTTAAGATGTTGTGATGCAACCTGTTATGCTGATCAGTTGATTAGAGTTTAGAAATAACTTTCTCATGTCAAGAGAAATCTATTTCTTAATTAAAATAGCCATAATAAATTGGATCACTTACAGCATCACACATTATTTGCAAACTGTATAGACGCAGTCTTCCCACTGATATGAACAGAGCTCATGTGCACTTGCTTAATCCTGTTGAGATTAATGAAAATGTTTAGAGAAACATCTAAAATTGTACTTGAATCTGTGAAGAGGGTCTAGTTTTAGCTACATGCTGCAAAAAATTGAGTATGTATACTGATGTTATTGCTTAAGCATGATTAACTGTACATTGTTCTTCTGTTTGTATTTTGACAAAAACCTTACTGCCCTCTTTTTTTCTTCATTTACAAAATTTACTTTTTCTTTAAAACAATATTGTAACTTCTTTCTTGATTTCCTTACAGGTAAAGGAAAGAGATGGAAAAACTTGTACTTTATATTGGAGGGAAATGATGCCCAGCTTATTTATTTTGAAAGTGAAAAACGAGCCACAAAACCTAAAGGATTAATAGACCTTAGTGTGTGTTCAGTCTATGGAGTACATGACAGTTTATTTGGCAGGTAGGGCACTGGCTTTTAATTCTTGTACATGCAGCAGGGAAGTTTACTAGTTTGAGGCATATACAAGATACGGACAATATGTCACTAATGAACAAGTTGGCCTGGCACAATAAACTTGCTTTTTGACACCTGAGCCCTGGTAACTGTCCACGTGTGGGTTTTTTAGCTTTTGCTGATTGTGAAATGAAAGTATTGTGACTCTTGGTTCATACTGCATTTTACTCTATAGTTGGTGTAGATTGCAAGAGCATATGTAGACAGATTTAACTGATTAATGATAACTTGTTAAGTCATGGCAACTTGATTGCTAACAACTGTTCATAAACAACTTCTAGTAAGAACTTTTAGAACTTAGTCTTAAGATTTTCTCATGTAATATGATGTGATAATAATTTGGCTTTTTGGGTTGTCATTTTTCAATATGTGTATTCATTGTTTCACATTTCATATTACAGGCATTAAAAATATTATGAAGCAACTGTATTGAGGGTTTTAATTCTATTAAACCAAGAATTGATAAGATCAAGATTTTTGTCCATTCCAAAAGATCTGCATTCTTTTGTTGATAGGTGTTAGAAAGCTAAATTAGTTAAATAACTTATCTGTGCTTTTCTATTTAGGAATCAGATTAGACCAACATTAGAGCAGTAAGTTCATATAAGCAAACATTTTACAAATTATTTTTGCAAGATAATTAGATTCAGAGATCATTTTCACAGTTTCATTTACTGTACTAATTTTGATTATTCAAAATGTGTCAACTGCAAGTGATGTGTTTATCAGCAAAGAAGTTGAGAATCAAAATACTTTCTGATATCATTGGTAACTAAGATGAAAGAGGTCACATTATTTTTTTCATTAAGTACAAAAAAATGCACAGTCCTGTATGATATAGAAGCAAAAGATGCATTTACTCCTACAAATGTTATTTTTTCGTAACAGATAGAAAAACTCATTAAAGAAGCTCTAGTTATTCCATGCACCTTATTAATATTTATTAAAAGTATTTAATCAACTTCAAGTCTTTTCACAGAGATAATGTGAAAATGTTTACATTTCTTAAGCTGCAAATATCTGGTGTTCTTGCACCATCTGATTTTTATACACTTCTCAATCGTTTTGAAAAATCTATGCAACTATTGCAATGAGGAGCCATAGATATGAGAGTACCATTTAAAAAAAAAATAATTACTGAAATGTTCCTCATGTAAGTTGGCAATTATGCAGGAAGCTTTGGTGTAGACTAAACAAGGAACATGTTGGTTAATGGTGACTGTTAAGCAGCTTCTAACAAACACTGTACTTTGGGTTAAAATGTAGTTGGATAATAATTAACACTCAAAGTGTGGATAGAAGGAGATGCATGGTTGCATTTTCTTGGGAAAGCTGTTGGTGAAGAACTGTAGTTGAGACAAAATTCCTCTTATGTTTTAATTAGGTGGTAAAAACTACCTTTCCTCTTTTCTCAGAAGTACAGTGAGGGCTGTAGCTTTGCATGTCTTTGGTGACAATGATTTAAGTAGGCCTTGACTTGGCTACTTCTTGCCCCCCCTCCCCAATCCTCCTGTGGGCATGGCCACAAAATTCCATGCCAGTATTTCTCTAAGCAATGGATGGGGGGAAGGGAAGACTGAAACATCATTTGCAAGTGAAGTAAGATCTTTCATGTAACCCTGTGTTTCGGAGAGCTAAATTCCCTTGAACGTAATGTGGAAGGCTGTGAATCGAGTGTGCACTTTAGCTTGTAACAATACAAAATCTTTTTGATGCTTCTTGAAAAATGAGTGTAGATACATAAAAAGGCAAAGATGTTATAATTGCATTTAAAGCTTTAGAAGTTTAGATCACACATATTCAGTGATTAGTATGTGATCCAATACACATTTTATTGGTTGTGAGAGCTGTGGAACACATTCAAATAAGGAATTCCTTATGTTAATATAGTTTCCTGAACTCCTAAAACAACAAATCCATAATGCGTGATTAATTGGTTGGGAACTAATGCTGAACCTGTGCATCATTTAAAATGTTTTTGGGGAATAGTCCTCATTAACAAGTCTTTTACATTATCAGGTGTATTTTGCCTCAACTGTAAGTCAGTGTACATGCATATTCAATACAAAATGTTCCAAGTTTTTTAAATATTCTAAAACAAACTAGTTGAAATACAGTGCAATTTTCTTGAAATTACATAATTTATTCAAACCAAAATGTGCTTTTGAAGCATGTAGAAACTTTTCTTATTGGGATTTTTCCTGTTTTCAAGTGTGATGATGCTACATTTTTGTTCTGTTTGTTTTTAAGGCCAAACTGTTTTCAGATAGTAGTTCAGCACTTCAGTGAAGAGCATTACATCTTTTACTTTGCAGGAGAAACTCCAGAACAAGCACAGGTGAGAGCTTTTGTTGGTAAATATAATTGTAAAAGTAAGTTTTCGTTTTGTAGTGTTTAATGATATTATCCTTCTCTAATAGAAAGCAAGTGTACTACAGATGGTGGTTATGTCTACATTAGCAAATATTGCCATGTGATAGTAGCAGATCTGTAAGGAAAATAGTTGGTGCTGAGAATCCAGCACCTACATTAATTACCTGTGCTTCAGGGATTTTACTTTGGACAAATTCTAGTCTGGTCCCATGGACTGAACTTCCATTAGTTTCCATTGGATATTTCTGGAGAATATCTTTTGGAGTTGTTCAGTCCAAAAAAAATTATTACTGCTTTATGTATTTGTGAGCAGACAGAATGGGGGTGTAGTTTATACTTTTCAGTGTTTTTCTGTTAATGCTGCTTTGGTTTTTGTTTAAAGCATATGGAGTAAAATACGACTGCAATATAAAAATAGAAGAGAGAATGATCAGAATGGTTTGACTTGTTGACTTATTTTCTCAGAAGCAACCAAGTCTTGCTTCATTTTATATACCATTTTTTATTTAATTCAATATGACTAACCTGGAAAATTGATAAAGGTTACACTGTATATCCATCAGTAATGCTTGATATTTCTAAAAGAGAAACTTTCAGATTTGTAAATGTTTATTTATTTTTACTGAAAAAGACATGAATTTTTCTTTACTATTCAAATCTTCATACTTTGAAGTGCATACAAGTTGGTTCTTTTTAAGCTAAAGAAAGAACTTGGGATACTTCAATGTATTTATTTTTTTTTAGACATGTCTGTTCTATTGCAAGAAGCTGAATCTGACTTTTTGTTACACTGTTTTGTGTGTTTCTCTCTTAGGACTGGATGAAGGCTCTGCAGATGTTTTGCAGTTTAAGAAAAAACAGTTCAGGGACATCAAATAAACGTCTACGTCAGGTGAAGCTATATAGATATGGGAGGGGTGTGGGGGTGGCAGAGGTTGTCTTCTTGTTGCAAAATGATGATACATCTCAGAACTTTCCTTTCAACAATAGTAAATCCCACATGTACTTTCTTTTTCTTGGAGTTATGCAGTACCTTTGTTAAACCAGCTGGAATGACTTCTACTTTATAATAATATCTATATACACAATAGACAATTGTGGCAGATGCTTTGCTAGGTATTAATTTCTGACCACATTTGAGTAAAAGTGTCAAGAATTCAGCATTTGTATTGTCTTAACTCTTACAATTCACCAGATTTGACAGACTTATGTCACATGTAACCAAAATAGTAGTATAACTAATATTATTCATTTTTCAGTGACAAATACATGCTGAACTGTGATTATGGAATAATTTCTTTTGGTCTCTTGAGATTACTGTTGTGGCCAGAATTTCTTTCAGAGGTAAAGGACAGATAGTCATAAAGGGCTACATCAGTGATGATTGGAGAATAACAGGAATCAAGAATCCCTGGTATCTTTGAATGCTACAAATGTTGGAAGTAGCTGTTTTATCAGTCTATGGAAAAATGAAAAAAATATATATATTTTTTTAGGAAATGCAGAATTATTCTGTGGTCAACATTAAAGATGATTGAATACTTATGAAGAACCAAACTAAATTAGGTAAACTGATATATGAACTGGCAGAAGAAATTGGGAGCCACAAAAGCAAAGCACCTACAGAGCGATCATATGAACTAATTCTGTACTTGCAAAAGCAAAGAAAATGTTAGGCTGCATGAAAGAATAGAATAGAATAGAAAGTAGATGCTATTTAATATTTATGGTATTCTAATTTAGGATACGGTTAGTTTTGATCATCTTATATCAAAATGCATAAAGGAAATGAGAAAATTATTTTCATTATAGGCTGGAATGAGTAAAAGAATTTCCAAGTAAATAAGTGTGGGAAGTGTTAGACTGTTTAGAGAGGTGAAAAGTATAAAAAGCATAAATGAACAAGGTAGATAAAGTGTATAAAGATCAAAAGTCATACTTCCATGACTGTCTTAAGGAAACTATATCAGTTTCATGGTTTCTTGAACTGTCCTTTGAAGCGTCTGGTACTGAATGTTTGGATTTAAATGGAATTTTGACCTGATTGAGTATCATATTTCCTGTATTTGTCTAAATTGACTTCAGTTGATATCAGTAGATATTTGAATAAGCTATGAATTGCATTCAATTCAGTAGTTTATAAAGTAGTAGACTGTTTAAAATGTATTTAATGTAAATGATTTCATAGTTCATTTCTCATTTTCTGGAAATTGAGTTTCCAAGTGCTATTATTTTGAGAATCTATAGTACAGACTAATATCTTCCTTTTAACAGAGAGAAAACAGTGTAGTGTGTTAAACAAGGGAATTTTATCTTATCTACTGTTGTTTAGAATAAAATAGAGTAGTTCATTTGGAAGGGACCTACAACGATCATCTAGTCCAACTGCCTGACCAATTCAGGGCTGACCAAAAGTTAAAGCATAGTATTAAGGGCATTGTCCAAAGGCCTCTTAAACACTGACAGGCATGGGGCATCGGCCACCTCTCCAGGAAGCCTGTTCCAGTGTTTGACCACCCTCTTGGTAATGAAATGCTTCCTAATGTCAAGTCTAAACCTCCCCTGGCACAGCTTTGAACCATTACAATGCATCCTGTCACTGGATCCCAGGGAGAAGAGCTTAGCCCCTCCCTCTCCACTGTCCCTCAGGAAGCTGTAGAGAGCAATGAGGTCACCCCTCAGCCTCCTTTTCTCCAAACTAGACAAGCCCAGAGTCCTTAGCTGCTCCACCTTCCAGCCCTTTTACCAGCTTTGTTGCCAGCCTCTGGACGCATTCATGTACCTTAACATCCTTCTTAAATTGTGGGTCCCTGAACTGCACACAGCACTCAAGGTAAGGTCGCAGCAATGCTAAATACAGCGGAATAATCACCTCTTTTGACCAGCTGGTTATGCTGTGTTTGATACACCCTGGGATGCGGTTTGCCCTCTTGGCTGCCAGGGCACGCTGCTGACTCATATTGAGCCTAATCTGTTAGGAAAGCACCAAATATGGCATTGTGTTTGGAATTGTCCATGGCTCT
Source organism: Ibycter americanus (assembly GCA_035590275.1). Taxonomy (NCBI): domain Eukaryota; kingdom Metazoa; phylum Chordata; class Aves; order Falconiformes; family Falconidae; genus Ibycter; species Ibycter americanus. Next base: position 4,584,968 of record JAVJGI010000056.1, on the reverse strand, counting down.
TACTCAAGATACAAGTCTTTGACTTCAGTAGAATTTTCTATGCGTAGAAAAATTAGTACTTGCAAGTCTTAATGTCTCGTAGTGATGGTTTTAAAAGTAAAAAATCAGATCAGTTAAAACTATGGTGCGGGAGGTTTATTTTCAAGTTACTTGAGTTGCTCTTAATTTGTCACTGGTGTCTCTTAAAATCTTGTTCCATTATTCCTATTCCCTGCTCTTTCTATTAGGAAATTATATTTTGTATTTAATATTTATACCTTAACATTAAGCCTTCACATGGGGGGTATTCCATTCTTTTTTTAAAAAAAGAAATAAATTTTGTGTATTTTCTTTAGGTCAGCAGTCTTATTTTGCATGTAGAAGAAGCTCATACGCTCCCTGTAAAACATTTTACTAATCCGTATTGTAACATCTACCTGAACAGTGTTCAGGTAGCAAAAACACATATCAGGGAAGGGCAGAACCCTGTATGGTCAGAAGAATTTGTCTTTGAGTAAGTCTTAATTTTATTGAATTACTGAATTTCATTTGAAAGTTGCATTGCATTTGAGATTTTCTACACTGTACTGTTTTGCATATGCTTTGTAAAAAATACTGTATGCATGGTTATATAGCAGCCACCTTTCAGCCACAAATGCATGGGTAGAATTTTATGTATGCATCTAAGTATCTTTGTTAATATAATTGTCTTTGGCTGATCATGAGAACTCAGGATTGAAATAACTTTAGAATAAGTTTAAATGTTGGCCAAGTATAGTATTAATTGAGGCTTTCTGTCTTTTTCCCTAGTGATCTTTCATCTGATATTAATAGATTTGAGATAAGTCTTAGTAACAAAACAAAGAAAAGTAAAGATCCAGATATATGTAAGTATTTTTCTGTAAAAGATGCATATATATTGCAACAATGAATACAATTTTCATTGCTCTTGTCAAACATTGTCACAAGAGAATTAAGTATATTCTGTGATTACCATATAACTATATTGGTATGTTTTGGATGTCTGTTACTGACTCTACATTAATGTTTTTACAATAAGAACCTGCATGGTTTTTAGTAGTAAAATGCACAGTAATCTAATCCTATGTATCTGATGGCTTTTCTAGCTCTATTCCAGTATACCCATTATGTTATACTGTGACCATGTTTCTTTCTCTTTTTTTCCTCTCAGAGATTTGTAGGGAAACCTTGACCAAAATAGAAGAATTACTTCTAAGACTGAATGCTCTTGCAGAACCTAATTCAATTTCAAAACTCTTGCCCTTTCCTCTGACTAGAAAAGTTTCTGCATAGCAGAAGGAAAAAAGATGTATTTCATTTGACCTCGTTCTTGCACAGTTTTTCTATTCATTTGAGCTAGAAAATTCTTTATCTGGGCTAAAGCTTTGGTTAGTAAAAGAACCTTTCAAAGGATAATTTATGAACAGAATACTTCGGTAAGTTCTTTCAAAGTGTTTTTGTAGTTTCCTTCACTCTGTCCAGATTAAGGAGATTGTGCTACCTTTAGATGTATCCAACTGGTGGAAGGTTATAGATTGTTTCCTTATCTAGGTCAAAAGGATTGGCAATGTTTCTTGATTATGGTTAGGTAGACTCTTAGGGCATAACCTAATAGCTCTTTCATTATGGGGTAATGTCACGGTCCACTCAGTGGACTTGTGATGATTCGTTTACTATGATCTCAAAGCGCAAAAAAATCAAGGCGACCACGCCAAGGGGTTATGCTTTGATCAAACAGTGCAACTTTATTGTTTGCCTGTAAAGCGGTGTGCGATAGATAGAGTGACAAGAAGGGAAGAAAAGGTAAAGAAAAAAAAAAAAGAAAAGAAAAGAGGATTATAGCTACCACCATGGGTCCAAGGCGTCCCTATGGTCCCAGGTCCATGCAGTGTCCCGCCGGTCCTTCCGATCGTTGTGATCCTTGGTGGGGAAGATCTTCAAAGTTCGGTTGCTAAGGAGCCATCTTTTATGCCAAGCAACACACCTTGCTCCTCCTCTGGCCCATGGCTTGTTGCCAGTCTCCGCCTTCTCG
>JAVJGI010000056.1:4569715-4581798 GCA_035590275.1 Ibycter americanus | reverse complement strand
ATTTTTTTTTTTTTTCCTGTTCACATAATTAGCGTGGACATCTGGCCAGCTGCGCTGCCCGAGAGATGCTACTGATCTGCCGGGGAAATGTGCCACTGCAAGTAAGACAGAAACAAAGTACTTTGGAGCGCTCTGTCAAAATACTGGGGAAAAGCCTGTAACATTCAGTTGCCTCTTTTTAAACATTTAGAACAAATCTCTAACTGCTTAGAGACACCTAATAAATTGTATGCCACAGCTATGGGGCAGTTACAGTTTAAACAATGCAAGTCAGTTTGTAAATTATACAGTTTGAGAGAAGAGACCCTCCATAGGGTTCTACGTCCAAAAAAAAAAAAAAAAAAAAAATCAAAAATAAAATCCCCAGTGCTGCAATACATAAAGCTACCAAAAAGGACTGGCAGATTCCCTAACGCCTCTGGCTGTACTGAAGCGTGCAGAGGAACACGTTTGTGGTATCTCGAGTGTTACAGCTGAGAGCCCAAAGAGCAGTGATTTCATCAGCTTTTGGAAGACGGGCTGTGTGTGGGTCTTTGGAAGGCAGTTGAGTTTTTTATGAGTGAAAAGCCTTGCTGCTGCTGACCTCTGCTGCCAAGTCCATCCTCTCTGAAGATCCACTCTGATGGGAGGTTCATAAAATGCAACTTTTTTGAATGAGAAAGGTTTTCCAAAATGGAAATCTGTTTCCAACTGTGATCAAAAATTACACGCTGTAGGTTAAAGAAAAAAAAAGGTAGAAAAAAGCAGTAACTCACTAAAACCACATCAGGACTCACTGTGGCTAGTTATGAGACGGCTAATGCTTTTTGGGAAAGCCTGGATCATGCTTGGAAGCAACACCAGTTTGTCCCGTTTCATCCATATCTCTTCTTTGACCTTGATGGCTTTAAGTACAGATGCCAGTATATCGGTAAGGTTTTCAAGTACTGCTATAATTTTAAAACTTATTGACTGAAAAAGCATAAAGCTTTATCAATGCCAAAAAGGCATGGGAGACATAAGGCAAACACCAATAAGGCGGTTAAGGCAATTGTAATAAATCCTGCAACACTTTTGTAAGTTTTGTATGCTTTTGTGAATTGATTCAGAGTGGTCACTCAGATTCATGCAACGCATCCCATCAAAATCTTCACACCCATGTCCCTGTGCTAACAATGAGAAATCAATAGCAGCTCAGATCTGTAGCGACGCATGACTGACAGAATCGACACCTGCTAATAAGCCAGAAAAAGCAGTGCTTGTAGTATTACTTTATTTAGCAAGCCAGCAGCCTAACTTATTAAGCAAGTTAAAAGCGTGTGTTATTCCTACAGAAGAGATTAGAGAAGCAAAAATGTGTTGCACTGCATTCCAGAACTCAGTCTGAGAGTTACAGGCTGCTGTGGGTTCTGCGTTATAAACATTTGACACATGTTGGGGTTGCGATTGCGAAAGGGCTGCAATGCCCACTTGCAGTCTTCATTGGCATTATCATAGCTAGTTGTTTCAAATGCAACCCTCGAGCTTCCTCATGCTCGACTTGTTGTTGTAAAATATTCTGAAGCCTATCAATAAAGTTAGTACATGACTCTTTAGGACCCTGCAAGACTGTGGGGAATGACTCACGAGAGGCTCGCCCAGACTCAGGTATCTTCCGGACTGCCTTAACAGCCATCTCCTTCATTTGCAAATAGTCATCCCTGGAATACCTTGCCTGAGTCACAGAATCAGCATAATTATTTTCCCCAGCCAACTGCTCATAGCTAACAGCAATTACCCAATTAAGGTTTTCAATCAAGACCACTACACATAGCTCACAAAAATCAGATAACCACATCATATACTGCGTCAGAGTTAGTACCATGCGAAGCAATGACTTCCAATCATGTGGCACGAGTGTATAAGACTCTGCGATCGCTTCAAGAAAGGACATAGCGAATGTGCTATGAATCCCCCCTTCCTGCACCGCTTTTCTTAACTCTTTATCAGCCTCATATTGCACAGGCTGCCACTCTGGAGGATGATTTGACTGATAAAACACTGGACATGCCATAGCAACACCCAAATCCCCTCACTTAAGCACTTCCCGCTTGCATTCCCGCCACAGCTCCCCCAGACCCCCTTTCACCCTCTGCAAAAACACAGTCAAGTCATCGGGGGGGGAAGGAAAAAGGTCTGGTTCCTTTTCCAGATCTATAGGACCTGGATTCAAAAGGTTTATCAGTGTCAATGGAATCATTGTCCGAGTTGTCCTTTTCCCTCACTCGGTCCTGTGCTGTGAGGGTCGCTGCAACCGGTGACAGGAGCTTTGGGGGCAGAGGAAGTGCAGACAGAGTCGCCATCGTTGACAGTGTGTTGAGAAGAGCTGCGCTGTCGGTGGAATCTACAGCTTCCCCTGGTTTAGCACTGTTAGTAGAATTAGTCAACACTTGGCGAAGAGTAGTCAGGATTTGCCACCAAGGTGCTAAACGCATTCCCACCGCCGAGTCCCCCTCCGCGGCAGCATCATACAATCGTCTGCCGACCGCTTGCCAGGCAGGAATTTGCAAAGTGCCATCAGGTGGAAAGTCCGGCACCTTATCATGGATCCATTCTAACAGAGTCACTAGCTGCGGACCCGTCACAGCTCGTTGCTGAGCTGCAAGCAGCCATCGCAATACGTCCAGGCTGCGCTGTTGATCTCGGGATAACTTCCCTCCCATCGTTCCTGACTGCTCACCTTTTTTGTAGGTGATGGGTGCACAAAATTTCCACGGATCCTGGTTCAGTCGGGCTACACCACCGGTTTGGGCTTCGTGAGCCTCCTACTCAAGCCCCACTGTGGGGCACCATTTTTTGCGTATGAAGGCACGGACTCAGGTTGTGGTGCAACCAGAGACACTGACACTTTATTGTACAGAGAAGCTCATATTTATATCTCTGAGCCCGGATACAAATTCCAGCTGTATGTACCACCAGGCTCAGGGCAGAAACCATTCATGCAGTTACATAGCTATATATCACTACAAGCATGCAGACACCTATTTGCTACTAGATAACCATGTTTATCTTTCTTACTTTCCTTCACAATACCCAGCTGTTCTCTCATCTCCTGCCAGATCAGGCATTCTCCATCCTCCTCTCATATATCTCTCTTCAGACATTCTCCATCCTCCTCTCCCACATGTTATCAACACTGTTCTCACACGAAATCCAAAACACAGCACTGTACTAGCTACTAAGAAGAAAATTAACTCTATCCCAGCCAAAACCAGGACATATCTAATCTAAATCTACCCTCTTTCAGTCTAAAACTGTTACCCTTTGTCCTATCACTACATGCCCTTGTAAAAAGTCCCTCCCCATCTTTCCTGTAGGCCCCCTTTAGGTACTGGAAGACTGCTACAAGGTCTCCCCAGAGCCTTCTCCAGGCTCAACAACCCCAACTCTCTCAGCCTGTCCTCATAGGGGAGGTGCTTCAGCCCCCGATCATCTTTGTGGCCCTCCTCTGGACCTGCTTGAGCAGGTCCACGTATTTCTTATGCTGCTGAACACAGTACTCCAGGTGGGGTCTCACCACAGTGGAATAGAGGGGGAGAATCTCCTCCCTCTACCTGCTGGCCACACTTCTTTTGATGCAGCCCAGGATATGATTGGCTTTCTGGGCTGCAAGTGCACATTGCCTCTGTTTCTCCTTTCAGGCAATTTGCATTTGCAGTACTGCCACAGCTCGTTTTTGAAGTTGGTATTTGAGAATATGCAGCTGGAGGAAAAAAATGTCGCTGTGCTACACATTTATCACTTCTGTGGCACTGGAAAATAAGCCTACTATGGCAGGTTATAGACTTGGCTCCATCCCTCCCATACTCTCCAGGAAATATGCACTGAGCACATTAAGTGCAAAGTATGTACTAAACACTCTCTCATAGACATGGGTGGACTTTGGACAAGGGGGAGAAACTGTGGAGCTTATCAGGCACTTGTTAATGGTTGTAACAACATATTGTCTACCAGCACTAGGTACCAAAAATAAGACGTTGATGGCTTCTTTGAAGAACAAAGTGTAAGAGGTTCTAGTCAGTAGCTCTTCACTGCCTTGTAAATGGATTGTGCAAACATGTCAGTGAGCTGTGGGTGGGAAAGCCAGGATTTAGAATGTCTGTGTATTTCCAGGTTATAATTATTAATCATCAAAATATAAACTTGTTACTATATATTAATCCCTAAGCTTTATTTGCAAATAAACCATTATGAAACCTCAGTCTTTTTTTTTTTTTTTTTGTGCTAATGTTCATCACGTAAAATACTCTTGGATCAAGGTTGTTGTGTATAGTTCTTAACTGTGCTTGCAGAGAAGGGATCAGCTATTGATTTTTTTCTGTATATTTGTTATTCTATCATAATGTGCTAGACTGCAAAGTGTAAACATCCTTAAATTCTCAACTAATGGCAGTCTTTTATTGAACATAGCCTAATAGTTCAATATAAGTTGCTAAGTAGCAGAAAGTGTTCCTTTAACGTCTTTGAATATAAATTATGATAACAAGTATTCTGCAGTCCATATATTGATATTTCTGTTTTGATCTTTTAAGATTAAAGCAAGATTATAGTATTTATATGATCGCTAGGAAGTACTACTATATAACCATGGGAAAAATTAAATAATCGGATTATTCTGAATCCTGTATCCCTCTGTCCCTGTCAATGAGATATATGCCTTATATGTGCAAGCAAAACAAAAAGGATGTTGCTCAGTTGAGGACACAAGAGCTTTGCTCAGAAGAAATATTTTGGGAAAGTCAATTGATTATCTGCTCTAAAGACAGTTCAATCCATGCTTGTGATAAGTAGCAGATGATGATGAATCGGTTTACCCAGTACTTGACTGACTTGAATGTGTTACCTTATCAGTTCATCAACTCCAAAGAATATGAATTATGAAGTGTGTATTAGAAATGTGATGTTATTGTGTTCCATTATCTGATTATGCAAATTATGTCCCAATATATTGCTGAATTGGGGCAGTGACAAGTCTACAAGAACTGGTTTAGGCTTTGTAGAAAAGTGAAAAACAAGTGTGTGATGGTGGTTTTGATTATGTTTTGGTTTTGAGGGTTGTTTTGTTTTGTTGAAATGTGAGGGACTTGATTAAAAGTAGATTTCATCAAGAGTTGCAGAAAAAGAGTGTTTGCTTGGAAGTTCCAGACAGTCTGACAGGCTAAATGTGAAACTGAAACTGTGTATCTCCTCTTGGAACTTTGTGGGTATATCATAGGTAGAACATTGTCTCTGCAAGCATCTGGGCCCTTTCTGTGTGAAGTAACTCAATTCAGGAGGGCATGTGCTTATTTTGGAATGGTCAGTGGTCTGACTCCTGCAGCTTACTAGTCAGCTGTCAGACCAGGCTTTCAATTATGATTGAATAGGCTGGTGCAGGTCATTGCTTAGTAATTTTAAGGTACCAACACCATAAAAAAATGAATTAATGATTTTGTCATTCTTGGTTGACTTTTGTCATTATTTGGGCAGTAAGCTGTCTGGGAATGCTTTTTTATATGGTTTGCATAAACTGTTACAGCCTTAACCTGGGAGTTCCTAAGCATTAAAGAAATACATCTGGCAACGTTTGGGAAGGATATAGTAATACTAATAATAAATAGTAAAAATAGTAACAAAGTGGTTTAAGAGCAGACCTGATGGAGGTATGAGCCCAAGGCTTCAAAAGAGGACAATGAATTCTAATCACTTTACCTGTTTTAATTTTCTAATTGCTGCCTAGGTTTGCTAGGTAGCTGGGGGAGGGGGGGGCCTTTTTGGGTGTTAAAAATAAAACTTTGTTAATATCTGTGTGTATACGTTGTTTACAGCATGCTTTATGTTTCAGCTTCAGTTTTTAGGAGTCTGTTAAACCATCTAAGAGATAATCTGTCAATATATTTGATGGCACAAATTTTGATCATTTTTATTAATATTCTTTTGCTGAAACAAGACGACGTGCTGAAAACAAACTTTTTTTACTCAATACTAACACTGTTTTGCTGGAGATAACCTACTTAACAATGCTTTTTTCCTAAAGTGTTTATGCGTTGCCAATTAAGCCGATTACAGAAAGGACATGCAACAGATGAGTGGTTTCAACTCAGTTCCCATATACCGCTGAAGGGTATTGAGCCAGGATCTTTGCGTGTTCGAGCACGATATTCTATGGAGAAGATCATGCCAGAAGAGGAGTACAGTGAGTTTAAAGAGGTATTAAGTTTGTTTCCTCGGTTTTTCTGTCAAAATTCACTTTCTCTGTTGCTTTAGAGATATTTCAATAACACTAATAGACATTGCTAAGTAGTATTTGTAGTGACTGTTATGTTAGGACAAGTTTCTGAACATTATTCTGGTTTTCTTTCAGCTCATACTCCAGAAAGAGATGCATGTAGTCTGTGCCTTATCACATGTTTGTGGACAGGATAGAACACTGTTGGCTGGCATTTTATTGAAAATTTTTCTTCATGAAAAGCTTGAGTCACTATTGCTACGAACACTAAATGACAGGGAAATAAGCATGGAAGGTACTGTACTAATTGCACTAACATTTACTGAAACTCTGGGGAGGGAAGGGCTCCCATGTCTTCATTTCTGTCTCCTCCCTTAATTACATAATATATCAAAGTGTGAACACAGCATATTTTTTCCTCTGCTTTTTGTTGTCTCCTTATCCCAATTTTTCACTTTATTTTTTTCAGATGAAGCTACTACTTTGTTTCGTGCCACCACTTTAGCAAGTACACTTATGGAGCAATATATGAAAGCCACAGCAACACGTTTTGTTCACCATGCACTGAAAGACAGTATATTAAAGATAATGGAGAGCAAGCAGTCCTGTGAGGTGATACCTTGAACTATGTATTTTTGAAATTTTGATTTGTTGAAATGATGATCTACTGGTTGTTTGCTTTGGAAGCATTTATTAATCCTTCAGAAATAATTTCAGTACCGGAACTGAACTGATTATGAGTTTTTTCTAAATGTTAACTTGAACAATGTTCATAGCATCACTTTTAAATAAGTTTTTTAACGCAAATTTCTTTAAATTATGTATTTATTCTTTAACAATTGCAGGTTCTTTTGTAGCAGTTACTGAATGGCCTACCCTAAGTAACTCGTGTTAAGCTTCACATATACTAGAAATCAGTCTGAACTTAGTTTCATTTTAAAGTCCCTTACATTAACTGCTTGTGTTAGATCCTATCTTTCTTTATTTCTAAAATGACCCTTCTAACTTCTGTTTCACTTGAACTTGATTATGAAAAGGGGGCGGGGGCGGTGTCCTCAGAAGACCGGATTAAAAGATATAAAAATATATGTAGTTGAAAAAAGATGGGTAGTTATGGATAGCGTTAAATGTCTGTGCTGTTAAAAGCATAGAGCACTAGAATTTTAAAAAATTGCTTTTTCACATTAGTTTCCTTGCTAACCCTTGAAGCAGATTTATTTGTAAATTCTGTGCAAGTCTGAGATCTGTACAGCAGTAGAATATTTAATTTATTTTGAAATAGTATTCTGCGTGTAATAACAAATTATATATGTAGTTCTATTCAAGAGAAGAAACTTAGTCTTTTTCCCTTTTGGTTTTAGTTAAATCCCTCAAAATTAGAAAAAAATGAAGATGTAAACACTAATTTGGCACATCTACTCAGTATACTTTCAGAATTGGTGGAGAAAATATTCATGGCTGCAGAGATACTGCCTCCGTAAGTTTGCACTCTTCTATTCAAATTTGTACATGAAAATTCCCATTTCTGATTTACATTTCACTGCAAAGTGGTGTTCTTATTGGTTTGTCTTATACTAATGAGTCCTAAGACTAATTTCTTTAGGGCTGTTATATGTACAGAGGAAAAACAAAATAACACTTGGATGAATTGTGCTTTTTTGCACATGTAGTGGGTTGACCTTGGCTGGATGTCAGGTGCCCACCAAGCTGCTCTATCATTCCCCCTCCTAGCTGGACAGGAGAGAGAAAATACAATGAAAAGCTTGTGGGTCAAGATAAAGACAGGGAGAGATCACTCACCAATTACCATCATGGGCAAAACAGACTCGACTTGGGGAATTAGTTTAATTTATTGCCAGGCAAAATCAGAGAAGGATAATGAGAAATAAAATCAAATTTTAAAACACCTTGCCACTTAAACCCAATAGAGCGCAAAAGCTTTTGGCTAGCACGTGTACTTTTCCTTAAGGGAGAAGCTACTAGATCCAAGGGGTCAGGGAAAGAAGAAAAAAATTAAAATATCAATATATTATCTCCACAAAGAGGTAGAGGACAGTACTAGTTAGAAGAGAATTGTATATATATAAGTTGGTTACCAATTCTTTCTAGTCCTCCTACTCTGAAAAAGAGATGGAATTAACAGCATTAAAAATAGAAATGGATGGTAGTAGAATGACACCCTGCTGTGATTACTTCTATCAGGGAAATGCACAGGTTATTCTTTTCCTTTTTTTAAATAAGATAAAATAACTTTAGACTGAAACCTTTTGCATAAAAAGTGCATAGCGCTAACAGTTTTCTTTCACTTTCTTATCATTAGCTTTTAATGTAAACAAAATGCAGAATTTTGCATTGTGTACTGGGTCTGGCTGGGATGGAGTTAATTTTCTTCATAGTAGCTGGTATGGTGCTGTGTTTTGGATTTGTGACTAAAACAGCATTGACAACACACCAGTATTTTGACTATTGCTGAGCACTATTTGCACAGTGTGGAGGTTTCCTTTTTTTGTCCTTTTTGTCACTCAGCTGCTGCCTGCTGTTCCCTCGCGCCCCCCCCTCAAAAAAAAGATGAGTAAGCTGGGGGCTGGGCAAGATGTTAGGAGGGCATGCAACTAGGCCATTTGACCCCAGCTGACCAAGGGGATATTCTCTACCATATGATGTCATGCTCAGCAACAAAATCTAGGGGAAAGGAGGAGGAAGGGGGTTCAGGGTTATGGCATTTGTCTTCCCAAGTAACTGTTATGTGTGATGAGGCCCTGCTTTCCTGGAAGTGGCTGGACATCTGCCTGCCAATGGGAAGTTGTGAATGAATTCCTTATTTTACTTTGCTTGCATGTGCAGCTTCACCTATTAAACTGTGTTTATGTCAGCCCAATGTTTTTTCTTGCTTTTGTCCTTCTGATTCTCTCCCCTATCCTCCTGAGGGGGAGTGAGCAAGCGACTGGGTGAGGGTTTAGCTACTGGCCAGGGTCAACCCACCACAATCCTTTCTGGTACTCAGTTTGGGGCTTGAGAAGTTCTAGATAATGACAGATTTGATCTGAGTGTGCTAGACTACATTTATAGTTGTTATAGCTGTTTGGTTATTACTTGGCAGGTTGTTATTTGCTCTTGCTGGTCACAATGTTGACTTGTTTGTTCTCAGTACTGGTTTATTTGTTCCATCATCTGCTCCATCTCATCTCTTGCTCTACCTCAAACTCTAGAGCTTGTTAATGGCTGCTTTCGGCTTTTGCAGTTTGCTGTGCTGTTTATCACTTTGTTGTTTTTTTCCTGGGAGAGCTATGGTAAAAGCACTGGCCTTGAGCCTAATCTGGTGTTTGTGCCATGCACTGCTGTTGTCCCAGTATTGTGGGAACCAACTGAGACAATTAACAACTACACCTTTTTCCTCTTCTTCTCCGGGAGCCATTTTGTGGGGGAAATGAAGAATGGTGCCGCCTCTTTCTTCTCCTCAGGGGTAGATGTTTCCTGCCTTGTTACAATGGCTCTTCAGTTTCTGGAATATCCTTGTGTAACCAGAATGCTTATATTGGTATGTGCTGTTGTTGTGGTTTAACCCCGGCTGGCAACCCAGCACCACGCAGCCACTTGCTCACTTCCCCCCACCCGGAGGGGTGGGGAGGAGAATCAGAAAGGAATGTAAAACTTGAGGATTGAGATAAGAACAATTTAATAATTTAAACAGAATAAAGAGATAAGAACAACAGTAATAACAATAACAATAATAATAATAACAATTAGGATGGAAAGGTGGGAAAAAGGGTAAAATCCAAAGGAAAAGGGAAAAGGGGGGGAAAAAAACCAAGTGATGCACAGTACAACTGCTCACCACCTGCTGACTGATGCCCAGCCAGTCCCCGAGCAACGATCCCCCCCCAACTAACCCTCCAAGTTTATATACCGAGCATGACGTCCCATGGTATGGAATACCTCTTTGGCTGGTTCAAGTCAGCTGACCTGGCTGTGTCCCTTCCCAGTCTCTTGTGCCCCTCCAGCCCTCTGGTTGGCAAGGCCTGAGAAACCGAAAAGTCTTTGACTTAGTATAAACATTACCCAGCAACAACTAAAAACATCAGTGTGTTATCAACATTGTTCTCACATCATAGACAAAACACAGCACTGTACTAGCTACTAAGAAGAAAGTTAACTTCATCCCAGCTGAAACCAGGACAATGCCTTACAAAGAAAACCTATTTAGATTATCAGAAAGAAGACTGAGGATGACTTATACATACTAGGAATTAGAGAATTCCTCAGTTTTGCACAGAATCACAGAATCATTTAGGTTGGAAGGGACCTCTTGAGACCATCTACTCCAACCCCCCTGCCCAAAACAGGGTCGCCTAGAGCAAGTTGCTCAAGGTCATGTCCAGTTGGGTTCTTAATACCTCCAAGGATAGAGACTCCACAACATCTTTGGATAACCTGGTAAAGTCCTTGACTAACTTCACAGTAAAAAAATGTCTTTGAGTGTTCAGATCGAATTTCCTGCTTTTTTCCATTTGTGCCCATTGCCTCTTGTCCTGTCAATGAGCACCACCGAGAAGAGTCTTGCTCCCTCATCTTCACTCTCTCCCATCAGGTATTTATACACAATGATAAGATCCTCCCTGAGCCTTCTCTTCTCCAGGCTAAGTAGTCCCAGCTCTTTCAGCCTCTCCTCATATGGCAGATGCTCCAGTCCCTTAATCATCTCTGTGGCCCTTTGCTGGACTTGCTCCAGTAAGTCCATACTTTTCTTGTACTGGGGAGCCCAGAACTGAACACAGTATTCCAGATATGGCCTCACTAGCACTGAGTAGAGAGAAAGGATCTACCTCAACGTCTTAGCAATGCTCTTCCAAATGCAGCCAGGGATACTGTTGGCCTTTTTTGCCATGAGGGTGCATTACTGGCTCACGTTCAGCTTCTTGTCCACCAGGACACCCATTTCCTTCTATGCAAAGCTACTTTCTAGCTAGTCAGCCTGCAGCCTGTACTGGTGCCTGGGGTAAATCCTCCCTAGATGCAGGACTTGGAATTCCCTGTTGTTGAACTTCATGCGATTCTCTGCCCATTTCTCCAGCCTGTTGAGGTCCCTCTGAATGGCACAACAGCCATCTGGTCTATCAACCACTCCTCCCAATTCTGTATCATCTGCAAACTTGCTGAGGGTGCACTCTGTCCTATTTTCCAGGTCACTGATGAAGATATCACAAAGTATTGGCCCCAGTATAGACTCCTGGGGGACACCACTAGTGACTTGCTTCCAATTGAAATTTGTGCCACTGATCACAACCATCTTGGCCTGGCCATTCAGACAGTTTCAGTCCACCTCACTGTCTATTAAACAACATCTACTGCTCTCCCTTTATCCACCAAGCTAGTTGACTCATTGTAGAAGGCTTATCAGGTTGGTCAGGCATGATTTCCCATTCATAGATCCATACTGACTCCTATCAAGCACCTTCATGTCCTTCAGTGTCCAGGATTATTTTCTCCATCATCCTCCTGGGAATACAGGTGAGGCTGACCAGCCTGTAGTTCCCTAGATCTTCCTTCTTGCCTTTCTTGAAGAGTGGAGTGATATTTGCTCTCTTCCACTTGTCAGGAACCTCCCCTGATCACCATGACCGTTCAAAGATAATCAAGAGTGGCCTTGCAATGACATCAGCCAGCTCCCTAAGCACTCATGGGTACAACACATGAGGCCCCATGGACTCATGTATGTTCAGTTTGTGTAAGTGCTCTTATATATGGTCCTCCTTTCACACAGGGTAAATCTTCCTTGCTCCTGTGCTGGTTTAAAAGTAAACCGGCAGGAGAAATGAGCCCAACTCAAAAGAGTTTAGAAGTCAGAACTACAATTTAA
>JAVJGI010000056.1:4455840-4467993 GCA_035590275.1 Ibycter americanus | reverse complement strand
GTATAAACATCACCCAGCAACAACTAAAAACATCAGTGCGGTTATCAACATTGTTCTCACATCATAGCCAAAACACAGCACTGTACTACCTACTAAGAAGAAAATTAACTCTATCCCAGCTGAAACCAGGACAGGGAGTGAAACAGTAGCACAGTACAGGAAGAAAGAGTTAGGGAGCACTTAAGCCAATTGGACATATACAAGTCCATGAGACCAGATGGGATGCATCCAAGTGTGCTGAAGGAGCTGGCCAATGTCATTGGGAGGCCGCTGTCTATCATCTTTGAAAGGTTATGGCAATTGGGGGAGGTTCCTGATGGCTGGAACATTTCTAAAGAGATGAAAGACAAGAAGGTGATTGGGAGCAGCCAACATGGCTTTAGCAAGGGCAAATCATTCTTGACCAATCTCATTGCTTTCTGTAATGAGGTGACTGACACTGTGGAAGAGCAGAAGGCAGTGGATATTGTATACATTGACTTTAGCAAGGCCTTTGACACAGTCTCCTAGAGTCTTTTTATCTCAAAATTGTTGGGATATGGGCTTGATAAGGGGATGATAAGGTGGATGGAAAGTTAGCTGGACTGCTGGGCTCAAAGAGTTGTGATCAGTGGTACAAAGCCCAGCTGGGGGCCCGTAACTAGTGGAGTCCCTCAGGGATCAGTACTGTGACCAATACTGGTATTTAACATCTTCATTAACAATCTGGACAATGGGGTGGAGTGCACTCTCAGCAAGTTTGTGGATGACACTAAATTGGGGGGAGTGGTCAGTATGCTGGAGGTCAGGGCTGCCATTCAGAGGGACCTGGACAGGCTGGAGAAATGGGATGACCGGAACCTCATGAAGTTCAACGTGAGCAGATATGAAATCCTACATCTGGAATGAAATAACCGTATGCAACAATACAAGCCAGAGGCCGACTGTCTGGGAAGCAGCTCCACAGAAAAGGATCTCAGGGGTCCTAGTGGACCTGATGAGTCAGCAGTGTGCCCTTGCAGCAAAGATGACCAACTGCATCTTGAGCTGTATTAGCAAAAGTGCAGCAAGCAGGTCCAGGGAAGCGATCCTTCCCCTTTATCCGGCACTTGTGAGACTGCATCTGCAGTACCGTGCCCAGTTTTGGGCTCCTCAGTACAAGAAGGATAGTGGCACACTGGAACAAGTCTAGTGGAGAGCCACCAAGCTGGTCGGGGGCTAGAGAACATGACACCCAAGGAGAGGCTGAGAGAACTGGGCCTGTTCAGCCTGGAGAAGAGAGAGAGAGATAAGGACAGGGAGATTACTTGCCAATTACCATCATGGGCAAAACAGACTTGACTTGGGGAAATTAAATTAAGTTACTGTCACTTTAACTGCAACAGAGCAGGATAATGAGAAATAAGAACAAATCTAAAAACACCTTCCCCCCACCCCCCCCCTTCTTCCCAGGCTCAGCTTCACTCCCAACTCTTCTACCCCCCACCCCCCCAGGTGGCACAGGGTGATGGGGAATGTTCATAATGTTTTGTCTCTGTGGCTCCTTCCTCCTCACGCTCTTCCCCTGCTCCAGCACAGGGTCCCTCCCACAGGATACAGTCCTTCACGAACTTCTCCAATGTGGGTCCTCCCCACGGGCTGCAGTTCTTCAAGAACTACTCCAGCATGGGTCCTTTCCATGGGGTACAGTCCTTCAGGAATGGACTGCTCCAGCACGGATCCCCCACGGGGTCACAGGTCCTGCCAGGAGCCTGCTCCTGCGTGGGGTCTCCCACAGGGTCACAGCTTCCTTCGAGGCACATCCACCTGCTCTGACGTGGGATCCTCCACGGGCTGCAGGGTGGATATCTGCTCCACCGTGGACCTCCGTGGGCTGCAGGGGGACAACCTGTATCACCACGGTCTTCACCACGGGCTGCAAGGGAATCTCTGCTCCAGTGTCTGGAGCACCTCCTCCCCCCTCCTTCTTCACTGACCTTGGTGTCTGCATAGTTGTTTCTCTCACATTTTCTCACTCCTCTCTCTCCCAGCTGCTGTTGTGCAGTGTATTTTACCCTGATATGTATCCTTTGACAAGCACAGCTCACCAAGCATGAGGAGTATCATGACACCCACAAAGCCCTTCCGGAGCGAGGCAGTACCCAGGCAGCTCTGTGATTAACTGAGGAAAGGGGAGACGGGGTGGGGCTTACTCCTGCCAGCTGCTCTTTCTCCTGGTCACGTGTGGTTGACGCGAGTTGGGTTTCTGTGCTGCACTTCCTACGTCATCGAGAATGTGAGGTGGTGGATGCAGCGTCCAGTTTGGTCGGCGGCAGTGGCAACTTTTATCTCCAAATTGCGTTTTCAGGTGGCATGGAAGACGCAACAGGTGAGTCACCGGGGAGAGGGTGTGCTGCTGCTCGCATCTCTCTCCACTGCGGCGGGGCCACCCTGTGCGGCCTCTCTCTCTCTCGTCCCTCATTCCTGTCTCATAAGGATTCCCGCCGGTGGTGAAGGTCGCGCCGGGCTGGACCGCTGCTGCCTCTGGAGCATGAGCGTCCTAGACTGTTGCGGCAGCGCGGAGGGGGGCGGGGAGCACCCGGAAGTGGCGGGTGGTGGTGGTGGTGGTGTACGGTAGCCGGGCTGCATCAATTCGTTCCCGCGCTTCAGACTGAGAGTGGCGTCTTGGGACACGCTCCTCAGTGGGAACCGCAGGAGAGACGTTCTGTCATGCCGCGGAGTAGGTGACGACTGGACAGGAGTAGGGAGAACAACAACAGCACGCGGCAGTCTTCTGCAAGCCGCCTGGAATCCTAGCTGCTGATCCCTTGGTCACTTTCATCCACGCAGGCAGTGAGCTCTGCAGTACTTGCTGCTGAGGAGCTGGTGGCGGTCTACACAGCAGAGCTTGAAAGCCTGATCCTGCTCAGGACACAGACAGGCTCAGGTTGCTTCTCTAAATCCCCGCATTGTTCCTGATGCAGGCACACAAGAGAATGCACTGTCTGCCTTCCAAACTCAACACTGTGTTTAGGTGTCTTTTCTTTTGGCAGTTCCACTTCTTTACAGAGAATCTCTTCTCAGGCTAGAAGGAAAAAAAAACCACAACAACCCCAACCCAAAGCAAAGAGAACCATTCAGGTTGGGAGGAACTTCTGGAAGTCTCTAGTCCAACCTCCTGCTTAAAGCAGGGTCAACACTGAATTCAGACCAGCTTGCTCAGGGTTTTCTCTAGTCAGGGCTTGAAAACCTCCAAGACTGGAGACTGCACAACTTCTCAGGGCCCCTGTTCCACTGCTTGACTGTCCTCACGGTGAAAAACAGTTTCCTTATAGCCAGCATGAACCTTGCTTGTTTCAATTTGTGCCCATTGTGTCATCTTCCCACTATGCAGCACTGTGAAGAGCCTGGCTCTGTCTTCTTGATAGCTTCCTCATAGGTACTGGGGGGCTGCTATTAGGTGCCCCTGCAGCCTTCCTTCCTCCAGGCTGAACAAGCACAGTTCCCTCAGCCTATCCTCATAGTGCAAGTACTGTAGCCCCCTGACATCTTGGTGGCCCTCTGCTGAATTTGATCCACTTTATCAATTACTTTCTTGTATTGGGGTGCCCAAAGTTTGACACAGCATTCTAGATGTGATCTAATGAGCACCAAGTAAAGGAGGATAATCACTATGCTCCTGGTAATATAGCCCAGGATACTGCTAACCACCTTTGCTGCCAGGGCACAGTTCTGGCTCATATTCAGCTTGCTGTTTTCCAAGATCCTCGGGTCCTTTTCAGCAGAGCTGCTCCCCAGCCAATCCCCAGATGGTACTGATGCCGGGGGTTCTTCCTTCCCTAGGTGCAGGACTTGGCATTTGTCCCTGTTGAATTAAGTTCCTGTCAGCCCATTCCTCCAACCTGTCTAGGTCTCTCTGAATGGCAGCCCTGCCCTTGAGTGTATTTACTTCATCCTCCCAACTCCTGCAGACTTGACAAGAGGAAGATGCATCACCTCCTCCAGGTGTTTGATAAAGATTTTAAACAGGACAGGTCCCAGGATAGACCCCTACAGTACTCCACTTGTCACAGGCATCCCGGTAGAGTACAACCCATTAACCGCCACTCTCTGAGCTCAGTCACTCAACTAGTTTTAAAACCCATCTAGTTGTCTACCCATCCAGACTATAATATCCCAACTTGGATACAGGAATATTGTGGGATACAGTATTGAAAGCCCTGCTGAAGTTGAGGTAAATGACATCCAGTGCTCTCCCTTCAACCACAAATCCTGCCATTTTATCATAGAAGGCAATTAGGTTGGTCAGGCATGACAGCCCCTTGGTAAATGGGCCTTCTGGTTCGCGAACTTCTCCGATGTGGGGCTCCTCCCACAGGATACAGTCCTTTACGAACTGCTCCAGCATGGGTCCTTTCCGTGGGGTGCAGTCCTTCAGGAGCAGACTGCTCCAGCGTGGATCCCCCCACGGGGCCACGGTTCCATGCTAGGAGCCGCCTTCTGCGTTGGCTATCCACGGGCTGCAGCTTCCTTCAGGGCACATCCACTTGCTCCAGCGTGGGGTCCTCCCCAGGCTACAGGGTGGATATCTGCTCCACTGTGGACCTCCATGGGCTGCAGGGGGACCACCTGCTTCACCGTGGTCTTCACCACGTTATCACAGAGGCGCTACCAACATTGCTGATTGGCTCAGCTTTCGCCAGCTGCGGGTCCATCTCGGAGCTGGCTGGAACTAGCTCTGTCTGACATGGGGGCAGCTTCTGGTGTCTTCTCACAGAAACCACCCCTGTAGCCCCCCTCCGCTACCAAAACCTTGCCATGTAAACCCAATACAATGTGAAATATGCCTAAATATAAACTGTTACTGTTGGTGAGGGGATGTTAAAGTGCAAATAGTAAATTGTGTTAAATTTATCTGGTAAGGATAAAACCAAATCAGATCAGATTGTTTTTAGACTAAATATATGCTATTTTTTCTTTTATTCTACTTGATGGAATATTTGAAACATACTAGATTGTTTTTATGTTATAAAAACAATGAAAGAGATAAGTTACAGTGAACTTTAAGGAAGCTTTTGGGAGAGGAAAGAATTTGGAGGCTTATTTAGGCAGTGTTTGGTGGGTGTTTTTGAAATTACACTGTCATGTAAACTATTTTTAACGCTTTATTACTGGGCACAGTAATAAAGTGTTGACTCACAATTCAGAACTACTGTATTTCACATAACTCGATAGTGATGTTTTTGTTTAACAAGTAACAAAAGCTTTTGATCCTGCTGTGTTTTCACTGCAAGTACACTTGCATGTGCGCTTTTTTAAGTGGGACAATGTCTTGTTGGGCAGGTGGAAATGTGTAGAATGGCTAGTTTCTTAGCTTAATGTATGTAAACTGACTATTCCTCCCACCCCCCACCTTTTGTAAGAGGATAAGGGCTTGAGTTAAGACTCTGAGAAGGTAGTTATAAATTTGGCTCCTTCTGTACCCAGCTACCAATTTCAACAAACCTTCTAGGAATTCAGTATCTACTTAACCCTCTGTTAAATTTGATTGGAATTGGCCAAGAGACTCGGAAGTTAATAACTGAAGGGAGGTGGATGAACAGGTGGTGAAATTCCATCTTGTTCTCCTAGGAAATCAAAACACTTCCATTTACTCTTTGCAGCTTTTATATATATTCTATATAAATAAAAATTATTAGTTTCAGAAAATCATACTTTATTTCTTCCCGTATAGTAGGGATGCTTGCTCACCAATAGTAAATGGTGATGTAAGTTAATAATTCAAACATTTACTAAGCACACCCTCTATTAATGGTTCTTTCAAGTTTGTAATCAAAATATTAAGAGAAAAAAATCCGATCCTCTTATTCTTGAGAATAAATCATTCTGACATTTGGGGAAAAAAAAGTGTCCTGAAACTCTTTCAGGAGATATCAAAGTAAGTTGTAAAACTAAAAGCCGTAACAACAAATATGTGGAACGAATCCTCCAGTAATTTCAGTGTTAGTGACTTCCCAAGGCAGAGGTAGTGTCTGAGTAGTCAATAGTCCTCAGTAGATTATTGTTCCATGAATATATGTAGTTGCATTTGAACCCACAGGAACTTGGCTGTGGTAAGAAGTTTTGTAGCTTAACTACACATTGTGAAGAAGTACTTCCTTTTGTTCTGAACCTGCTAGTTTTGTTCCATAGCCCCTAGTCTTACGGGGGAGAGAACAGTTTTCTTCTGCATTCAGGATTTTATAGTTTTTCTTCATATCTTGCCCTTAGCGTTTCCCTGACTCTGAAAATGTCTATAGTTATAAAATATTTGTAGCCAAGCAATTTGTGTATTTTGTTTTTACTTTTAGTGATTTGTGCAGTTACAGTACTCGGCTGTTCCCTTTCCTGAGGCTTACCGAAAGACAATTGAATTGAATGTCTGCTGTTTATACCAGTGATGGCTAATTTGTGACCCACTGACTATATCTGACTTTCCAGAGGAATTAATCTAGCATTTTCTGGATCCCCAAGTTCTGCATTGGAAAATGGTTTGAGACCTTATAAAGACTGCAGAGACTGGCTACCTAAGCAACTTATCACACAGTTGGAAGCATATGTTGTGTGGCCAAAATGAGTGTCCCTCATGACTAGGCATGCACCACCACATAGTTGAAATGCATGCCTTCTAGTCATTTGGTAGGGGAATGGTTGGGATATTGTCATGGGCAAGACAGCGTTGACTCAGAGAATTTAACTTTAAAAATATGTTAATTGTCAATAAATTAAATTTAATTAGTAATTCATGTACTGAGAAACAAAGAAAAACAATTAAACAAACACTTAGGGAAAACACCTTTCTTCCCCCTTCCCCTGGCTCAACTTCAGTCCAGACACCTCTCTTCCCCCTTCCCTGGTCTCCACTGCCCTTATTTTTGCCGCACATTACACTCGGTCCCTTCAGTGAGGCATCAGGCGGTGCAGGATGTTTGGAATAGTGCATAGCGTTTTTTCTTCCACTGCTCCTGGCTTTTTATTCATTTCCTCTGCTCTGACATGGGCTTATCTACAGGCTGCAGCCCCTTTTGGGGGTGTACCTGCTTTGGTGTGGCTTATCCATGGGCCCCTCAGAGGCATACCACCTCCTCTGGCATGGAGCACCTTCTTCTGAGAGTGTCTCCAGCTGTGTCCTCAACAATGTCCCCTTCCTTGTGTCTCTTTCTGTTTTTCCTCACGTGTCCTCACATGTCTCCTCCTGTGTGTCCTGCCCCTAGCTGCTACCACCCTTTGTTAAATATGTTTGTGCAGAGGTGTCATGTGTTCCTTTGGTTGAAGTTTTGGTATGTGGTGGGTTGTTTTCATCAGTTGCTGAGCTGGCTGTAACCAGCTGTGACTAGCACAGGACAGTTCATGGCCTATGCATGCACAGATCAGCCCTGCAGCCCCCTGCTACTGAAACCCTGCCATTTATGCTAAATATAGATATACTGCAAGTACTTCAAGGGAATCTTTGTTGCCAGCTGTTGCTAAAAGGTGAAGCGGCATTGAGCCAAAAAGGGAAAATGTACCAAACTAAGCCTTTCAAAAATATAATCTTGTTATTGACTTAGCTGCATTGCACATATTTAATAACCTGAAGTATTAATGCATTTTGCTGAATGTTGCATGTGCCTAGCACATAAGATATATGACCCAAACAAAGCTTTTCACTTGACAAATGCTCATGTGTAAGACCTCAACTTTAACGTTGCTTGGAGAATTAAATTAAAATAGCCTAGGATGCTTTGTTCCTTAACAAGAACATTCATGTAGTAGCTTACTATCTCTAATTCATGTACTTTAGCTTTAAACAGACACATTCACAAAAGCAATACATACATACACACACTGGATTCCCCAGTAGCTGGGCTTAGACACTCGATCACCCAGTAGCTGGCCCCTGGATCCCCCCAGTCTCCCCAGTTGCCTCCCACAGAAACACACACACATAAATGAGTCTCTTATTCCACCCCCAGACCCCACAGTCTCTTCAGCAGTTGGCTTGGACCCCCTGGTCCCTCTGGTAGCCAGTTCCTCCAGGTGCCTCACCCTTAGACACACACATACCTGACTCCCAAGCCACTTCACCTACTTGCTGGCTATTCTGACTTGATAGTCGCTAGTGATCATGCACTGACTTACATATCCCCGCTCACTCACTCCAGTTGCTGGCACCACGGACACATGGCCTGTGATCCCCACTGCAGTTGGCGGCACTTAGATCTTTGTACATACGCACATGCACACAGAATTGGGAGTCCTTCACCCAGGAAAATAGTTAGAAATGGAATTTAATGGCAAGACAGGACAGGCCCCGTTGGTCAGGCACAGGGCATGGCCAGACAAGCATACCGACTGGCCACCTGCTTACACACAACTGGCCTTTTATATCCCCTTATCCCTCTATTTTCCCCACACTTGTTCCTCCCCAAGTCTCCTAGATCCCTTCCATTCCTCCCCTAAACACCCCACAAGTCTTGTGCAATCCCAAAAGGCTCTTCCCCTGCATCCCTAGGGGTATGGAATACATTATGACAATTACTACCCTCAGTCTGGAAGGTGCTTGGGGGAGCTGCCCATTGATTCACAAGATGGTTGAGGTTCGAAGAGATGCCTGGAGGTCATCTTGTCCAAACCCCCCTGCTCAAACAGGGCCACCGAGAGTAGGTTGCCTAGGACCGTGTCCAGATGGCTTTTGAATATCTCCCAAGGAGGGAGACTCCAAAACTTCTCTGGGCAACCTGTTCCAGTGTTCAGTCACCCTCACAGTAAAGAAGCACTTCCTTTTGTTCAGATGGAATCTCCCGTGTTTCAGCTTGTGCCTCTTCTCCTGTCACTGGGCACCACTGAAAAGAGCCTGGCTCCGTCTGCTTTGCACCCTCCCTTCAGGTATTTATATACATTGATAAGATCCCTCTGAGCCTTTCCTTCTCTAGGTTAAAAAGTCCCAGCTCTCTCAGCCTTTCCTCATATGAGAGATGCTCCAGTTCCTTAATTAGGATGGGGATAAAATCTAAATAGATAGAACCAGTGTTTTCCATATTTGGTGGTACAGGAGTACCTGTTTGCAGTACTATTCTGGTTAACTAATTGAATAACCCGTGACCTGAAAGCCATTGGGCCTTTTTAAGTGGTACACACTCTACAGTGCTCAGTAGTTCAATCAAGATGGGAAACATCCTGATCTCCCCAGGCTACAGGGTGAATATCTGCTTCACCGTGGACCTCCATGGGCTGCAGGGGGACAACCTGCATCACCATCGTCTTCACCATGGGCTGCAGGGAATCTCTGCTCCAGCACCTGGAGCACCTCCTCCCCCTCCTTCTTCCCTGACCTTGGTGTCTGCATAGTTGTTTCTCTCACATATTCTCACTCCTCTCTCCTGGATGCTGTTGCACAGCAGTTTTTTTACCCTTTCTTAAATATGTTATCACAGAGGCGCTACCACCGTCACTGATTGGCTCAGCTTTGGCCATCAGCGGGTCCATCTTGGAGCTGTCTGAAACTGGCTCTGTCCGACATGGAGGCAGCTTCTGGCATCTTCTCACAGAAGCCACTCCTGTAGCTCCCCCGCTACCAAAACCTTCCACATAAACCCAATACAAGGTTATATGTCTATCTGGAGTTCTGTATGCAAATTATGTTTGTAGTTCATGGCTGCGCACACATGAAAATAATCACTCTGTTTTAAAAGTTCCTATGCAGAAGGCAGATATTTGAATGAGGTTTTTTGTGGTGTAACAGATAGCAATTGGCTCCTTGTATACTCCTGAAGATGAATCTAGACCAAGTCAGACTAGAGTTAAAGGTCAAATTTTTCAATATGAGGAACATTTTATCAAAAATTGTGTTGGCTTCTTCACAAGTAGAATTTTTTACATCAGGATTGGAGCAATTGTATTGTGCATCACTTGTTTTTCTTGGGACTTATTATTCTCTCTCTTTTTGTTATCTCCCTTTTCATTATTATTATTACCATCATTATTATTATATTTTACTTTATTTCAGCTATTAAACTGTTCTTATCTTGACCCACGGGTTTTACCTTTTTCCAATTCTTCTCCCCATCCCACCGGGGGGTGGGTGGGGGGGGAGGGAGGTGAGCAAGCGGCTGCGTGGTACTTAGTTGCTGGCTGGGGTTAAAACCACAACATGGCCCTTCGCTGGACTTTCTCCAGTATTTCCATTTCTCTCTGTTGTGATTTAACCCCAGTAGGCAGCTAAGTACCACACAGCTGCTCACTCACTCGCTCGTCCCAGTGGGATGGGGGAGAGAATTGGAAGGGTAAAAGTGCAAAAACTCATCGGTTGCAATAAAGACAGTTTACTATGAGAAAAAAAACCCCCAAAGTAAAGAAAAAAAACCCAAAGAAAAGCAAAACCAAGGAAAACAAGCACTGAAAAAAAACCCCAGTTGCTCGCCACCAGCTGATTGATGCACAGCCAGTTCATGAACAATGGCAGCCCCAGCAAACTTCCCCCCGCCCATGGTTTTATTGCTGAGCATGATGTCATATGGTATGGAATATTCCTTTGGTCAGATAGGGTGAGCTGTCCCAGCTGTGTCCCCTCCAAACTTCTTGTGCATCCCCCAGCCTACCTGCTGGCCAGGCAGCATGAGGAGCAGAAAAGGCCTTGATGCTATATAAGCACTGTTCAGCAGTAACTAAAACATCAGTGTGTTATCAACAGTGTTTTCATCACAAATCCAAAACAAAGTCTGGGGAGGTCCCCGCTGACTCAGAGCTAGCCCACATTATTCCAATTTACAAGAAGGGCATGAGGGAGGACCCAGGAAACTACAGACCTGTTAGTCTAACCTCAGTACCTGGAAAAATAATGGAGAAGATCATACTGGGTGCTATTGAAAGGCATTTAAAGGACAACGCATTCATCAAGCACAGTCAACATGGGTTCACAAAGAGGAAAGTCCTGCCTAACTAATTTAATATCCTTCTACGATAAGATCACCCGCCTAGTGGATGAAGGGAAGGTGGTACATGTAGTTTTTCTGGATTTTAGTAAGGCTTTTGATACTGTTCCTCACAGCATCCTTCCGGACAAGTCGTTCAACTTTGAGATGAGCAGGTGCACAGTGTGCTGAGTGAAGAACTGGCTGAAGGGCAGGGCTCAAAGGGTTGTAGTGAACGGGGCTATATCTTGCTGGTGACCAGTCACCAGCGGTGTTTCTCAGGGCTCAGTTCTGGGGTCAGTTCTGTTCAATGTTTTTATCAGTGATCTGAATGCAGGAGTTGAATGCACCCCTAGCAAGTTTCCTGATGATACTAAACTGGGAGGTGCTGTTGACTCTCTTAAGGGACAAGAGGCCTTGCAGAGGGATCTAGATAGATTGGAGCATTGGGCAATCATCAGTGACATGAAATTTAGCAAGAACAAATGCCGGATTCTGCACCTGGGACAAAGTAATGCTGGACACAAGTATAGATTGGGAGAGGAGTGGCTGGAGAGCAGCCCTGCAGAAAAGCATCTGGGGGTGCAGGTTGACGGTAGGCTCAGTAGGAGTCAGCAGTGTGCCCTGGCAGCCAAGAGGCCAAACCGTATTGTGGGGTGCATTCAACACAGCATAACCAGCCGATCAAAAGAGGTGATTATCCTGCTGTATCTAGCACAGGTGCAGTCTCACCTTGAGTATTGTGTGCAGTTCTGGGCCCCACAATTTAAGAAGGATGTTAAGGTCCTTGAATGAGTCCAGAGGAGGGCAACAAAGCTGGTGAAAGGGCTGGAAAGGCATGTCCTATGAGGAGTGGCTAAGGACTCTGGGTTTGTCTAGTCTGGAGAGAAGGAGGCTGAAGGGCAACCTCATTGCTCCCTACAGCTTCCTGAGGAGGGGAAGTGGAGAGGGAGGTGCTGATCTCTTCTCCTTGGTATCCAGTGACAGGACACATGGGAATGGCTCAAAGCTGTGTCAGAGGAGGTTCAGACTAGACATTAGGAAACATTTCTTTAGTGAGAGGGTAGTCAAACACTGGGACAGGCTTCCTAGAGAGCTGGTCAATGTCCCAAGCCTATCAGTGTTTAAGAGGCGTTTGGACAATGCCCTTAAAAACATGCTTTAATTTTTGGTCAGCCCTGAATTGGTCAGACAGTTGGACTAGATGATTATTGTAGGTCCTTTCCAACCCTTCCCTTCCCTTCCCTTCCCTTCCCTTCCCTTC
>JAVJGI010000056.1:4237620-4251676 GCA_035590275.1 Ibycter americanus | reverse complement strand
TGTGTCCTGGGCAGCTGCTGCAAACAATGCATCAGTAACAGTTCAGGATGAATGGCAGAGAGGGTATAGAATACACACAGTTCCAGTTACACCCACACAGTGATAAACTGGTCCCAGCCACTATAACTAGGACAACCTGGAAGACTATTTTGCACACGTGTGGGGTGCTCTGCACTGCAGCTGCCAGACCGGAGTGTATCTACTTCCCTCCCTGGGCTCCTCTGATGGTGTGGCTGCTCCTTTGCCACAGTTGGATGCTGTGGTCTGGGGACTCCAGAGCTGGGTGTATGTGCTCTCCAGCCTCTCCTCCTGTCTGGAAGGGTGATGGTTTGCAATAGGGGTAGTCTCGGCTTGCAGGAGATGATGGAATGCTGTGACATTTTTGGTTTGGTGGCCAGAGGCTTAGCTACCACGGGGTGTGGGGCCACTCACCGCAGGTCTGGGTCTGGTGCCCAGTGGGGAAGCGGTTTGCTGCATGCTGGTCACTGCCTGTTGCGTGCTGGCAGGGTGACCCCATGCCTTCCCTGCTGCCCTTGGGGGAGAGGAAAGGCTGGTTGCCGTGTCATACCCTTCCTTTAGCCCCAGGAATGACAGCAGAGATGTAGCCTGTTGCTAAATAGCTGGCATGCCTGCAGTATAGGTGACCAGTGTGGGCAGCAGCTCCTGCTTGCCTTTTGCTGGTGGGGTGAGCCCATGGGCAGGCAGTGCCATGGGATGGCACTGAATGCTGCCCACAGTGCAGCTGTGCCTATAACAGTTTGTGTCTGTGGTTTGGCCAGAGCCGTGCGGGGTGCGAAGTTGGGCAGTGCTGGCGGTGCCTCACAGCAGGTTGTCACTGTGGTGTGGGTTGTTGCCTGGGGAGCGGGCAGTGAACAGGTCATGGGTGTTGGGGTGATGCTGAGTGTTGCCTGAGCTGCTCCGGGCAGTGGTCATGGCAGCATCCTGGCACAAGGAGGTACTATGGTGCAAGTCATGGCTCAAAGCCAGGTTACAACCTCAATGCTGGCTGTCACAGGTGGTAGGGATGGGTTCAAGGTGTTGCCAGCCTCTCCAGGTGTTCAGTGCTGGGCTGGGGTGGATGAAAGCCCCTCCTGCTGTTGGTGCTCCCACTGCTGTTCCTGTGCTAACCCTCTCAGTCCCTCCTCAGGACATGCTCATGCAGCTAGCAAAGGCGGTGGCCAGTGCTACCACTATGCTAGTGCTCAAAGCCAAGAATGTGGCTCAGAAAATGGAGGACTCCGGGCTGCAGATGCAGGTGATCACTGCTGCCACCCAGTTCGCCCTCTCCACCTCCTAGCTGGTGGCCTGCACCAAGGTAAGTGGCATTAACCCTTGCCTCTGCATGGCTGCAAGCATCACCTGGGTGGTGGCAGCTCTAGCTGGTGGGGTTGTAGGTGTGCCAGGACCACATGTCCTCAGGTGGGATGTTAGGGGTCTGGCACCAGAAGCATGGGCTGCCTTGGGCGTTTGCCACCCTCAAACGCTGAATATCCTCTTTGGAGGAGCAGAAGTTGGGGATAGTTGTCCCTGCATGGCTTCTACAAGGAGCACACCACACTCACTGCCCAGCCTTTCCTCCTTCCCTCCAGGTAGTGGCTCCCACAATCAGCTCCCCAGTCTGCCAGGAGCAGCTGATTGAGGCTGGCAAGTTGGTGGCCAAGTCAGCGGAGGGCTGCGTGGAGGCCTCCAAGGTGGCCACCAGTGATGACCAGCTCCTGAAGCAGGTGGGGGTGGCAGCCACGGCCGTCACCCAGGACCTAAATGACCTGCTGCAGCATATCAAGCAGCATGCCATGGGCGGGCAGTCCATCAGGCGTTACGATCAGGCCACTGACATCATCCTCAATGTCACCAAGAACATATTCAGCTCCATGGGTGATGCGGGTGAGAGTGGCTGATGGCACCCAGGGTAGAGCATGATGGGTGAGGAGGTATCAGGAAGCCCGTGGGACTTGCTGACAGGTTACCCTTCCTTTCTTTCTCAGGGGAAATGGTGTGTCAGGCTCGTATTTTGGCCCAGGCCACCTCTGACCTTGTCAACACCATCAAAGCTGACATGGAGGGAGAGATGGACCTGGAGAACTCGCGCAAGCTGCTGAGCACAGCCAAGATTCTAGCTGATGCCACTGCCAAGATGGTGGAGGCTGTGAAGGTTCGTGACATGCAGGAGGATGGGCACTGGCTCCAGCCCCTCTCTGATGCCAGTGGCTTGGTGCTGCAGAGGGGGCGAGCAGCCTCTGGGTTAGGGAGCAGTTTCCGGAGTAAGGTCCTACGCTGAGCCAAGGACCTGTGCAATGGAGCGGGGCTCCTCCTGAAACTGCAGGTGGTAGCAGAGGAGCTGTTAGCTCTCCTGCAGCTGAGCTGTCTAGGAGAGGCTTTGGGCATATCCTCAGCACTGTAAGCAGCTGGGCTGCCTTGGGGGTGTTTCCTGGCATCAGGCTAGAGTACAGCCACTGCTGTCAGGAGGACAAGGGACCCGATGGCCCCTACAAGGTGTGATGGGTTTTCTGCTTTCTCCAGGGAGCTGCAGCCCACCCGGACAGCAAGGAGCAGCAGCAGTGGCCACACAACGCAGCGGAGGGGCTCCACATGGCAACCAACATCGCAGCCCAGAACGCCATCAAGAAGAAGCTTGTGCACAAGCTGGAGGTGAGACACTGGGCAAGGGGCTGTGGAGGGTGAGCAGGCATGATCAGTGAATGAGACCTGGCTGCGAGCCCCTTTATCTCTGAGCTTTCTGGTGGGATAAAGTCCTTTTCATATACAGTGTCCATGCTGCATCCTGCAGAGACCTGCTTCCTTCCCTTCCCTTGTGTGCACCATGATGCTTTGGGATGCCGGGCATCAAGGGTGCTAGGGATGCTCCATTGTTGCAGGTGGAGGCATGGGAGAAGAAGCTTAGGGGGAGCTGGGCCCTGGTGCACAGCAAGGAGGCTCTGGGGTAGGCTGCCCTGCTGCTGGTGCTAACCCGTGTCTCCCTCCACCAGCACGCAGCCAAGCAAGCTGCCACCACCGCCACATCCACCACCCAAACCATTGCAGCCATGCAGCATACTGCTGACTCCAACAGGAACCCCACTGCACAGCAGCAGCTGGTACAGAGCTGCAAGGGCCCAAGCCAGATCCTGGCATCTTCTGCACCACCTGTCCCTGTCCCTTCTCCCATCAGCCATGCCAGAGCTTCATGCTTGGCCTCAGCGGGCAGGCAGACCTTGGAGTCCTCGTGCGTCTCTCCCAGGAGCCAGTCTTCTGGTCACTGGTCCCGGATCAGATCCATGGGGAGTACTGTCTCCTCCAAGCTGAACCTCTCCAGTGACCCTCCTCTCTGGCAGGTGGTGACAGAGCAGATCCTGATGCTAGTGCAGAGTGTGTGAGGAAGCCAGTCCCAGCTGGACAGCCCCAGCGCCCAGCTGACTCTCATTGTTGCCAGCCAGAACTTTCTACAGGTACTCATGCTATCTGGAGACTCCCACGCTAGCTCCAGCATGGGTGGTACAGCTTTCATACCATGCTTGGCCCTCCTAAAATACTGGGAAACCTACTGCATGTGGGTAGAAGAGAGATGCTGCATGTTTGTCCTCTTCTCATGGCTTTTATTTTTTTAGCCCTGCAGCCTGGTGGGAAGATGGTAGCTGCAGCCAAGGCCACTGTCCCCACCATCACAGACCAAACCTCTGCAATGCAGCTCAGCCAGTGTGCCAAGAACTTGGCCACAGCTCTGGCCGAGGTCCGCACAGCCACCCAGAAGGTGAGAGGCTGGGTCCTGTCATGTTGCAGAACCCCGGCTATGCAGAGCAGGGTGGGGATGGCAGGGGCAATGGTGACAGCCTGGTGGCAGGTCATGGTCTCTGCTGCAGCAGGATGGGCTCAGCAGTCGCCCTGCTCACCTTCCCTTCTCCCCCATCACAGGCTCAGGAAGCGTGTGGACCCCTGGAGATAGACTCTGTATTGGGTCTTGTGCAGAGCCTGGAGAGGGACTTGCAGGAAGCTAAGGCAGCTGCCCATGACAGCAAGCTCAAGCCTCTGCCAGGAGAGATGGTGAGGATGTGGGATGGATGCTGTGTCAGGGTAGCTGCTAGAGTGGAGGCTGGAGGTACAGCCCACCAGCATGTCCCCACTCCCCCCCCCGAGAGGGCGGAGGGTGCCCAGGACTTGGGGAACAGCATGAAAGCCATCAGCTCTGCCCTTGCTCACCTCCTGGGAGAGGTGGCCTGGGGCAACGAGAACTATGCAGGTACTGGCCTCTGCGCTGGGGCTGGGAGAGGGGAGGGGGCTGTGCTGGCAGCGACTGACCTCTCCATCCCCCCAGGGATTACTGCCTGAGAGGTGGCCCAGGCCCTGCGCTTGCTCAGCCAGGCCTCCTGCGTTGTGGCGGCTAGCACCCCTGACTCACAGGTGCAGAGAGCCATGCTGGAGTGTGCTGGCAATGTCATGGATAAAGCCAACAACCTCATCAAGGAGATGCAGAAAGAGGTGGCCAAGCCCGGTGATCTGGAGAGTCAGCAGCGTCTGGCTCAGGTGGAGGGAGCCCCAGTGCCCCCTGCCAGCTCACGGGAAGGGCATGGGGCTGGCTGGGGGATAGTGACCACTCTTTGCTTCTATGCAGGTGGCCAAGGCAGTGTCGCAGACCCTGAGCCACTGCATCAACTGCCAGGACAGTGGGATGTGGATGCTGCCATCTGCATAGTGGAAGAGGCTGCTTGTGGATTCGGTGAGCTGAGCCGGGGCAGGAGGATTAGGGGGGAAGCCTTGTAGGGAGGCAAGCCAGTCCATCTGCACTGGGTTCCTCTCTAGCATGTCCCCAAGTAGGTGCTAGATCTTCATCATCCATTTCCATCCTCTTTGCTGCCTCTCCTAACCCTTCTCCCTGTCTCCAGTTCCTTCCCAGCACCAAGAGCTTCCAGGAAGCACAGAGCCAGCTGAACTGGGCAGCTGCAGGGCTCAACCAGTCCGCCAATGAGCTGGTGCAGGTGTTGCGTGGCACCCCTCAAGACCTGGCCATGTTTTCCAGCAAATTTGGGCAGGACTTCAAAGAGTTCCTGCAAGCAGGAGTAGAGATGGCCAGCCAGTCCCCAGTGAGAGCAAATGCCCATTGGGGGATCCTGGGTACAGTGAGAGGTTTGGGATGGCTGGGAAGGCAGCTGACCACAGGCAGGGTGGCTGGGCAGTGGTGGTTAGGGTGGCCGTGGCCAACGCAGATGGTGAGATGGGGGTCTGGGGCTGTGCAAAATTGCAGCAGCAGGGGGAAAGTGGCTTGGGTTGGCTCAGTGAGTGTTACTGCCTTATCCTTGCTGTTGGTGGATGGGGTGGATGAAGGGAACTGACTCAGCTTGGAAACCACCAGAGAAGACCAAGGGTTGGTGTGGAGCTTGGAAACCTGTTGCAGGTAACTCTTCTTGGCTCCTTGCAGAATAAGGAAGACCAGGTACAGGTGGTGTCAAACCTGAAGAGCATCTCCATGTTCTCCAGTAAGCTGTTTCTGGCTGAAAAGGCAGTCTCTGCCAACCCTGCAGACCCCAACCTCAAGAATCAGCTGGCAGCAGCAGCATGGTAGGAGGAATCGCTCCCTGTGAGCTGTTTATTGTAGCAGTGGGACTGGGTGATGGAGCCAGTGTTGATCTGTGGGTGTGTCTCCCCTGTCCCCAGCAGGTCCATGACTGACAGCATTAACCAGCTGATCACCATGTGCACCCAGCAGGTGCCAGGCCAGGAGCATGACAATGTCCTGCGGGAGCTGGAGGTGAGAAGCCACATCTTGCCAAGGCAGTGGAGGGGCTGAGATGGTTGGGTGTTGAGATGGTGAGGAGGGGGCAACTGTGCCCCACTGTGAGGGGTGGGAGGGAGTGAAGAGGAGGTGCAAGTGGAGGGCATGGACCCTTCCCCTGGATGTGACACCTGTGTCACTGCAGACAGTGAAGGAGCTGTTGGAGAACCCCACCCAGACCATCAATGACATGTCCTACTTCAACTGCCTCAATAGCCTCATGGAGAACTCCAAGGTGAGCCCTGAGTTGGGGGCAGAGGTTTGGGGAAGGCTGTGAGGACAAAAGGAAAGGTGGTTCATCCCCTGTTGATGAAGCACAGTGAGCTCTGAGCCTGGGAGTACTGTGGGAGTGGGAGGTGGTCTCTAATTGGTGCATGATGTGTCCTGCAGGTGCTGGGCGAGTCCATGGCTGGCATCTTCCAGAATGCCAAGAACAGCAAACTGCCCGAGTTCAGCGAGTCTATCAGTGCTGCCTCCAAAGCTCTCTGTGGGCTGACAGAGGCAGCTGCACAGGTGAGATGCACTTGGTCCCATCCCCAAATGTTATGCCTGGTGCATAGTTGCCGTACACACCCCTCCCCTGCCCTTCTAAGCCTGGCCCTGTGGGACGGTGCTGCTAGCCTCTTCCCCAGCCCATGCCTGCTCTGAGTCTCCCCACTGCACACAAGCTCTCATTACCTCTCTTGTGCTCCCAGGCTGCCTACCTTGTGGGGGTCTCAGACCCCAACAGCCAGGCTGAACAGCAGGGCTTGGTAGACCCCACTCAGTTTGCCAGAGCTAACCAAGCCATCTAGATGGCCTGCCAGAACCTGGTGGACCCTGACTGTACCCAGTCCCTGGTGAGCATGAGGTGGGGCACAATTACAAGCATTTTCTTGCACAGAAAGGGAGTGTGAGCCTAGCAGGAAGAACTGTGTCCCAAGAGTTGGCCAAAATTATGGGTGGTGTCTCATCAGGCCCTATCAGCTGTACTATCTGGCAATAGTGACAGTCCAGATGGGGTGTATGGGTGTGCAGGACCATGACGATCCTTCTTGGGTCCCAAGAGGGACCTCTGTGGTCACTGGTGCCTCACGTGGGGCTGGCAGGAAGGGAGATCTACAGAGATGGGGAGATGTGGTGGGTCCTGCCTCACCTTGCTCTTCCCCTCAGATGCTGTCAACAGCCACCATTGTAGTGAAGCACACCTCAGCCCTGTGCAACACATGCCATCTGGCCTCTTCCCGCACCACCAACCCTGTGGCCAAGTGCCAGTTTGTCCAGTCAGCCAAGGAAGTGGCCGACAGCACAGCCAACCTGATGAAGACCATCAAGGTGCAGTCTCCCTGCTGGGGTGCTGTGGTGGGGGTGGGATTTGAGGCATGGTGGGGGCTGGATTACTGCCCTGGTCTCTCTGCATCAGGCCCTGGACGGTGCATTCAACAAGGAGAACCAGGAGTGGTGCCACGCTGCCACCACCCCTCTCAGAGGCTGTGGATAACCTGACAGCCTTTGCCTCCAACCTGGAGTTTGCCACTGTTCCTGCCCAGATCAGCCTGGAGGTAGGGTGCTGCAGGGGCAGGGAGGGGATGGCCCAGCTGTGACAGGGGCTGCTGAAGGATGGGAAGGAGCTGTGATGCCCCCTGAGCTTGGGATGAGGCCCCAGTGTGGGGCTGGAGCTTGGGGGGGGGTGTGATGGGGAGGTGGCAGCAAGCCTTGGGCTTCAAGAGGCTGCTCTGAGGTGAGAGTTGTGGGAGAGGGAGGGGGTAACTTCCTATGCACAGTCCCTCATGTGCATTGCCAGCCCATTGTCTCCTCATGCAGGGGTGCAGAGCCATGGAGCCCATCGTCTCTTCAGCCAAGACCATGCTGGAGAGCTCTGCCAGCCTTATCCACACCGCCCGATCTCTGGCTGTCAACCTCAAGGACCTGCCACAATGGTTGGTGCTGGCCAGCCACTCTCACACTGTCTCAGACTCCATCAAGAAGTTTATCACCAATATGAGGTGAGGCAAGTCCTGCCCACTTGGCCATGGTCCTGTCCCCACTGGTGGGTACCCCTGCTCAGGCTTACTCCAAGTGAGCATCCCCAGAGACATTTTGGCTCATCTTTTCCTTGGCCGCTGCTGAAGGGAGGCAAGGGCTGGGATGGAAGATGCCATCCCTCATGCTGTACAGGAGCTGCTCCTCCAGCCCTGGCACAGGTTGATGGGAACACATGCTGGTGTGCCTGGGCTCTCACACCAGGTTGCCCCCAGTCCAGGAGAAGGGGTCCTGCCCCTCACCAGCTGAGGCTGGGGATGAAGGGGTGGCATAGTGCCTGTCAGCACCAGGCTGATCTGTCTGTCATGCAGGGACAAAGCTCCGGGACAGCGGGAGTGTGACGAGGCCATCAAGGTGTTGAACAGATGCATGCGGGAGGTGGACCAGGCCTCTCTCACTACCATCAGCCAGCAGCTGGCTCCTCGAGAAGATATCTCCCAGGAGGTGGGTTGGGGACATGCTGCTGCAAGCTCAACTGGGGTGGATGTCCCTCCCCTGTCTCTCAGCAGTGCATAGTGACCCCAGCCCCACTGCAAACTCACACAATGCCCTCTTTTTGCGGCAGGCTTTGCACAACCAGATGATCATGGCTGTTCAGGAGATCAGCAACCTGACTGAGCCTGTAGCCAGTGCAGCATAGGCTGAGGCTTCACAGCTGGGGCACAAGGTAATGTGGGGATGGGGAGCTGCTGACAAGGTGCTCAGTGCACATGGAGGAACTTGCAGTGGGAGGAGAGGTGCAAGGAAGCCAGGGCTGGAAGCTGCTGGTGCTGACACTGCTCTTCCCTAGGTGTCCTAGATGGCTCAGTACTTTGAGCTGTTCATTATAGCAGCTATCAGCACTGCCTCCAAAACACCCAACCACCAGCAGCAGATGAACCTCTTGGACCAGACCAAAACACTGTCTGCCTGCCTTGCAGATGTTGTATACAGCCAAGGAGGCTGGTGGGAACCTGAAGGTGAGCAGGAGGGGTATGTGTCAACAGCATGCTCCCCTTCACGTGTGGGTGCTGCATGAGCGGCTTGGCCGCATGCTGCACATGTGTATGCCAGACACAGAAACCTGACCAGGGCTGCCATAAGTGTGTGCCATCCCCAGCAGGAGAGGAGCTGCTGCCTGCTTTCCCTCTCTGGCTCATCCTTGCAGCAAGCTGTCCACACCCAGGAGGCTCTGAAGGAGGCCATGCAGATGATGAAGGAAGCAGTGGAGGACCTGACCACCACCCTGAATGAGGCAGCTAGCACTGCAGGTGTCGTGGAGGGCATGGTGGACTCCATTACCCAGGCCATCAACCAGGTGAGGGGAGCACAGAGGACCTTGCCAGAGCTGGGAGTAGAGGAGAGGAAGAGTCAGCCAAAACCTACAAGGTCTCTGGGCTGGGGCTGGAGCCAGCCTCTCCTGATGGTCTCTTGCAGCTGGATGCGGGGCCAATGGGCGAGCCAGAAGGGACCTTTGTGGACTACCAGACCACAATGGTAAAGATGGCCAAGGTCATTGCAGTGACTGTGCAGGAGGTGCTGAGTGCAAGCAAGCCTGTCACCACAGAACAGTGCCTGCCACCCACACAGGGCAACCACCTTCCTTGTTTGTCTGTCCCAGCATAGGGCCCCTCCACCTCCTGCTCTTCTTCCATCAGCAGGTCACCAAATCCACCACTGACCCAGATGATCTGGGCATACTGGCCAACCAGCTCACCAATGACTATGGGCAGCTGGCACAAGAGGCCAAGCTGGCTGCACTCACCACCAAGAACGAGGAGGTGCGAGCATGGGGTGTGCTATGGGGCAGAGCAGGGTCTGCTGGGGCATGAGAGCAGAGGACAGGGACACTCGAACCTCCTGTTGGAGCTGGGAGCAGGCAGCATTCAGACCTCCCTTGCAACACTGTCTGGAAATGTGGAGCAAAGCCATATTTCCTTTTTCCTCCTCCTGAGTAGGGAGGATTGGGAGAGAGGAGCTGGGTGGCTGGTGTTTCCCAGCAAGTATCACAGATGCGGGGCTTAGTTCCCAGCTGACACTCTCACGCATGTGTTCCCCTCCAGATCAGCTTCCACATCAAGTGCTAGGTGCAGGAGCTGGGTCATGGTTGTGCTGCCCTGGTCACTATGGCTGAAGCCCTGCAGTGCAGCCCCAGAGATGCCTACACCAAGAAAGAGCTGATAGAGAGCACGTGCAAGGTTTCTGAGAAGGTGAGCAGCCCAGAGAGAGGTGCAATGGTGTGGCAAGGTAGGAGGGGTGCTGGATTGAGCCATGTACCCTTTGGGCCATCGCACTGGGTTCTGCCCTGGTCCTGTTGGGCTCTGTTGGCTCTCTGGCCCGATTCAGCTGACGGGGTGGAGGATGGATCCCCCTCTCCAGGCACTTGTAACAGCAGCTGGTGCTGTGATGGGCAAGCGCAACATCCAGGTGCTGCCTGCTGACATGCTGTTGATGTCCTGCCAGGGAAGACTAATCTACACACTGGTGGCAGCCCAAGGCCCTCCAAATCAGCTCTTGCAGTGATGGGTGTAGCATTTGCTGCGTCTCTAGCCAGCCTGCAGCTCATGCTGGGTGATCAGTCTCTCCTGTACCTTTTGCTGGCATGATGGAAAGCATCTTGTCCATCAGTCAATCTAAAGAGCACGCTTCTGAACAACAGACAAAAATATGGCTAAACTAGTTGATAAGGGTAGAGTAGCAATGCTTGTAAGCAAGGTTACAAAAGCAAAACAAACACTTGTTCATAGTGCCTGGCACATGTCTGCATGCTCAGGGCCTCCTACAGGTCCTTCCTTTCCAATAGGAAACGTTCTCCTATGAGTGCTTGCCCAAGTACAGAAATTGAGTTGAGCAGTTAAAGAAGGAATGAGCTGTGATGTTCTCATGTCCATTGTGCAAACCTTATTCATTTGGAAACTAGCAGAGTCCAATATCTCCTCGACCCCCAAACATGATAGGTACAAAGTAAAAAAATATGGAAGCTAAGAAGGGGTGTCCAGATCACATGATTCCCGATTCCCCTCCTTGGTGTGAAGTGGCTCTGTCTTGGGGAGATGTCAGAGGAGGTGTGCGATGGGGGTTGCCTGAACCTGCTCTGCTCCCCCAGTCACTCTGCTCTTACCCTGCAGGTGTCTCATGTGCTGGAAGCCCTGCAAGCTGGGAACTGTGG
This sequence comes from Ibycter americanus, assembly GCA_035590275.1. NCBI lineage: Eukaryota > Metazoa > Chordata > Aves > Falconiformes > Falconidae > Ibycter > Ibycter americanus. The sequence continues at coordinate 4,240,742 of JAVJGI010000056.1, read as the reverse complement.
GACACAAGCCTGCATCACAGCAGCCAGCACAGTTTCTGGCATCATTGCTAACCTCGATATCACCATCATGTTTGCCACAGCAGGAACCCTCAGTTAGGAGAATTCTGAGACCTTTGCTGACCACAGGTACCTGGGTACCTCACCCACACACTGCTCAGCCAGAGACAGGGGAGCAGGCTGCATTCTGAAGTCTCTTGTCTTTCTGAGCTGTGCACCAGCCCCAAGGAGAGCTGCAGGTTCAGGTCACGCTGGCTCTGTTTCCCCTCCAGCTCATACATACAGAAGGCAGGGTCTAGAGTCTCTCTACACCCCAAGGAGCGTGTGTGTGTTTGTAAAGGGCTGTGTCCTCTCTGACTCCCTTCTTCTCCCTAGGGAGGGCATCTTGAAGACAGCCAAAGTGCTGGTGGAGGACACAAAGATGCTGGTGCAGAATGCCGTGGCCAGCCAGGAGAAGCTAGCCCAGGCTCCCCAGTCCTCTGTGTCCACCATCACCCATCTGGCAGAGGTGGTGAAGCTGGGTGCTGCCAGCCTGGGATCTGAAGACCTGGAGACTCAGGTGGGATGAGGTGTGTGAGGTGAATGGAGGCTGCTCATAGCTTGTTTGAAGGGGCTGAGGGTTGAAGGTGTGTGGTGCTCTGGGCTGGACTCTGCGTGTTGTGGAGAGGGTTGGCTGGGCTTTGGCTGGTGCTGGCTGAGCTGGACTCTGTATATGCCATGTGCCCTGGGGTGTCCAAATTTCCCACTGCTTGACCACACCAGCCCCAACCTGAGTGTGACCATAGCCAAGCTGTTGCCCTGGTCTTGTTCTCCCACAGGTAGTCCTTATCAGTGCTGTGAAGGATGTGGTCAAGGCACTTGGGGACCTGATCAGTGCCACCAAGGCAGCTGTTGGCAAAGCTGGGGATGACCCTGCTGTCTACCAGCTGAAGAACTCTGCCAAGGTCTGAGCTGGACATGATGGGAAGGAGGGGATGGGGCAGGGGGGCTTCTCTGCCTGTCTGGGGGCAGGAGGACAAGGGGGGGAGGAAGGGGCACGTAAAAGGTGGAGTACAACATGCAAAGGAGGCATTGATGGGAGAACAAGATGAGGTGGTGTGAGTAGAGTATGGAGATGGGGCAGTTTTGGACCAAACCATGGGAAGAGGGACAGGTGCTGGCAGCAGCCCAGAGCTTGCATGGGGCTTCACCTGGTGCTCTTCTCCCTTCCTCAGGTGATGGTGACAAACATCACTTCCTTGCTGAAGACAATGAAGGCCATCGAGGATGAGGCCACAAAGGGGGTGTGGGCACTGGAGGCCACAATAGAACACATACGCCAAGAGCTGGCAGTGAGTACAGCTGTGGCGACACAGCTGCCGTCCTGCCTGCCAGCTGCCCCCATGCCTCACCAATGCCTCTCACCTCACAGGTCTTCTCCTCCCCTGTGCCTCCTGCCAAGGTCTCCACCCCAGAGGATTTCATCCATATGATGAAAGGCATCACAATGGCTACAGCCAAATGGTGACCACTGGCAACTTGTGTCAGCAGGAGGACGTCATTGCCACAGCGAACTTGAGCTGCTGTGCCATTGCAGATATGCTGCGTGTCTGCAAGGTATGGCAGGGGTCAGCAGGGGACGTGGGTCTAGCATGAGTTTGTGGGGGGCAGTGTGCACCCTGTAGGGGAGGTGCCTGGATGTGAATCAAGATTTGCTGTCTCTGGGCTTCAGGAAGCCACCTACCACCCAGAAGTGAGTGGAGATGTGTGGCAGCAGACACTGTGCTTTGGCAAGGAGTGCACAGATGGCTACCTGAAGCTGCTGGAGCATGTGCTGGTGATTAGTGTCCCCATCCCAGTTTTCAGGGTGTGCAGAGGCTGCCTGTGGATGCCAGGGTGCTCCCCAAACCCCCAAGGTTCTCTGAGCTCTGCACCTCCTCACGCTGAGGTCTTTTCACAGCCCCTTTTGCTGCCTGTGCCGGCACAGCACGTGGCTGAGCCCCTGCCATGGAAGCAGATGTCAGAGAGATGAACAGACTCTGAAGAAAGGTATTTGGCTAACAACAGATGGAGATTAACTGGCTGTAAACAGGTGGAGACTGGAAATTTGACAACACAGGAGCAAAATCCTGAAGCAGCTTCCAGTGAGAGCAGTGGGAGTAAGAGACTTCAGCCAGTGGGAGAGGGACAGTGCCCATGATGGCAGAGGTGATGACTGCAAGTGCCAGTTGCACCCTTTTGATCCAGTCTTCCTCTAGCTTAGTCCTCCTGAGGACTTCAGCTGACTGTTCTAATTAACCGTCCTACAAGATGAATGTAGCTTACAAGAAGCAAATTAATACCACCTTAACCAAGAGAGTGGTAGAAAGGATCCCAAGCAGTTTGCATTCTTGGTGAGACCACAAAGGTGGAGTTAAGGGTGCTGGAGGGATGCATAGACCCACACCTATGGAGCTGCAAGAGACCTCAAACTGGGGTCAGGACAAAGACTGAGGGCAAGTCAGCTCTGCAGCAGGGTTTCACTAAGCTGGTTAGAAGGGCTTGGTAAGAGTGTGCCATTCAGGTTCACCAGAAAAAGCCCCTTTAGGTAGAGGGTAACCAGCGCTGGCAGCACAAAGAGGAGGTGGGCAGGAATCAATGGCTAGAAATTGAAGCTGGGCAGAGGGGAGGTCAAAGGATGGTTTTATCCGAAGGAGGTAACCACTGGGGTGCAGTTCCAAGGGGAGCAGTGAGTTTTCTGTCCTCTGCATCTAGATCAAACATCTGTCTGGAAGATGCTTTAGCCACACTTAAGTCATCGCAGCCAAGGCTGTAGTGCTAAGGAAAAAATCTCTGGCTGACCTGTTAACAGATGATTGGTGTAATGACTTACTGTGGCAGTGCATGAGGTCAGCCTACTTGCAGGAACACACTATTCTGCTGTATTTTGGGTGTAACCATCCAGCTGCTGTGTGGTGTCTTTTGAATATCATATGTGCAGTACATCCCCTGAAACATTCACTGGAGGTGCATCTTAGTAAGCTCATAGCTTCCAGGCTTCCTTCAGCTCCCAATAGAGATCATTCAGCAGTTTTGTCCTAGTTATAGTGGCTGGGACCAGATTATCACTGTATAGGTGTAACTGGAACTGTGTATTCTATACCCTC
>JAVJGI010000056.1:3670226-3681003 GCA_035590275.1 Ibycter americanus | reverse complement strand
TACATAACCTCTTTCATTTAGATAAGAAAACCCCTTTGGAATGGACAGAAATCTGTAAAGTAACATCAGACAGTCAGTACTCCACTTAAATTGCATGATTTGAATAAAAAAAAATACTTATTGTTTCCACAGTGCAAAGTCAAACAGCATATTCAACATTTACCTTAGGAGTAGAAGCAAACCTTTGTCTCCAAGGTGAGAAAGAGCTGGTTTCATTTGGATAAGAGCATGAAGATTGGCCTAAAAGAATTAAAAATGCATAAAGAATATCCAAGCACTATATAATTCTGAAAACTATAACAATTACAACAGCCTGCAAGCAATGAGGTAGCAAGTTTTTCACAAAAGTATCAAACAGCACTAACCTCATCCTAACATTATCCCCTTTACAAAAACTATAATTATCAAAATATCTGAATTAGTCTGAATTAATATTTAAAAGTAAGCATAATCCAGAAGTCTACATTTTCTTGTCATTAATACTGCAATATTTTCAGCAAGGGGTCTATAAACTATTATGAAGTCCATCAATGACAATCAAGAAAGGAAATAATCAGCAGCTTCTTGCATACTTTTACTTTGCTGTTGGGCGGGGGGTGGGGAACAGTTTACAGAGTAGCATACCAAAGAGAAGTTGAAAGGGGAAAGGATGCTCACCTTGTCTTCACATGCCTCATCTAGAATATCAAGTGCCTCAGAAGAAATAAATTTATTTTTATCATGTAACTGGGTCACCAGTAACTCAATCCCCCAGTTGCTGAAGAACTCTACATTTGCTCTCAGTAATACTCGTAAGTGTTTTGTTGCATACAACCTGCAGCTCTGCAAAAATAAGGAAAATACTTTTTTAAATGAAAGAAAAATAGCTAATGTAGTTAATGATTTATCACTTTTAAAAATACATTTCAATTACCATATTTTATAGCAAGTAACTGCATTGCACACCTTAATGCATTAAAACTGCAGTCTACTTGAAAGCTATTTCTATCTTATCAAATGGGAAATTTGAGTCTGAGATCACAAGTAATCTGGTCACTGCAAATCTTGGAAAGCCCTTATCAATTAGTCATTCGCTGTGATGGCATCACATAAATTCATCAGGATACTCAGGAGAAATACCTTGTAAATGACCAGTGCAATTGTATATACTTTCATGTATGTAATGTTTTGAAAAAACCAAGCAAATCTTAGAACCTCTGGGGAATTTATTGTAATAAATTTTGTTTCCCAAAAGTATCTGATCTTCAAAGCTTCTCAGAAAACCTTCCAAATATAAAAATGTTATTTTCTGTAATATGACAGTTTCCCAACACTTAGTTTACTGCTATGAATTTCTCTAAGTGACAGCAGAAAGAAGTACCTTGTCAGTTCCTGTACTGCTGTTCAAAACTTGCTGAATAAACAGCACAAATCGATTAACATAATTTTTATTAGAAAAATTACATGCAAAATAGAAGCAAACAGGCTTAATCTACAAGAATTTGTTCTGGAGTAAACACAGAACAACCCTGAAAATGTATGCTTACTGGGAAAGGTGTTATCTTTACTTAGACAAGCATAGCTATAAAAGGCAAAATCCCTTCAGGTCTTCAGTCCTTACACCTTTAAGGCTATGATAGCTATAACCAATTTATATTTTAACATATAAAAAATTTACTTATCTGTGATGGGATGCACGTGAATATCTTTAAGAGATAGGTGAATTGGTCCAGGTTGGACAGCACTACCTAGGTTAACAATATCTTCTGTTTTGTTGGGTTTTCCCCCCCTCCAGAAATACTTGGCAAGCAGGACTTGAAAGAAAATGGGAGTAGGAAATGTGAATGTGCACAGTTAATTTAAAAAATATTGTCTTGTTATTTCAACAAGTATCATGTGCACATTTCTATTTATTCAATATACAGCGGCTTATTTTTTGGAAGGGAGGTAGGAATGATGCCACACAAGTACCAAGAATGACTGTGGCAACAGTGATTTGCAATTCTAATCTAGGCTGCACAACTGTTTTGAAATAGCTTGCATCCCATTAGTGGTACACCTTGTATATGGAATAGATGACTAGCAGCATACCTATTAAAGATGAGAACAAGAACTACTATGCTGAAATGATCACTTGATCTAGATGTTAAGTCTACAGAATAACACAATAACGTGAAACCAGAATTCAGTGTCATTGTAGTTCAAGTGTTAAAATCTGTCTATAAAAAAATCATTGTTACTACTATAACTATACTGAATGGGATACAGAGAACAAAAGATAATAATCTTCACTTCCTGAAATACTTCCTGAACATAAATTAATATATCCAGATAGCTAGTGTAGAAATAGCACAATTTTTATTTTCTGCTTGTAGAAGGAAAAGATGAAGCAAAATCCTGGAATGTTTTTACTTTTGACAGGAACCAAAAGAAAAACCAGTGTAAAGGATATCTGAGGAAACAGGCATTCCCCTCTTTCCCCCAAGCATGAACTACATGAAAAACATAGATAAAGCCCTGTACTATATCTGTCAGAAGATTCTTACTTTTAATAGTAAAGGTCTTTGTGACCCACAGAAGTGATGACACAAGTCAGAGGTCACTATGCTCAGCTGATTACATAAAGCTCAGCATAGATGCCAGTAGATATAGGATAAATCTACCTCTTGGCCACCCATGAAGAAAAAAGGTTATGAACTGCAGCACTTGAGGACGCACTGGCTACTCTGCTGTTTCTACCATGAGCTGGCAGAAAGGCAACTGAGGTAGTATTAATTTGCTTCAGCATGAATGACCAAAGCACATCTGGAAGTAGGTTAAGATGTGCTTCTGCTTCACTGATCTGCAAAGATATTGCTCTGTAAATGTTTCTGTCGTATATAGTCACCCCAAAAAAGCTACTCTCCCCTTCTAACACTAAGTTGACTACAGAAATGACTTTTCCTTGTTCTGAGACACGCATTAGCAATGGCTAACAAACCTGCTTCACATCTTTGGGTAACTGCAAAAGGTGTATGAGGCTATAACCTCAGTTAACTCATGAAGAAGAGCATCTTCAGCTCTTAAATAAAGATACTAAAAATAAGATATTTCATTAAAAAACTTTTCAGGGAATTAAAATTTCTGTAGGGAAGAAGCCTTACTGGAGATGGTCTTTCTCCCTTACAAAACACATCTTTTTAGAAATTATGTCCAGTTCCATGCATTTTTATTGCTTTTAAACATAATTTAGAAGCCAGAGGTAGCATACAGAATCAAAAAAAACAATCACAATTTGTCTTCTGGATTCTGAATCAATACAAACCGTTCCATAGGCATTTCCTTACTATACAGGGTCTACTCATCCTACCAGATCCTCATCAGAAGTCCTTGAAAAGGGAAGTTGGAAGGGCTTGCAAGTGCCTTCTTTGAATGGAACTGCATGTTCATTTTTAATCTTAGGATTCACTTGTCCAAGGTGACAGAATGACAGTTTTGGTAATATTAAAAAATATATACTCCCTGTGGGACAGAGCAGTGAGTGGTATAAACTGCACCAAGTTTCAATTTTTTCCTATCGTGCTTGTTGACCATGCTGCTGTTTCAGAATTCCAGATGGTAAACCTCAGAAAATGGCAGATACCTTCCCCTAACATCTAAGCAGACATACTTCCAAATTATTCCTCATTCAGTGGAACTGCCCATGCAAGTATCTGTCAGTTCAATATTTCCATATTCTTTCTGGTATCTTAGCCTCTCTGAATTGACTACTACTTCCACCTCACACAAATATTTTAGTTTCTGGAAGAGACTTGTAATTTTGCCAATTATAGTAGCTCAAAAATACCACTTATACCACTAAGGATACAGTTAATATCAGAATAATCAAAACGTTTTATCCTTTGGATTAGCTCTTTATGCTTTGATCTTCTATTGGGAGCACAAACACCAGAAACACTAAACACAAGCATTTTGTCCAAGAGATGATACTGGCAATATTCTGTACATCAAGCGTTGCCAAAGGGTTCTTTGAAAGGTCAACATTTTGCCTTTTTGTCAAGTAGTAGTTAATGACATTTTCTCCTCAAATTCTCATCAGTTCAATTTCCACCATAAGAATTTATGCAGCTGGGCACATATAAATCAGGAAAAGATTTTCTTAAGTAAATAAATTTTATCCAAGTATGAAATCATCAGTGTTTGATGCAAATGTAGATCCATTTCTGCTGGCTGAGACAGTCCATTCTATTTGTGCTTTTCTTCTTTTAGACCAAAAATACAAAATATTTCCTTATGAATTCCAAGCAGGTCAACTAATTCAGGAAACAAAACACTGAAGTGGTTTTATTCATCCCTCAGGGTTCAATACAGTATCACAAAGGAAGTCAGGCTCTATTTAAGAGGTTCAAACAGTAAATTTTCCTTCTCTTCTAGTATCCTGATAGTAAAAGATTCATTAAATCTTGTTTGTTTATCACAGATGTAAATTTTTTGATATTTCTTAAATGTGTTATACTTTTTGTTTTTAAGAAAACATTGAAGGGATTCTCACGGTACTGCAGGGTACAAAAATCAGGGTACAGTCTCATCCAGTGCAACACTGAACAGTAGAATTTAAGTCACAACACATCTCAGCTGTGAACTTTCCTAGAGATCACTGTTGTTAGAGACCTGCTATACCTGACTGCATACCTAACTCTGGTATTAAGGACTACTGACCCATCAGTGCACATATTTTATAAATGAAACTGAAACCTTTCTCATAAGTCAGTGCTAGGCAGTTGAGAAAACATATCCTAATAATTTCTGTTCTTTTACATTTCAAGAGACTTCCAAAAATAGACAGTTACTTAATCTCTGCTGTTTCCCTAGACAACGTTGCTAGATCCATGCATCAATGTGAGACTGGGAAACAGAAACATTAGAACTCAGCGGCCATAGGCTAAGACCTTAAAACATCACGGATGTGAGTATCAGTGTTTCTAGCAAGAAAGATCTCCATCTTTAAAACTAATTATTTAGGTTGGAACACCAAAATTTGAGTTCTTAAGTTTCTGAGCCTGTATAATGTCTCTTAGTTTTCTCCAATGAGTTCTACCTTGACATCTGTCAAGGTTTGGCATTAAATACTCATGGTAATACCAGTGCAGCCTATTAAAATTCAGATCATGATCTTTAATCCTTTTCACAATCCCAAACAGACCAGAACTGAAATGGGTAAACCTGGGGGCTTGTCATGGTTTAACCCTGGCCAGCAACTAAGCACCACAAAGTACTCGCTCACTTTCCCCCCAGTGGGATCAAGGGGGGGGGGGGAGAATCGAGAATCAGAAGGGTAAAAGTGAGAAAACGTGTGGGTTGAGATAAAAACAGTTTAATAATTACAAAGAAATTTTTTTAAAAAAAGGAAAAGAAAAAAAAAGAAAAAACCCACACCAACAAGGAGAGAGGAAAATAAAACCCAAGAAAAACAAGCAATGCAAAAGAAAACAATTGTTCACCACTAACCAACCAATGCCCAGCCAGTCCCCAAGCAGTGGCCCCCCCATTTTATTTCTGAGCATGATGTCATATGGTATGGAATATTCCTTTGGTCAGTTGGGGTCAGCTGTCCCGGCTGTCTCCCCTCCCAACTTCTTGTGCACCCCCAGCCTACTCGCTGGCAGGGCAGTGTGAGGAGCAGAAAAGGCCTTGACTCTGTGTAAGCACTGCTCAGCAATAACTAAAACATCAGTGTGTTATCAACACTGTTTCCAGCACAAATCCAAAACATAGCCCCATACAAGCTGCTATGAAGAAAATTAACTATCCCAGCCAAAATCAGTACAGGGCTCTACAAGCTTTCTTAATTTCTAAGGTGCTGGAGAGTGACATCTATCCACAACTGAAGTACAAGAAGTATTTACTACCCATTGTTCATTAAGCTGAACTACAAATAGGTGGAAACTATATTTTTAGTTATCATCACTAATGGCAGCAGAAGCTCTCTTTCTGGCTTTGTATATGCTTGGGACAGTATGTTCAGACACTATCTGCACCCCACTTCAAGCCAGTCTGCTTACAGCTAGTGATACCTGTATCAGAGTTGAATATATTCTGGTTTGTTTCCTTTGTTTCCTCCTGGGAGGCGGTGGAGGGGGCCAGTACCCATTGACATGAAATCTCAATAGAAACAGCTAAATAAAGTTCCACTGTCTAAACAGCTTTTAACCAGCAGTCATCTAACAGGAGCTTAGAAGTCTAATAAAGACACAGACGTGTCCTCACAACATATGAATTTCTATTTCCTTGCTCAGACTAGGCATAAAACACCTTTGGAGAAAGGATATCAAAGTCATCACTTTGAAAAATTACTTAAAAAAAATCAGTCAGTAGGGAGTCTTACCCTCTTCTTTCAATGAGTCATTCCTTCAACCCTAACTATCTTTATTACTTTTAGACTCCTCTCTTTACCTATAAGAATCATCACATCTTTTAGTCTTGGAAATATCCTTGATTTCTTTCCCTCTCCTCTTCCTAAACAAGAGATATTTAAAGCTAGTGTCCACCTTATTCCCTCTTGTATCTACTCTAGAGCATACTCTGCCTTGTCCAGGCGACAGAGGAATAGCTTTCCCTTAAGTACTGAAAATTCTTTCCTAGTTAGATTTCAACTTAATAATTGTCATTTCCCTGACATTAATGCTTGTCTACTATGCTACACCTGATTGATTTATCTTTTCTTAAAGGTTCAAGAGCTTCCTTTCCTAAGTCTGCATGTTATTTCCATTCACCTTTGATTCAGAAGTACAAATCCCAATGCCTACTTCTGAACCACCCCCTTGTTCCAGGAGCTATAGCTTCTACTCAGTTCCACCACAGTAATCTCAATCATTATGAAAATAGTATCTATCACTGGAAGGTTAACCTGCTTATTCCTGCTAGAAATACACATTTCTATTTGTGAAAACAGTGCCTTCACCATTGATTTAGGATGTCCACTGACCTAGACAATAATGTTATATTTGGTTTACATTAGATTTACACATTTAAAGACTTTAACCCCCTTCATACATGAGAGAAACATCTGTTTGAATGACTTAATTTCTTGAGCACAAACACAATGCAAGGCGTGAAGTCCACAGAAAATTCAAAAGCTATATGAATAGGAGTTTCATTTCTCTAAACACAAAAATAAAAACCTTTCTGCATATATATTATCTTAAAGTCACACACCTTGAATAACAACATAAATGTCTAGTGGCAAATAACAATGGAACATAAGTTGAATCAAACTTACATCAGTAGCTGCTGTCAGGATTTTAGAAAGAATGACTCTTGCTAACCCATCTCTGCTGTAATCCAAACTAGAAACAGTCAATTTTAACAAGTGATCCTGGTTCTTCAAAGAACAAAGATTAAGAAGACTGGGGGGTGGGGGGGTGGGAAAGGAGAGAAAAGAAAATAAAAATCAGTATTTGAACCCACTCAAACCTATTTATTCAATCATTCAAATTTAAGTACTTTGAGTTAGACTTTTATTTCTATCAACACATTACGAAGTAAGTTCTCATATGAAACAGTTAACCTGCAACTGTTACAGCTGTTAAGAGCCAAATGGGGACCAAAAAATGTGCTACACCACAAGGAGAAAAACCCCAAACCAACATTTTTTATAATTGCTCTAATAATTTTGTCAGTACACATTAATTAGTGATTATGAGTACAAAAACTACTGTTAATGAAGCTCTAAGGAATTCCTCGTGGTAAAACATTCCGTGTATAAAGCTTGCCATAAGGTTAGTCCTACTAACTGTATACACTTTATTGTAAATCAAGTTCTCTGAAACCAGTAAAAAACTTGAATTCTAATACTCAATAAAAACAATTTAACTGAAAAAAGACAGTACATCAAAACACCCCAATTTTTACTTAAAGTTTACTATATTTAAAACCCCCCAGTGTTAGCCACAAGCCAATTCACTCCCAAAGGAACGTACGTCTATTTGTACCCCAAAAAAATTTTGAACTTCACAGCTTTACTCAAATATATTGGACTGAAGCTTAGGTACAACAGGCATCATCACATTTCTCAAGTAGGATGATCCCTGCCTGCTTTTGGTGTTTTGCGGGGACTTCTTTGTTTGTTTGGGTTTTGTTTTGTTGGGGGGAGAGGTATATTTATTTTTTTCTTTTCTGGCTTTTCAGTACAGTACTATGTTTCCTGATGCTGATTTCTTTCAGACAGGTGTGGACATCAAAAAAGTAAGCTATTTTGTGACACAGTCACCCATATCTGTTCAGTAGTGCCAGACTATAAGACCCCGTCTTAAAAAAACACACCAAAAATCCTCACAACTGGGGATCTTTACTTGAAAATTTCTGAAGTTCTTTTGACTGACTCACAGCTTTACAGATGGCAGTCCTCACGCACAGTTCACTATTTTCATAACTATTATAATGGTAAACACAATTCAAACAGAATAAAACCACTCACCACTGAAACACATTACATTTTTCAAGCATTTTCACTCCATGAGGGTGACAAGAGAGAGTACCAAAAAACAGAAAGTAGTGCTGGCTAAGGGTATTTAGTAGACCATTATTTTGAAGACTACGTTCAGGTTTCATCCCTGATGAAGAATTGAGCCAGTGTACAATATCTTTAACCAATTCCTCCAGGTAACCTTGTCCATCCTAACAAAACAAAGAGTAATAGCATTTACTAGTAAGAGAACTGGGTGTCTCTTTACTGAAATCCATCATTTAAAATTTCTTAAAATGTATAAACACAATACAGATACAAGATAGAAATGCTGGCTGGCAAACACAATTCAGACTAAAGAAGAAGGTTCAAGGCAAATAAAAGGAGTTTAGCTTGGAGACATCTTGGGACCAATTCTGTCCTTTCCAGGAAAATGTTTGTTCAATGACAATTTCCTCTGGCCTCAGGCATGAAAGTTAGCATACAAGAAGAAAGGAAAGCTACACATAGCAAAAATCAAAAAAACTCCAAACCTGAAGTTGCTTTTAATAAAGCCGTTAAACACAACAGGTCTCCTCAGTCTCAACTGGACAATTCAACATTTTCAGTTATATTTCTTAATTATACTGATCATTTTAGTTTTAACACCCAAAGTCTTACAGAAGTCTTTACTAAAATTAAGGTTTTTTTCCTCTAAGTGGCGTACAGCAGCATTACTCATTCTCCAGTCCTGCAGCATAACATTTCTTACCTCCTCTGATTCAAGAAGAAATTCAGTGAATTGACAGCCCACCACAGTGAGCTGTTTAGCCTTGGCATAGTCCAGATCCAGGTTGGCATACAGTTTACTGCTAGGCTTGTAAAAATATAGCAATCTCCTTACAAACCTATGGAAAATAAAAAAAGAGTTTGCTATTTTTCAGTTTGCAAGGACAGTCTCACAGTACAAAATTATGCTGGTAGGAAAGATATCACTAAATTAGCTTATTTGCAATAAATTTTCCAAAGTTATTAAAACAGTAGTAGGTAGCAGTAATGAGTCTATGCAGACGTGATTTCAGAGATGTGTGTTATAAAAGGTTCTCTATGCCAGGACTTTAAATAAGCAAAGGCACTCAAAATCTCTACGCTCTCAGAAGCCATAGCTTCCTTCTCATTCTCCCGTTTATAATTTATTCTGCTGTAATTTATCCTGTGGTGAGTATCAAAGACAATGCTACCTAGACTTACAAAAAACTAAAAAAGAATCTGTGACATGAGTTTTCTTCAGCTATAACAGTCACCATTACTGTGAAAAACACATTTTTGTGTTCTGGCAGGAAAAGGCTGTATTTATTCATCAACTGTTATTTTCATTCACCTCACTTAAGCATTTCTGAAGCGTAACACAGTGATTGCAAACACAGACTCTCACTCAAGACTTCCTGAAATCATGGTGAACCATATAGTTTCAGTTTTGCATTGCAGGAATAAAACTTCAGCAAAGAGCTTCCCCTCACCAATTCTTTGCCAAAAAATAAACACCTATATATGCTTTAACGTAACACAAAATGTTCTGTCTGAAGGTAGGAATGTCAAGCATTAAGAAAACTTAACTAAAGGTGCAGTGCTTTAGTTACAAAAAGTGAGAGTAAGCCACTATCCCCAACTCCAAACACAGGATCAATTACAAAGGAAATCCAAGGGCTTCTTTAAATTTTGTCAAATTAAATGTATTTTATTCTGGGTTATTAAGCATGGATATATGTATGTATATACACATACATGTGTATACACACATCTCATTAATTGTAGTTCTATGAAATGAAGTGATCTATAACAAAAGCATCCGGAATTTCATTTTAACAGCCGTTAAGATCACCACAAGAACACTAACAAAAAAAAAAATCAACTTATGGAAGGACAAATCCATGTACTTTACACTTCAAAAACAAAGTGGCTGTAAATTTATGAAATTTAGCAGTGAAACTGGAGAGACTCAGGGCTTAATCAGTTATAATTAAACAAGAGCAACAGCATTTTAAAGCCATTAAAGCATCTAACTCACAATCCTGCAGAAAGGATCAAAGAGTGTAGAAGTTTTAGACTAACTCAATCATAGATTTTCTCAAGTTATTTGGAATTAAATTATTTAGGCACTGAATAATGCTTGAGTGCAGCACAAAACCAGGGAACAGAAACACTGCTGTAGGTAGGTAGGCAGAGGGGTAACTATTGGCACCACAGCCGGGACTGCAGACACTGCTTTATAGAAGCAACGTTATAAACTACCAGATTTGAAAAATTATCCTTTACCACAGGGTACAGATTGGCAATTAATACTTGGGGAAGAAAAAAATTTCCAAAAATACAAAT
>JAVJGI010000056.1:3573876-3584804 GCA_035590275.1 Ibycter americanus | reverse complement strand
ATACTACAGTTTTATATAACAGTGTAAGTTTCTATATTTCCAGTTTGAGACAAATACTTAAATTCGTAGCTTTTTTTGTATTACAGAAAATGCAAGAGAAGTTTATATACAAGATTAATTGCATGACTGGCTGAATTTGGAACTAAAGCCGTCTTCAAGTTGACTTTCTTAGCTCTCCAGTTCAGCAACTGCTTAGGCATTTGATTTAACAATACTATTTCAAGTTTATACTTAGCATTAACAGAAAAACCTCTGACACATCAGCCATCACCACTGGCCAATAGTGTAGCTGTTACAGTCAGTTATAACCAACTAATTTATAGATCTGTTAGTAAAGATGTTCTTTAGAAAAGGCATTGTTTTCAAGAGATGGAGGACTACCTCACATTAATGGCACAGAGGTGGTACATCTGTTCACGAGGAAACTAGGCATGGAGTAAAGCCACGATTGTCTTTCTGCTGTCTATCATACTGGAAACATGCCACATTATACCATGTGACAACTCAAACTGAGCAACATCAGGGACATTTGCCAATATACACATGCAAGAAGCCTATCTTCTTGTTCCATTTGTCTGCCAAGCCACCTTAATAAAAAAAGCAATCATAGTAGATTTCCCTCCTTGAAAAATGCCAGATTAGCACCAAGACAACAGTTAGTGTCCATGACTACCTCAGTGTTCTGCAAGAAGCATTTCAGCTTATCTGACCCTACAGTGTAGACCTCTAGTACTCAGGACCCCAGCAGTTCTGTTACAGACCCCACAGTTAGTCCCTTTATTACATGTTTATGGCGGAGTGCTACTTTTACCATTAGTTAAATGGACAAGTATTGGATTTTTTTTCCCCTCCTACCATACAGTTTACATCTTTGTGGATCAGAGACCAAGTCATATGTCCAGTCACCAAACAGAAGTAGTGTCCACTTAACTTTACAAATGGCTGCTGTTGTGATAACATGCAACTGACCCAGTTTTTTAAAGCATGGAGTTTTAGCTACTAATTCAATTCCCTTATGTGAAGGCAACATTTCTTCCCCAGGTACATTCAGTTTCTATATTTTAAGGACAGTAAGTGCCACAGAGAGGTGTTGTGGTGACCATATTTACAAGATGCAAAACTTAATGTTGCTAAGCTCTTCTGTGGAAGATTGCAAAGAACTAAAGTAAAATGAACATCCACCAATTTGAATTTGGGTCTTCAGCATGAGTCCAACTTTCCATTTGCTTTTCCCTGAATTATCATCTTCACAGCATGTTCTTTGAGGGTTCATGTTTCAATCCACCTGGACATGTTTTAGATTATAGACATCATGGAACAGCAGCAAGAGTGGCAGACAGCAAAATGAAACAAGTGAAAGAGTCATGTTGAGAAGAGGTCCAGTTATTCCATTTGTACTTTTCTGGTTATGCCTAGCATGATGAAAAAGACTTAAGGTTAGGATGGCTATAAGTTATAGTTTTATTGCTTAAACTAGCTTAGAGCCACTAAGAGAAGAAAAACTAAAACAATAAATAGCAACACTTGTCTTCTGTTAGAAGCTAGACAGTATTTCAGGGAAGACTTAGAGGCGTGGCAGAAGAATAGATTTGCCAGTCTGATAGTTCATGTTCTCTAGTCAATGATAAAGAAGTTTGAGTTACATTAGTTTCTGGTGACAAGAGCTCTAATAACCCTTATCCTGTTTTTACTCTGGAAGGGATTAAACTTCAGAAAGCTGTATAGGACACTGCGTGCTAACAGTTTCCTAAAGAGATATCCGAAAGATTTTAGTCAGCCCCTCTGAGTTTTTCCAGCACATTTATTCATTAACTTTCCTCAAGGAAGGGAAATCTAGATCTATTGTGGCCTTGAGATTTAAGCCAGTGGAAGAATAAAATCTTTATTTCTAATAAAGTGAAGCCAGCTAAGGTTTAGCCAGAATGCAGCTATATACAAGTGTGAATAGAGGTACTCTAGCAAAAGTGTTCTTTTAGGGACTGTTTTCCATACTTCAGAGGAGCATTAAAGTTAAGCCAGTGTAGTTTAAGACAGCTCTTTGACAAAGGTTTTCCAAATCAATTTCAGAGAACGAAGTAGGTTGTCTTATTAGTGGAAGACTTACCCAATCTATGCAAATGAGTTGCCAAAAGAATCACCAAGAGGACCAGAAGGTGGTTTCTGAGATTCCTTCTAAGAAAAGGAGATCATAGGTTGTTAGTGGATTTACAAGTTTTATCAGATTTATTCTGCATGTTTGTATCAGATAGTTCCTGTTCCAAACACCTTCTGGAAAAAGAATACTGCAGAGTGCCTGCTAAATACACATTAACTGTACTGCTTTAACAGGAGAAAAGGGCTCTAAATCCATGTTAGCAGTTATCCTAGTCTGAGGCAAGGTATCTGTCAGAAAAGCCATGTGTGCTTAATGAACACTCATTTGGAGCTGAGCCAGTATAGTCACGATGAGGTCTGTTTTAGCTAAATGCTAGATGTCTCAAGTCAGCATTCCGGGATTGATCCAGAGTTTCCACCAAGGGCTTCAAGTGCTGTATCCCAAATAGAGTGATGTGGTTAAGCCACTTCCTCCCCCAGGGGGTACTGAACATGGGATCCTCACATTTGTTCAGCTAGAGCTGCACAATCCACACTCAGTCTACTTTCTGAAGAGAGGTAAGCATAACCAAAGTGGAAGATTTCTGCAGCTACATTATTTTAGTCTTTTGTAAAAGCTCTCAATACAGGGCTGAAGAACTTCCTGGTAGGACTTGCAGCTTGGGGTACTAGTTACAGACTCCTGGGGGAGGTGTTGTGGTTTTGGTTTTTTGAGGTTTTGGGGGTTTTTTTGCTTGTTTGTTTGGGATTTTTTTTTGTTGTTTGTTTTTGCCTTTGTTTTGTTTTATTACTTACAGATGAGGCACTGAAAAGGTCTGTTTTAGCTTGACTTTCAAACAGGCCATCAGCTGGCAGCACAGTTTGTTTGGGAACAGGCTTTGGTGGTTCTAGGGAAGAGACAGACATACTGCTATATCACTAAACAGCTTAACAAGCACTCAGCTCTGTGTGTATAGCAACCAAAGATCATCTAATTAGGTGCAAAAAACCCCACACAGAAGTTGCTTTGAGCAGCCTCACAATTTTATCTCCTGCTTGTCCCTCAGTACACTTAAGCTAGATGGGACTTCTAACACTGTACAGACCTAGTTTACTTCAGTCTAGTACAGTAGTTTAAGACACTAGGTGTCAGTGTTTGGCCACTGACATTGGTCAATTCTTTAACATTATTAGAGGATAGTCCTTCAACCCTGTCTCAGTAACCATTAAATCAAAACTTTAGTTCTATCAGAAAAGAATAGTGATCAGCCATCCCTCTGCCTGAGCAGCTATCCAAGCAGAAAGAGATTTTTCAGTCATTTTGGCAGACAGCTTGCTAGCTTCCATGTCATCATGACCTGTACTATCTTGAGAAATGCCTACTTTACTACTAAAAAAATTGCTGAAAGATCCAGAAGCACCTGAAAGGCTTTGTTGCTCTCCTCTCCTTGCTGGTACTGCAGGTGGCTTTGTCAGCTGGAAGTCTTTGAACATTTCCTTGACATCCTTCATCTCTCTATCACCAAGTGGATCCAGAGCGATAAAAACATCACTCTCTCTCTTGGATAGCTCCTTCTGAGGTGCAGTTGTAGGTGGTGGCTGAGGTGGGCTAGTTGTTGACATGGAGGGTAGTACAGATGAGGTCTGAGTGGGTAGTGTTGAAGATGGGAACACACTACTCTGGAAGGGATTTACAGCACTGGATGGCTGTGCCCATGAAGTAGGTGGAACTTGTGCTGACTGTGCCCAGAGACCAGAGGTCTGAGAGGTTACTGGAACAAAAGATGCAGGCTGGCTCCAGCTTGGCACTGCTTGAGTACCAAAGGCAAGTGGTTGAGTAAATCCTGTAGGCCAAGCAGGCATCATAGACACAGGAAAGACTGATGCAGCCTGAGTGAAGGCAGATGTCTGTGCACACCATGGTGATGAAGAAGTTGCTGGCAAGCCACCTGGGGGGAGATTGTTGTTACACAGCACTTCAGTGATCTGAAGACCTCAAGTAGGAGTGTATCAATTCCACCAAGGGTACTGGCAAAACATTTTTCATGTGCTGTTTTCAAAAGACTGTTGATTTACACTTAACTTTAAGTCATTGGAGGGGGAGAAGGGGGTTAACATTTTTTACTTGGCTCCATTTTGGTCCTGGAAAAACAGAATTGAGGTTGATAGAAGTAGGAACACACATCTATTACTTCTGTGCTGGGACTAAGTATTTACCATTTCATTACTTCTGTGTAAATGATTACTAAAGACTCTGCAGCAGTGCTACCCCATCCTCCTAAGTTGTGCTTGGCACACTTGAACCTTGTGTACTGAAGCAGCAAGCTGCTGTCAAAGTTTAAGCAAAACACCCTGTTCCAGTTAAGGATGCAAAGTTTAGGGCTCTATTCACAGAATTTAATAGTTTAGAGCAGACAGCACACAAGTTAAAGGGCGGGGCACTGCACATGAAGTAAAGGACAAGTAGAACCTCTGTGTTGGGTGTTAACAGATATCTTAGACTGGAGCAAGAGCTTCACTTTGTGAACTAACCTAGACCAGCCAATGGAGGTGCTGTGGTAGGACTTGTTTTGAAGAGGTCCAATGGATTAGTTGGCACAGGTCCTGTCTGTGCCACTGAGGTCAAGCTGAGGCTCTCTGTAGTTGGCACAAACAAGTCTGAGCTAAACATGTCATTTGATGCAGTCTAGAAAGAAAAAAAGCTGTTGTGAGATGCATGGCAGAACACATGCTAGCTTGATCAAGACCCACCAGTTCAGAGCTACAAGCTTTTATTTCAGCTACAGCAGAGCAGGGAACTTTGATACATCCTTTAGAGACCAAGTATAAGAGTTTCAAACCTCACCATTTTGTTCACACCTACTGAGATGCATGGCATTAAGTAGGTATAATATACAGTAGTTACAAGTCTACAAGTCAACAGCAGAAGAATGAGACTTAAAGTGATCAAATTATTTACTAGCATAATGAGCTTCATACCCCCCCACCCCCTCTTATTCCTGCTCAGTCTGCAGTGACCCCTGCAGTTGCAGCAAGGTCAGCAACTGAATATTGCATCATTTCAGTGTAAGACAAATGCAGCTGACCCAGAGCCACCCTGTGTCTGAGGCAAGTGATTGAGATTGCTCTCAATAGGCAGGTACTGCAAAACCATATAGGCTTCTGTAAGCTAGTACTAGTTCATTGTTATGAAACCACAGGCTGATGGGCATATAACTATCATAACAGGTTCTGACATTATATCAAGTGACAATATACATAGCAGTATACTTACTAGACCTTTACAGAAGTATGGCAGCATTAAGGAAGAAAATATATAATTTAGTGATCATAGTTACTATGAAGCATTCATCAATGTTAGAATGTACCATGACTACAGAGAGGTTAGAGTAAGCATGGCAGGTAAAAGAGTAGGTGTGCTGTGAAGCTGTTTAGACAGTTACATAGTATGAAGAAAGAAAAGCTTCCTTCATCCAGCTTCTTTAAGTAACAGCATGCATATCACCATTAATTCACCTTGTTCACCTTGACAGACCTCCTTCCTCTTCCTGGCTTGGTACTTTGTGGTGGTGGGCTAATTGTTATAGACTCATGGGACATGAGCTGGATACTGCTTTCAGAATCCAGCTTTACTCCATTCTGCAGAGATACTCCTTTGGAAGGACCTTCCACAAACAGGTTTGATGGGGCTTTAAGAAAGCCATTCTGTTCTTTCTCTGGTACCCCATTTGGCATTATTGCTGCAGGCAACTTGCTTGCAAGTGGCCACTGGTTTGTTAGTGCTTCTTCTTTGCCAGTTCTATTAGAAATCTGGTCAAACTGTTTACCAAAGTAGTCAATAGCACCATTTGAAGCACCATTACCCACTGGTGTCAAGGTACTCAGACTTTCCTTCTTCTGATCAGCAGACTTTAGAGAATCAAATAAAGGCAGTGCAGGTTGGTCTGGCTGTGCAAAAGGATCATCACTGAAAGGGTCTGGATTAGGTGTGGGAAAGAAGCTGAGATTGGTAGAGAAAGAACTCTCAGGCAAGAAGGGTGGCTGTGACTTTGGTGGTGGAGAGGTTGTGATGCCATTCAAGAAGAGATCCTCTTTTGCAAAAGTCTGTTTGGTCTCAATTTCAGAGTTTAGATCCACTAACAGAATCTCTTTAGTTTCCTATTTGTTCAGAAAGAAAAAAAACCGTTGGCTTTATGTATTACTTGCTGCATAGTACACAAGCTCAAGGAAAATAGCTGCAAAAGGAGAGATCTTGGTATCCAGAACATCATACTAATAAGTATTCAATGTCACAGTGAAGATACACTAAAGCTTCATCTTATAAGCCATTAGGGCAAGCACCACAAACTGTGGTCAAGTCACAGCTACTTAGTGTCAGAAGCTCAATGTTAAAAGCACCTGTTTTAAGATCCATTAGTTAAATATCAGATGCTTGTTCTACAGCCTAGAGACTGTAGAGTCATTGAGCACTAATTATATCTAGACTTTCACTTGAGTCAAGAAGCCCTTGTCAAAACAAAGGACTAGAAATCAACAAGTTGAATTTGCATTGCTTTAGCATGACTTCAAGTTGCAGTCTCAGCTTTGGAGTAAGATTAGAGAGCTATTTGCAGGTGGAAGAGGTGAACATGCCATCTTTCCACCAAGCTGGCAGTAGAAGGGTAAGACTTGGTCATTAGCTGGACTGTCACCTATTGCAGCACCAATTGGATCATAGCTGATGGTGGCTTATAGTGCTAGAATAAACCAGTAGGATTTTTGGGGTCACACTGAGCTATGACAAGCTAAATGCATACTTTTGTGGAGTTAGGCCACATCTTGAGCTAGGGCCACCCATCTAGAATGGCCAGGAGTCTACTCTGAGGGACTTATTTAAATATTTGCTTGTCCATAAAATGAGCTTCAGCTTTAAGGGTCTTTAGTTGAGTTTCTGTAATAGCTCTCATAACAGCAGAGGCATATACTGCTAGTATATATTTCTAAAGGCATCTGACTAACAATACAGAATTATCTCTGTCATGCAGTCTCAAGTGAACTCTGCTGGATAAGAATGACATTAGCTATTCTAGTTAGTAAGTAGATACTATTATAGCCCTAAGACACTTGTACACTGATGATAGCTAAACAGATGTCTCAGTGAAACCAGGACTAACAAAGTAAAAAAAACCAACAACCCACAAACATACACAAACAACACAGATCTATTACTAGGACAAAGTTTGCTCTCAAAGCAAGAGCCAAGACAGCTAAGCTAGATTCTACTTACTGTGGGACTGCTCACATCAGGAGGTGTTGACATATCCCCAAACAAGTCCATCTGGTCAACTCCCTTGAAGCCAGAAATATTAGAAGAACCAGTATCTGTTACAGTTCTTACAAGAGCAGGAATCAAGCATTATGCAGATCTATTGCAAACACATCTATAAATACCACATTTCCCACACTGTAGAGAGTCAGTTATTACCTCCTTAATAGCATCAGCATAAAACTAAAATGCAGACTACCAGTTTCAGTTTGCCAGCTTGATCAGCAGGTAGTGCTTCACTACCATTCTGTAATAGCTAGACAATAGCGTCAATAACTGGAATATCAAAACTTGCCTTAAGCAAACAACTTGCAGGCTTGAAAAAGCAAGTAATGGAAAGAGGAAGCATGAGGAAGATCACTACTTAATATTAGTTGTGGAGAGTCCTTTTACTCCCATTTCCAATGCAACTGGGCATCTGATGTTGCCTCCATAATGCTAGCAGAAAGTTAAAGGTAGTTGTATTGCAGCAGCATACCAAATCAAGTGAGGCTGAGTTAGACTGACTTACCTCAGTCTTATTGCTTCTTCACTCTAAAGAGAAGGCTTTTAGTACCTAGATATCACATAGAATATCCAAAGCCTCTTGCTTTGGAGAGCTTACCAGATCTAGGAGGTAATCAAACTGCTGGTACAACTACCAACCAATAGCCTCAAATGATCTTGGCTCCAGACAGACCTCAGTGTAAAGTCTCACAAGAGCCCAAAAACCAAGCCAGAGCTGAAACAAGCTTTATTTCTATGCAGACTAATGCAGTTTCTACAATTTTACTTGCCTTTTTCTTGTCTTCCTCTTCCTTCTTCTTCATATTATATATTAGCTGGAAAAGGTCCTTAAGATCAACAACTAGAGGCTCAGCCTGAAAAAGAATATAGATTTTAGGCCACGTACTACTTCACAGCTTGCTTCAGTAGAAGTCCTTATTAAACGCGACTGGACTGATAGTGGTAAATTGGACATCACTCAGAATTTAAACCTAGCCGCACCTAACCTCCCACCTCAGTGAGGAGAGTTAGAAGGCAAGGGGGTTTATTTTCTGCCAAATTACTCCATCCCCTTTAATGCAACAGAACAGCAAGCCAAACTTTCCTAAATGGTGCAACACTAAGGTTGAGATAACAGGAAAAGCAAGAGTTTAAATGACTGTCTAGTCTCTGCATAAAAGAGCTTATGCAGAATCCAAGGGTAATGGGGCACAACCAGCTTAGAACTGTTGTTAACTCCCCAGGGAAAGTGACTGTACTTGTGCCAAGCCTGCCATTTTTAATTTTTTCTCTTCTAAAAGCATGTAGTGCAACATTTTAAGTACATAGCAAGTCCTAATCACATTTCCTCAAAAGTGCAAAGGGTATCCAAACCCTCTGGTAGCCTCATGAGAAGAAAAACAATTTGCATCATTGTTTTCTGCCAACTCTAACACTGAACCTGGAAAAAGCTCCTATAGCTAGTACTACATTTATTTTAAACACTATGTAAATGGTAAATCAGTGATGCAAGCATAAGGCAAGATTATCATCGCCTCAAATTTGCAGAGCAGACACCAGTTTTAAGTGATATCTGTATCAGGATAGAAGTTTAGTGAGAATTAGAAAGGCACTGCATTCCCTGCACACACATTAACAAGAATGTTTTGAGTAGTTGCTGACATAGTAGCAGGTTCAGCTACACTGATTTGGAGCTTTTGCTTGAGGCACATAGCAGCTGTGTCAGTATCTAAGAGCAGGACAAGTCCTCCTGTTCAGGCACTACCTTCTGCTCAAGCAGAGAATGTATTGAACAGATCTCACTGTTTACATGTGAGCATCATCCTCTCCTGATCAAGGGTTTTAGACATGCAACTGCAGGAAGAGCCATTTCAAGAGTTATCACCTTTGACAAACAGTACAGCTGCAGCAGTCTAGAGCTGCAGAAGTGCTTACTCATCAGCTAGACAAGTTTGTGTTAAAAACAACTAGCAGCAAGTCAAGAGCTACAGTTTGGCTAAACTTATAGGCTGGCAAGCAGCACCCCATGGTGAAAAGCTCAGAGAACAGACTCCACTCCAGAGCACATACAGAAGGCTTTTGTACTTGATCTACAATTCCAGTGAAGCCAGTACAACACAGGACTCTATAAACTAATAAAACAGGCTTAAGAATGGGTGTTACAGCTATTACTAGAGTAACATGCTCCAACAAGGAGCCCTTCAGTCTCACTTGTAGTGGATCTGAATCTGCCAATAGTTCTCCAGGAGCATGGGCAGGGATGTGTATAAGGAAATTACTAGCTTTGAAGCCTTGGCTCTTCAAGTCATTTTAATGACTATTATAAAGACATTATAATGACAAGCTAATAAGTGTCAAATATTCAACTTAAGTTCATGTCATTTAGGAAGCTGCACAATACTCAGCAGTAATTTCAAGTACTTGTTTCCAGTACTGCTTATGCATAGCTTCTCTTCATAGAGACAAACCCTGCATATCGTTTTCATCCATGCAGAAGTCCTGTAACAGAAAGATCAGAATCCCTCCCAGAAGTAACTCTAGAACCAGACCTGCCATTCATTGGACCCAGAAACTCTGTTGCGCAAGACAAAGCATCATGAGAACTAGACTAGTGCAGTTCTAACATCTTTCCTGTTAATTCTGAGTGAAGCTCTGGATATGTAACTCAAGAATTAGCATTCTCACTGACAGCAACAGGCCACTGTACAGGAAAGCCCATGATAATGGCTCCATTCATCTCACTAATGACTTCCACGGCACATGGACATGTTAAGCAAGATCATAGTAAGCAAGGCTACTAGAGTGCTTTTATTCTGGACTACAGAGAAGGTGAACAAAATAAAAAGCCACTTGTGATGCAGTCAGTTCCTACTTCCCTTCTAGAGAAGGGCCAATCCATCTGTGCTGATGTTCTCCTACACCTCATAGGGCTACTAGCAAAACACTACACCCTTATCAGATAGTAAGTGTTTACACAATAGTATTGCTCATAGCAAGTGAAAAAGGGCCTCTGATCCATACCTGTTGTGCTGTTTTTATTGCAAAAAATTGGTGCTGGCCTTCTCCTCCACAAATATAGCCAAAGGCACGATTGTCTGTTACATCCCGAGCAATGAAGGAGACTTTGTTTACTGGATGCTCATGCTCTATGACCTAGAAGGGGTGGGTGTGTAAATATTAGTTTAAATTGCAGGAGACATAATAGTTGCTCTTCTCTATAGTTAGAATTAACATTGTTAGGAGGCTCCAGTTCAAGACTCAGATTCACCAGGCTTTGACTAACCACAATAGGATGTAGCTTTACAACCCACTCCACAAGCCAATTCTTATATGCAGAAGGAGGGCATGATCATAGAATGGTTTGGGTTGGAAGGAACCTTAAAGATTATCTAGTTCCAACCACCCCTGCCATGGGCAGGGACACCTTCTTCCACTAGACCAGGTTGCTCAAAGACCCATCCAACCTGGCCTTGAACGCTTCCAGGGAGGGGGCATCCACAACTTCTCTGGGCAACCTGTTCCAGTGTCTCACCACCCTCACAGTAAAGAATTTCTTCCTAATATC
>JAVJGI010000056.1:3419931-3431533 GCA_035590275.1 Ibycter americanus | reverse complement strand
CCTTTTTATGGGCCTTTTATGGTTGTTTCGCACCGCAACATTGTCTCTTGTCGTCTTTCGGCCGGCCTAACTATGGCAACAGTGGAGTTCTTAGGAAACCTTTTTCATCAGCATATCCTCTTTTGAGGATCACATTAACATTTCACTGCACAGTACCACGTGGAGCTACTTGAAATATTTCTAAATGAAACAGTGCATGCAGGAAGCAGTTTTGGAAAAGCTAGAGTGTAAATCACCCACAGTAAAATCCTTACAGTATTTAAACATGTTAGTGTGGAATTGTTCAGACTTGGCAAACACAAAATGGCCACACAAAACTGGAACAATGTATTGCAATCAAGAATAGTATCACACCTGAATCAGTGGGCAATGCTTGCCCAAAGAGACTAAGGAGTCCCCCATGCTTCACAAGCAAAGAAAAATTGAGTATGCATAGCTACATAACAAGAAGTGTTTCCTCTTTGGCCGAAAGCCACAAATGTAAGTATATTGCTTGCTTTGTTTTGAATGTTAGGGGGCACCACTGCTTTCTACAAGCGAGAGGGCTGTGAATTATTATGGTATTTCTTAACGCCTCTGTAAAGCACATCCAGACAGTACCACGGGCACACAGCATAGATTAGTATCAGCATGAACCGTAGATGCATCCCGCCCACCCGCTTTACCCAGAAGCACATGGGCACCAACCTACCAACAGGAGATGAGGAGAGCTGGGCTCCCGTAGGCAGCAAGAGAGTCTGAATACCGAGTACGCAGTTCAGGACAAATAACCTGTCGGTCGATCAGCATATGTAAATAAGCCGCATCCTGCCGCCCAATCAGGAAATAAGAAGAGGGGAACGCGGTGGCCCATTGGTGGGTAGTTCATGGCGAGATGGTGTGTTCTTTGCTTCTGTTCGAGTCTCGAGCTGTACGGCGTTCGCCGGGTGGTTTGCCCCGGCGACGCAGCAAGTGACGCGGTGCGGGCTGGGCGTGCCGCGTCCTCGCCATTGGCTGCGTGATCGGACGATAGCGGCGGCTGGTGTGTCGCGCCTCGGGTGACCTTGCTCAGAGAGGAGCGGCAGCGTCAGTCCGCTGTGCGGTGAGAATGAGGAAGCTGTAACCTGTGTGCTGTGGTGCAGTGCCAGGGTGGTGAGTGGAGACCGGTGGAGCAGGGGAGGGCACAAGGGCCGCTTTTGGGTCAGGCACGGTGCAGACAGCCTGCCGTTTCGACACGGGTCCTCCGTGGCCGGGGGACGGGCTGTGGCTCTGGGAGATCAGCTGGATAACGGTGGTGTGGGGGTGGGCACTGTCGCCATTGCTGCCCCCAGGGAGCAGTGGCTCCACGTTCCGGCTCGCCTTACCTACCGCCCTGGATGGCGGGTGGGGAGGGTTAGAGCCGCTGTTCCGTTGCCTTCTCCTTGATGTCGGAGGGTGCGGCCCCGCGGGGCCGAGGAAGGCTGTCCGCCGCACCTGCCATCCGCAGCGCCCCTGGGCGGGCTACTGTTGCGCGGGCCTCGCCAGCTCTCCGCCCGGCAACGCGCGGGGGCTCTGCGGCCGTAGGGAGAAACTTAGCTTTCCCCGTGCTCTCCCCTCCGGCCCCTGTGTCAGCTTCCAGCGGGCTGCGGGCGGCCAGTGTAGGTCACACTGGAGGGTTGTGCCCCCAGCTTTTCGCAAGGTGTTTGAGGAGCTACAGTGATGGACATGCATGAGTGTGGTTTGCATTTTTAAAAACAAAAACCGGTACCTGACAGTTTGATACGGTCTATGTGGTGTCATATGCTTTTCAGATGAGCTCCACACAGGTTTTCGCTCGGCTATTTTTGCCACTTGATTCCCTTATAATACTGTAGATATTGCTGAGTCAGCCAACAAGAGATGGGAAATTTGTGCAGATCTAATAGATGGTGTTGTAGAGGATTGCTCTGAGGTTAGTGAAAGCCGTGTGACAAATCTTAGGTATTTAAGCTGAATACAGTTAAGTGGCAGATTAATGCTCTAAAGCATTACATACAATCAATCTAGTTTGCTTTTTACGCTCTAGTTAAGTTTTTGAAGGGGTTGCAGTTGGGTTTTTTTGTTTGTATTCTGGTTTGATTCCCAGAATGGATTGCTTTATGTAATAGTCTCCTGGAAATTTGTGATTGAAAACAAAGGCAAGCAGGAAATGGATGGATTTATAAAGCATCCCTTTTGAACCACCATTTTGAAATTTAACAAATTATATTCATGATAAGCTTTATATTTAAAGTTATGTCTTGCTAATTTCAAGCTTTAAGTCAGTGTAGCTATAAAAATATTTTAAAGAGAATTAGTAATATGAGCTGATAATATGCATTGAATTTTTTTTACAGCACTCAGTAGTGTGGAATCAGTGCATGAAATCTTCATCAATGTTTTCTGGAAATGCCAGTTGCATAGCAAAAAAATGAAAGATGCATTCAGGCAGGTTATATAAACATGAAGGCTTTAAAGAACCTTTTAGATGAGGAGTTACTGCTACTCAGTTAACCCCAAGATTAGCAGAGGCATCCTGTATTTCATAGCAGCAGTTAATTATAAAACATTGGCTAATAATAGATATTATGGAGAGTTATTTTCATAACCAAATGAATGCATTTTCCTCTAATTGATTATTGTGAACACTTACTGGTTTTGCTTAGAAATGTGAGAAGTAATATATGAAGAAAGATCTTGGAATCTTTCTAGATCTAATAACAGTTTGTTAATTGCCTAGATAATAATTCCGCTTGTCAGAATTTAGGAGTTGTATTACTAATTTTAGGACTGGTAGGACCCTATATAGTCATGTAGTAAGTATTAATTCTGATTTTCCTGAAACAGTGTGGTATTCAAAAGTATCAGTATTTTCATAGGATATTGCTATGTATTTTCTATTTTTTTGCTTTGTTTCAAAATCTTTGGCACCAAGATATTCCTTTGGCTATGTCTTATTTTAGTTTTCCTAATTAAAAGATACCTTCCATGCTGCTGAGGAAAAAACATACCACTTTGGAACAGTTTTGCAGGAACATAAATTTACAAAACAGTATGTAGATTATATTACACGTGGAAAAACTAAGGATAATGTTGACTTTAAAAGGAGGGTTTTGTTTTGTTGCGTGTTTGTTGGTTTTGTTATTGGGGGAGGTGTTGCGTGTTGTTTTTTTTTAAAAAAGCCTTCTGTCAGGAAATGAAATAATTTGTTCATAAGGAAGGCAGTCCTCTCAATGATTTCCCCCAGTTGGTTCCATCAGCCATGAAAATCCTGTCATGCCTTCACTGTGGAAGGATTAAAAAAAAATATATTGGTGTTATTGATGCTCATATGATTGAGATTGGCATTGGTAGGAAACCAAGATGATTCTGGTATCTTCATGTAACACTAAGCAGATAATTTGCCCTGTCCATTATTTTCTCTATTGAATGACAGCTTCATTTATGATGTCCAAGCAAAAGAAGTAATACTAGAAAGACTGTCTTTTCAGAAGCCTGATTGTTACTTCTAAGGCACTTTGAAGTGACAGTGTATAGAGCCCTCAATCCTCTACGGAAATCTCCACAGCACTAGGTTTGTACACATAAATACTGAACTATAGCGTCCTGGTTTCAGCTGGGATAGAGTTAATTTTGTTATCAGTAGCTGATACAATGCTGTGTTTTGGATTTGGTGTGAGAAAAATGTTGATAACATGCTGATGTTTTTAGTTGTTGCTAGTTAATGTTTATACTAAATCAAGGACTTTTCAGTTTCTCAGGCCCTGCCAGCAAGAAGGCTGGAGGGGCACAAGGAATTGGGAGGGGACACAGCCAGGTCAGCTGACCCGAACTAGCCAAAGGGATGTTTCATACCATAGAACATCATGCTGAGTATATAAACTGGGGGGGCGGCACAGCACGGTGGGCGGTGGCAGGGACCGGACCGGCTGGGCATTGGTCAGTGGGTGGTGAGCAATTGTGTTGTGCATCACTTGGTGGTTTGGGATTTTTTTCCCTTTTGGATTTTATTCCTCTCTCCCTCTCTCTCCTTTTCATTACAGTTGTTGTTGTTGTTATTATGTTTTACTTTTATTTCAATTATTAAATTGTTCTTATCTCAACCTATGAGGTTTACCTTTTTCCTGATTTTCTTCCCCATCCCTCTGGAGTGAGCAGCTGTGTGGTACTTAGTTGCTGGCTGGGGTTAAACCACAACATATAGAATGTCTCTATAAGTCAGACTACTATTTAAGCATCTTTTGAACTCTGGGATATATTTATAAGACTCTGTGATGAATGTTATGTATATAAGTTGTTGATTTTGTGCAATGAGAAAAGTCCCAGTACTAATGTATTTAAGAGAGTGGTTTATGGCATTTTGTTTTTATGTTTCATGAGTAAACATCCTTGATGAACTCATCTAAAGGTACAACATGGAGTAAATAGACTAGGATGCAGTTTTTGTACAGAATATCCGTGTTCTCAGTTATGTGAAAGAGAGGTGTGAGAATTTCTGTTGAATTTTATCTATTTAAATCAAAGGGAATGATGAAATGCATCAGTAACCTGGGAATTAGTTATCTGTACAAGAGAACTGTCACAGATTACTGTATGTGAGAAGGATTCATGTGTTTCAGATGAAGAAAGAACTGGTTTATATGTGATTAATTTGAATCCCTGAAGAATATTGAGCAGAAAGTAGAGAAGACACAGTTGGAGGAAGATAACGTTGCAATTCCTGATGTTGAAGTTGAGTATTACCAACAATGGTTTGTTGGTAATTTATATAGTTAAGAAAGTTAATATTTTTGATAGAAAGAGCGAGTAGAAAGAAGTAACATAATTTAGTGAGTGCTTACATAGAGAGGTGGTAAAAACAAGAAGTTGGAGTCAAAGTGGTACTAAGAGATGTCGTGAAAGTGGTGGAGTCTTGTTAGTAAGACTTTTTGAAGAAACAAGGGAGATGTGTATTTAAAAAAAAGGATTAAGAAGGCAGGAGCAGATTGTATTGTATTTCAGAAGATTAGAAATGAATGTGTTTTACATGGAAAGTTGAAGATGAGTTTCCTTACTCATCTGTTACTTAACTGTTTTTTGGTTGGTTTGGATGGTTTTGGGTTTTTTTGGGTTGTTTTGTGGGTTTTTTTTCCTCTGATGACTTGCAGAAATTTATGTAGCTCTGTCCTTTCCCCCCAAATCTTGTACTTGCTTATATGAAATATTCTTTTGTTGCAGGTTTGCTAAGTATAGAAAAACAGTCTTGAAAATGTTGTCCAGACTCTTTCGAATGCATGGCCTTTTTGTAGCATCTCATCCATGGGAAGTCATTGTGGGAACAGTGACTCTCACCATCTGTATGATGTCCATGAAGATGTTCACTGGGAATGATAAGATATGTGGCTGGAATTACGAGTGCCCCAAACTTGAAGAAGTAAGGGTTTAAATTCATGTTATAGTACTTACTGTTAATCTGTAGATGTGGGGTTTTCTGTAGAATAAGATCAGGTTGTGATATATTAGGAGGAAAGTAGCTATACAGAAACTTCTTTATTGCCTTCTTTTCCCATACTGGATATTAAAGCTGGATGCAAGCAGTGGTGCACCTACAGAAGGTTTCGTTAAGCCTAACTTTCAGTGGCATGGTATCTAGTGAGCAGGCATTTGATATTCATATTGTTTGCAATATTTTAATCTTTTTAAGACAGACTAGCAGTGATACTTATTTTATTCTAAAACTTCATTTTTAGTGTGGCTTCACAATGGATTATTTTTTTGTTACTGAAACTTAACAAGTTACTACTTAATGTAAAAGCTAACTAAATAACTTTGTATTTCAAATAGGATGTTCTGAGCAGTGACATCATCATCCTGACAATCACGCGCTGTATAGCAATCCTTTATATATATTTCCAGTTTCAGAACCTAAGGCAGCTTGGGTCAAAATACATTTTAGGTACTGTGTCTGATTTAATTTTTTTTTTCATTTTCTGTATGCATTTTAATTGTTTTTTTTTAAATATACATTGGTAATAAATATAAGAACTTTAATACTTATGTATAGAACAAGGTTATTTTAATTCTTTGCTAGATAGCAGAATAAGTGTTCTGCATAGATCGAAGTGCAATTCTTTTTAAGAGAGGTTGTGTAGGATTATATAAACATTGGAAATGTGATTATTTCAATAATCACTTATTGTGTGAAACTAAAAATATAGAGCTCTTTAAGCCAGTTTTCAGTTTTGCTGAAAAGTGAAAAGATTTGTGGCTTATATTTCTCAGTCTTACTTTGAATGCAGTACAAATTTTAGATTTAAATATCTGTATAAAAGCAGCATCCTCATCAGTTTGTATCTCGACTGCTGTTTATGCACTCTGAGAGATGAGAATTGCCATTTGTTTGCTTCAGAATTGATCTAAAGGCATAATGTTTCTTTCTTCCTTTTTTTCCCCCCTTTCTTTCCCAATATATATAAAAAAAGAACTTTACAATATTTTATTTTAAAGGTATTGCTGGCCTCTTCACAATCTTCTCAAGTTTTGTTTTTAGTACAGTGGTAATTCACTTCTTGGATAAAGAATTGACAGGTTTAAAGTAAGTAATGAATTGTTATTCTGGATTTCTTGCTTGATTTTTTTTTTTTTTTTTCCTGTAGAATAAACCTTGAATTTTACTCTTAACATATGCCTCTCTCTTTCAGTGAAGCTTTACCATTCTTCCTGCTTCTGATTGATCTTTCAAGAGCAAGCTCATTAGCCAAATTTGCGCTCAGTTCCAACTCACAGGTCAGGGGGGTTTTGTTTGGCTTTTTGTTTGGTTGGTTTTTGCAATGGAGCTTTTGGATTTAATATTCAAAGATGAATAATCCAGGTGGAGACACACAGGTGAATACTGTATTGGCAATATATGAAGAGGATCAGATTTAATCCATATTCTATATTCTGTATTGT
Source organism: Ibycter americanus (assembly GCA_035590275.1). Classification (NCBI taxonomy): domain Eukaryota; kingdom Metazoa; phylum Chordata; class Aves; order Falconiformes; family Falconidae; genus Ibycter; species Ibycter americanus. Next base: position 3,424,627 of record JAVJGI010000056.1, on the reverse strand, counting down.
CTTTTATTCAGATCAGTGTTCAAGTGAATAACACTGTAAAATTAGTGTGCATAATCATGTGAACTAAGTTAATTGTATGTATGAGTACTTTATAGGTTCAAAACTTCAAACAGCAACGCTTATAGCTCTATTAAGGACGCTAGAGTTCCTAGACTGAAGTCTTCCATTCGTTGATAAAAACAGTTAATTTGTAGGGCTCAGGAGCAGTATATAAATAGATGTTTAATGTTATAATGCCGATACAGGAAAAAAGTATATTTTCTAAACAAAAATCTTAGCAGAACGAACATGGCATATGTGTAGATAGATACATATTCATGCTCTAATGTAATTAACATGGCGCAACATGAAGGATTGACAGTATGTCTTGCTCGTTGTACAGTGGAATGGTCATTTCCTAACATTCTAAGCTCGGAAATAAAAGTATTTTTAGTGAAATTCATTTATACCTAGAAAATACTTTACATGGTAATTGAGCATAATAATTGTGACAAAAATACAATATAACATACAGTAATATACCATAACATTGTATATGAGTATATTATATACGTGATATTATTTAATAATATACAACACTATAATAATTACAAGTACAGAAATTTTTATTCATTTTCAAGAAAGTATTTCACAAGTAGGTTTTCACCACAGCTTCTCTCCCCCTCCCTCCAAACCACCACCACCAAAATAGCAGCAGACCTCTAGAGTTTACCATGCCTGGCTTCTGGAGGAATTCCCTTTCTCCCCAGGGGAAAGTTTTAGTGTCTTTTATGTCCTCTTTTCTGACAGCTGAATCTAGAGAGTTAAATAATTTTTTTTTTAAGTAATAAAAGTTAGGATAGAGATATGTGGTTGCAAGAACTTTTGAGATGCCATGACATAAGTAGCTTTTATTTTATGTCTTAAAGTGTAGTTTTGTTTTTCTGAATGTACTTTAAAGTATGTGCCCATCAATGTTGTAGGAGCTTAGAATACTGATGAGCCAAAGATGGAGACTTTCAAAATTAAATAATCTTGTGTAAATAGATACTGTCAAAGTATAATAGCTTATGGGAAATGAAACAAGCAAAGAATGTATTCTTTCATAATAGTTCATTTTCAGTGTCTGTTTTATAAGGCCTTATCACCATAATACTACTCAATTTACTAATCGTGTTATGTACACTCCCTTACCTTGATTTTTGTCTTCATGCTAATGTACAGAAACTTTTATTTTTAGGATGAAGTAAGGGAAAATATTTCACGTGGAATGGCAATTTTAGGTCCTATGTTTACATTGGATGCACTTGTGGAATGTCTTGTGATTGCTGTTGGTACTATGTCAGGTGAGACCTTGTATCATTCCTGTTAACGTCTTAAAGCAGCTGCTAAAATTTTCTCTTGGGCATTCTTAAAAACGAGTGACATTTTCAGTACATGCACACCTATTTCATATTCTTGCAAAAATTAGTGTTTCTAGAAATGACTCTAGGTAAAGGAAAGTTATTCTAGTTCAATTAAAAATAACCAATCTTACTGTGTTCCCTCTCCCCAATTTTTTTGATCTTCAGTTCTGTGTGCAGTAGCAGTTGTCTTTCCTTAAAAAGAGAACAGTTAAATGTAATAAGCAAAGGATTTTCATGCGCAAATAACTAATCTCTTTGTAAAATAAATTGCAGTTTCATAGTAAGTACGAAAGTGGAGGTTTTTGTTTGTGTGTCTGTTTTTGTGTGTGTTTTGGATTTTTGTTTGTTTAAAAAAACTGTTGCTGTACCTTAAAGGCATCTTTCAAAGCATTTGCTTTTTAAATTCTTTGGACCCTTTGGGGGTGGAGGGAAATGTGTGTTAATAAGCCATTTTCCTGTTTACATTGGGGAACACACACACACCCTCACTTTGATGTAGCATGTGGTTGTTTGGGGGTTTTTGAATGATTTATACTGTTAGCTCTTTCATCTTTATTAAGGGGGTTCTGTAATGCATGTGTGACATGGCATACTGACTTTTCCTGGATACCAGACTTGGAAAAGAGTAGGTGGGGTATATACTCTTTTATTCCCTGAACACTTAATTGGCCATTTTTCACAAGGGATTTCAATACATAATGTTGGCTAATTGTTCTTTGCTTAGATAAGGGAGGAGTTTCAAGCTTTCAATTTGAAGCTTTAAAATCTTAGTAAACTGTAATTATTTTTATATTTAGATTTACACTTTAAAAAATTTCTGTATACCATATCATAAATACATACTGTGCTTGGAATCAGCTAATACAAAATGACTAGGGCTTAACATGCTTGTTTTTCACTAATCTAGACAGTTCCCTCTATAGTCTGCAGTGTCAGTTTAATGGTTTATTTCTTTCTTCTGTAACACTTCAAGTATATAGAAAGCCTGATACATATTCAATTGTTAAAAACTTTTTTTTTATGTAGGTGTACGACAACTTGAAATTATGTGCTGCTTTGGCTGTATGTCTGTTCTTGCCAACTACTTTGTCTTTATGACCTTTTTTCCAGCTTGTGTGTCCTTGGTATTAGAGGTAAGACCAACTTAAAGACAATATCAAGCTTAGTATTCAGAACCTGTGCTTCTTGTAGGCTATGCATTTCTTCACTGAGGTATATATACCAGCATGTTTGTCTTCCTTTTGCTTTCAAGGTAAACAGAGGGAATGCACAGAAAGTGTTATGGTGGCTCAGCTGACAGGCAGTAACTTGTTAATGCCACTGTAAATGAGTCACACTCAGTAGTATGAGTTCTGATCTAAAGCAGAGTAAACAAATTCTAATTTAAATTAATGGCTGTCCAGGGTTTTTCACTATTTAAAGCCTAACGTAGGCTAAACAGTAGGCTGTAGGCTAACTCTTCTATTGGTAATTTCTTAATGATCAAATAAAAATACAGTGTTGAAGCTCACTTGTTGGTTCTTCTAATATGTACTAAATTATACCTATATTTTAATTTTGTTATTTTTGCAGCTCTCAAGAGAGAGTTGTGAAGGACATCCTATATGGCAGCTTAGCCATTTTGCTCGTGTTCTGGAAGAAGAAGAAAATAAACCAGATTCTGTAACACAGAGGGTCAAAATGATTATGGTTTGTGGCTTTTTTTTTTTTCACTTGTAGTTATGCAATCAGTAAGATGCCCTGGTGCAATGAATAAAGCTTTTGTTTTCTATAGACTTGTGTTCTGCATCCCATTAGTCTAGTTTACCATGGTAATTTTTAATAATGTTCCCTGTATCTACACCTAAAGTCTTCCTGTGTATGCCATCTCTGTGCAAAACACTCATGGCTTTTTCATGTGTACTAATTCTTTCCCTCTTATCCCTACAGTGCCCTCAGCTTCCTCTGCTTATTACTTGAGCCAAGAGGAAAGATGTGGTGGGACAGGTTCAAAGCTATGAGTGTTATGATAGGCCAAAAATGGTGTTGATGAGAGGCATGGAAAAATCAGCCTTTAGCTTTAGACTTCTGAGACATGGGAAACAAAACAAACAAATGACCCTCAAAAAGTTTAATCTTAGTAGATTAGATACCTAGTTACAGTTGGAAAATTAATATTTGTTTTGTGTTTTTAATACAGTTGCTGGGTTTGGTTCTTGTTCATGCCCACAGTCGCTGGATAGTGGAACCAGCTGCTCAGAACAGTACTGTAGAAAATGCAGTGGGACTGGATGAGAATGCACCAAAGAGAATTGAACCTAATGTTTCATTATGGCAGTTCTACCTTTCTCGGTAGGCGACTTCACAGAAGTGTATTTCCTTGATTAAGGTCTATTCTCCAGTACTGTCAAGCTGTGGTCCTAGGGTACAACGCTTGCAAATTTGCAGATCTGACCACTGTAGGATTTCTTTGAACCAGGGATGTCATTTCATAAGAAATATTTCAGTATTATGCCATTTGTTCAGTCTCCTTGAATAAGAACATGATCAGGAGCCAGCTGTCCTGTACGCATCACAACGCTGTCTTTTCCCACTAGCACTGACACCTTTGAGAGCACACTGGAAAATAAATTTTCTGACTGCGCTAGAATAATTATGCAGAACTTCTGACCATTCACATACAAGTGCAAAACCATGTCAGTATTGCTTTTCCTTCAACTCAACTGAAGTTAGTGGCAGCTGTGGTTCCATGTTACTCCTGAAAACTCCAACCTGTCTCTTAGGTGTCCGTCCGTTGTCCCCGTCCCCCCCCAGTTCAACTTGCATCATAGTAATCATTATTGGTAGAAGATAATTGAAACTTTTGACTTTATCATTGGGAGATAGGTGTTAAATCAATTTGATGTAGCTATTAAATAGTGAATATTTTCCAGTCATTTCTCTTACTGGGACTGCTTTTTAACTAAGATTTAAGAAATAGTTAATGAAATCTAAAAATTATTAATACAAAGAATAATTTCTCTCCTACCCTAACCTAGCATACTTGAATGTCCTGCTAGAAATATCTTTTGACAGGAATTTCAGTAATTGTATAAATGATGATCAAGCTATTACCCTTTCTAAAGCAAAGGGATGTCAGAATGTTGTTATAAACAAACAAATTGTATATACCATGTATTTACTTCTTGATTTGTCTTTTTTAGAATGGCCAGTATGGATATTGAACAAGTAATCACTCTTGGATTAGCCCTTCTCCTTGCTGTAAAATATATTTTCTTTGAGCAAGCAGAGACTGAATCTACACTCTCACTGAAGAATCCCATAACATCTCC
>JAVJGI010000056.1:3358755-3369463 GCA_035590275.1 Ibycter americanus | reverse complement strand
AGGCTTTAAGGTTTTATAGGAGTAATCATGAAAGCACCTCAAATAAACAAATGCTGTACATAAAAATAAAAGCAATTCCTCGAATAAAAAAGTTAACAAGAACTCATTTGAAACTTCAAGCTAAACCTCTGTTTTTCAACAAAAGTAAATGGAAAATGATCTTACCTTATCTAATCTTTTTTGCCAGCTTTCTTCACGTTTTACCATGAGTTCAATACAATGAGAGAGTGTAGCAAGGATCCCAGCAGTAGTTGCCTTGAAAGTTATAGCTTCTCCTTTAAAGTCTATGCCATTAATTCCTTTGGGTGTCACATGTGGAAACACTAAAAACAAACATGAATCATTCACTGATAGCTGCCTTTAAGTCAAACAAGCATTTTACATGTATGCTTCATATTGTAACTGTTTGACAAAAACAGGCTGGCTAGAAAGTTAATGTAAAAATAAAAGTCAAAAGTCTAATAATTTTCAGCTATTTACAGGATAAGGAAAGAGACTGAAAAGGAGGAACACATCCCTTCAGCTTCATCTTGCTATACTGTATTTCAATTCTGCTTGTAATGCTGTATTACTCTGCACTCAGCAAACCATGTGGGTGGAGGGAGTGGTAATACTTTGTAACAATAGCAGTTTGACAGCTTGAAGTGCGGCCTAATTAACACAGAGCAACCTTAAAACATATCTGATATAGCACTAGGAAAGGAACAATTTCAAAATGCAATCAAACCCAAAATGTAACAGTCAAGGTTGCCTTAAGCAGGTAGTTACAAATTTAAAAACCTCAAAGTAAAAAGGTATGTTACAAGATAAAAGTATCCAATATGTTGAATTATCCAAGTACTGTGGGTTTTGCAGTTCCAACAACTATTTCATGCTGTCAACCAAGCCATCTGTTGCTAAGGCTATTTAAAGAAGTCATTCAAAATGTGTGACAAAAAAAGGTAGCTATTACATGTCAAACTCCTATGCAGGTTGACATAATAACAAATCAAACACTACACATTAATGTCAAAAAATATTAGAAAGCAGAAGTAACACTCGTGCAAGCTGACTGCCCAGCACATTGAAGTAACTCCTGCTATGTCACGGGGCAAGCTAATGCCTTACCACCTAGCTGGATATCACTTTTTTACCCTACTCTGTCAGTTTGTCAGCCTGTCACTGTTATAGTTTAAAAAGTACAAATAAATATTTGTTTAACTTTATCCAATATCTCTCTGCAAGGGCAAAGCAGAGCTTTCAAGCAGTTGGGTTCTGGTAGGGAAGATAAATGCAATTGCAGTTCTCCAATGACAGAGCACAGTTACCTACACTTCAGGAACAGATAGCAATCATCACGTAGTCTTAAGCAATGGTTCAAGTCTCTAGAGGTTTTATACACCCTCCTTTCAGAAGGAATCGAACTTTTTCAAACAGATGATTACCGACTACACACTACAAATGCCTCAAATAAGCATACATGCTACGGTAGAATACTGCTTATTTTTGTTTCACATTAATCAAGAACACTCCCTAAAAGGTAAAGATGATGGAGGCTGGAGAAAAAAAAAAGTATGAGAAAGAAAAATCTGTTTCAGAAAGAATAATGATAAAGCCGCTCCCCCTCCCCCTAACAGCTGCAGGGGGAACATGGAAGAGGCCAACACTGAAAATGGTATAAGCTGGCAAGGAGGCAATGCAGCGGATTCCCTGAGAATGATGAAAATTACACAACAAGAGCTTCCTGTAGCACTTCATGACTGAAAACCACAGTTTATACTAATAATTTGTCCTGTGGGTGGAGACCATGTTCATATGCAGGTTTATCAGCACAGCTACAATGCTTAGAGATGTGATTTTTTTTCTCTTAATTATTCAACATGCTAGACATGCTGAAGAAACTACCACTGGCTGCAACACTATAAAATCATGTCAGAAATCTCTACGGTAGACTGTAAGGCAGAAGCAGCAACAGCTCATTTCCTGGAAGAGCGCCAGCTTTTGTTCCTAGATACCTTTAGGTCTCAGCTATAGCTCATTAATACTTCCATACAGTTTCAGTCATCATATATTCAAAGTCATTCTTTAATGGCTAGTCTCAAAGTAGCAGTGATACATACAGAGCTTGCAGTTTTAAAGTCAGTGTCCATTGTTTCTTTCAGCCATTGTAATTCTGGGCAAAACCAACCTTGTTGCAGGAAGATGCAAAACCTGTTGCTTTGAAGAGATAGTCAGTCAAGAGATTCCTTATGATGGATGGGAGTATTTTAATTCACTCATAATCAACAGGAGACTTCTGTCTTCCTGTTACATGTCAGAAGATGATCTCAAGCCTCATCTCAGTAATAGGTGAGCTTCAGCACATTAGAAGTATTTGTCAGGAGATTCTTGATTTGGAGAGTGCAAACATCTTTCCTATTCCTTTTTTTATGCTTTTTCCCGTTAGCTACAGATTTAGTGTTTCCAAATGAAATCTGGCATCAAGAGATCTATATGGTTCAAGGTAAAGGCCAATAGGAAAGTGTTCTTACCACTGCAACTGCTCCTCTGGCTTTGTGATCAAACTACATGTAGCCAAGTGAAAAAAGGAGCAGGATGATTTTTCTCCTGCTTCTAACTTCAATTTCAACATCTTCCAAGTGGTTCCTTTTTAGTTATCCTGTCCTCTAAGTATTTTACTTTATTTCTGATTTTTCTTCTCTTGCCTTTCATGTAAAGGATTCTTCATACCATGCTTTAGCCTTCAATAGCTATGCAGCCCTTCTCTTCTACACCTTTATGTCTGTTAAGATAGGTCAGTTTTCCCTTCTTGTTCCTAACATTGTTTGTAACACTTCCCCAGATGTTTCAAGCACCATGTGTTTGATCAAACCTGTTTTCCAGTAAAACAGCAAATTATTTTAAAGACAGTAGGTAAAAAGAAGTTCCTTTATCTCTTCCTTTTTATACCACCTTAACATCTTATGTCACTAAACTAATTCTAAGTGAAAAAGGAACATTTGAGTGCATGACCCATTTATTAATACCTACTGTTGCTGATCTTCTGTGGACAGCAGTAGGATCAATATGATTATTCTTCCTCTAAGAACAACCCCATTATTTCAGCAATACACTGATGAATATTCTCCCTCCATTCAAAGCACAAAAATCCAGCATAAATCCCAGTGCTGTTTACATCAAATTTGTCTCCTTAAGCTTCTGCAGCATTTCCATCTTTATAGTTCCAGCACAAAACCACCTTCCATCTTCAAAGAGGTTCCCTTGAGTAGGTTTCACCTGCTCTTCCTATTCTTACATAACTTAAATCCAAATACACTCATTTTCCTGAGCAGATGGATGGGAACACTTCCTGATCATGATCACGTATTCTTAGAATCTAAGATTCCCAATAGGTAAATATGGCTCAGCCAAACCCTCCCTTGGTGTTTTGTACATACAACTGTTGTTTCATACATGCAACTGTTGTTTCAGTTACCAGATTTTAACTGGAAAGTGACCAATAAATCTGAACATCTTCATAGTATTCTTCCTAGGTCTTCACTCAAAGATCCTAGAGAACAAAGAAAAGAAAAACCCTCCCTATCCAAAACGTCTTCTTCAGAGTTGTACACAAATCTCCATAGTCATGTTAACTTTCTCCTCCCACTCAGGGGAGGTGCAGAGGAACAAATTTCAAAAGACAATGTGAACATAGTTCCCTAAGTCGGCCTTAAATCTAACGTTTTGAGCATTGGATTGGCGCACTAGTGGTTTGAACAGTGGGCTCAAACACTCTTCTGTATCATACTAGGCTGAATAAGAGGTTGAACTCATTCTTCTCACTTCCCACAACAACGACTGGCAGAGCAGTCCCAGAAAAAACAGGAAAACACTACTCAGTTACGGTTAAAAAGATTGTTCCAGTCCTTCCAGGACTGAATAAAGACTTCCAGAAGTGAACCCGAAATTTGAGAAACCAAAGAATCTTAACAGCTGCTCTGAGGCTAAGCTTTAAAAAAGGCTGAAAATGAAGTTAAATCTTCCATTATCAGTTAGTCTGAGTAGTTTTCTGCCCAATACATGGGCATGGCTGTCTCAACCCAAGACATCTACTTCCCCTACTGCATCACTTTTGACTTATGATTCTGTTAGGGCAGAGACTAATTTTTCATTTGTAATCAAGCTCTGCAGCACTCAGCTACTAAATATTTAATGGATTTAGCCCTCAGAAATCAAACTGAGCCACAGAAAAACTGAAATGGAGACAAAGCTTTTCAAAGAAATAACTGATGGAAAACAAGTTTAATGGAATCAGGAATCATAACTGGAATTAGAAGTTCTGCAAAACACAAGGGGTTGCAGAAATTTTCTGTAGCGAGCTATAGTGAGTGAGTTTATATACAGGTACCCATAATACATGGTGATTTCTTAGCATCTAAGCCCCCAAAGACTTGATACAGAACTTTTCACAAGACAAATACGGGTATTACTTCAAATTCCTGTTAAACAGGTGATGAAAAAAATGGAGTCAACTACTTAGCATTTAAATATTCTGAGATGACCAGATGTACTAAAAATCCAGACTTTCCTAATGACATTCCCCATACCATATGTGTATATATAGCAGATAAACTAGAAGAATGTAGATAAGATACGAAGAGATGTTCTAAAGGTAAATTAAGCTGAAACTCCTACATGATCCACAAAAATTAAGTTTGACAAAGACATCTCTTTCAAAATGAACCACACAGTGAAATTAAACTCTTAACATTTTTTAGAGAAGACTTCTGAAATTTGTTCTGACTTAACAGTCCACAAAAAAATGTACACTTATATACACAATAGGGTTAGTGGAGGTTAGTGGAACTGTGCACTTGCTTACAGGTAGGCATTAAAAGCTTGTTTATCTTTGGTGATAAGAGGCATGAAAGCCTTACTCAAAACTTCCGTTACATGCTACTTAACCTCTGAAATCAGTGTTATGATCAGTCCCCAGTACAGCAAGCCCTTCATATAATTGGAAAAAAACCTACTCATATGATTAACTCTGGAAGTATCCTGAAAGCTCCTTCCATTCTCTTTCCTCATAACAGTTTTGGCTATGCTCTAGAAAGAGCACTTAAACACAGCAAGGAAGATATAACACATGGGGGCAACTGCCAAATAAAAAGAAAACTGAAGACACAGAAGAGGTTTATTTTGCCCATATATTTTCCAGGTTCTTGATCAAAGTTTTTACATTTAAAAAACTTTTGATGAGTACTTTGGGAGATTACATCAAATTTGAAACTAGAGGCAGTGCAACTTCAAAGTTTTGTGAATTGAAGTCTAAGAAATACTAACCGAGGACTAACAGAAGTGTCAATATCTAGAGAATGTACACACTAAAATATTTCAGCCTTTCTGTTGTTTCCTGACTAAGAAGAATGCAAACAGATTTTAAATGTACAGACAACTTCTGCCAGGCCAGAAGTATCAGATTTCTAGAACAGCAAGACTTGCACGAGTTCTTCATATTTACTGCATCGGTCATTTAAGATAAGAACAAAAATCGTAACATTGGAAATGTTCATCGTATGTTCATCGTAACAATGGAAAATACAGCAAAAAAGTGCTAAAGCTATGACAAGTGAGAATCAGTAACACTGTTGACTTCACCATTATGTAGCCATAGAACTTGGAAAAACTATACCAGGGGAAATACCTAACTAGAAAAGCATTGTGCTCCAACACACACCAGGTAATACTTGCAAGAAAAACTGCAATTACCTGTCCCAAATCTCAGTTCACTACCTGAATGACGCATCTGTTCCAACAATTTTGTAGTGAAAATTGCTTTTGTCACAGCATAGGAAATTCCAGCTTGACATGCTTGCGTTAATATTTGTGTGAATTAAGAATAGCTCAGAACCACAAAAAGCAGCTAATGAACAATAACATGAATAAGAACTTCCTGTCACATAACATTTAAATAACTACTCTTGTCATTTTCTACTGAGAAAAAAACAGTATAAATACCCATCTTCTATCAGGCCTACCACACCATTTGTATGAATGTTCAGTGAAAAAGTTGGAAGACACTTACATTTTTCCTTACTGCTGTTGCTGTTATGTACAAAATCCCCATCGGAACGCACTGTAGGGAAATCATCTTCATCATCTTCTACCACTAAATTCGAAAAAGTGTGTTATGGGAGTGAGAAGGCTTTTCCAATTCTTTAGTGTGCAAGAATGAAACAAGAGCATCTTCACAGCTAAACGACATTTAAGATTTTTTTTCCTATAACAACAATCACAAACACCCTGCCCACCCTTCTCCTTTTTTTTCTTTGATCCAAGACTTCTATCAACATTAGTGTCAGAAACTATTAGGATACTAACATTTGCTCAGTGCTGAAGTTTAGCACTTGATTCTATGGTAAATACTCTATGGTAAATCAACAGAATTTTGGTGTTACAACTGGATAACAAGGGAGCCATGATTCAAGAACTATCTATTCTTTACACTAGCAAGTTCACAAAGAAGTAGAATTGTACTTATCTACCACTTTCTTACTACCAAAACTTTCAGGTAACTCGAACAGAACAAACCCAGAAATGAATATAAATGCCTCAGGAGTGTGCACAGATACCACAAAAAGCTGTGCTCTGGGAAAAGCAATTCAGAGATATGTAGACATCCACACTTGAGTCTATTAGGGCCTCAAGTGTGCACTCAGTGCTGTAGTTCCAGCCAATACATCTCAGGAACATTCATTATTGCAGCACCTTTGTCTTTTTTAAAGAATGCATTGTTCATATCAAACCCAATATCCTATTCTTTTTTTCAAAAGAAAAGGTAAGAGACACAGCAACTAACCTGAATTAACCTTATGAGGCTAAACTATTGTTCTATAATATCAAATGCTTAAAAGAGCATTTTTTTTGTACAGCTGACAGCTACAGATTAATATAAACTTAAGCAGATTTTTAGGGGTAGCCAACTTCTGAAGTGAAAGTAGTTAACACCATGCAGAAATGGCTACGAAAGATCCCTATACTAAAGCATAAATTTAAAGATACGTATTTTATTTACATGGCATCAGATGCTAAAGTAACTATTTCAAGGGCTATTACTGGGTAAAAAGCTAAATTTTATGGAGGTAAGAGTTTTCAGTTATAATTTTACCTTTATCCCTCTGGAGTTCATCTTTGGAAACTGCATCTGCACAGGCATCAAAGTATTTCTGTAAAGTATCAACTTGTCTACACAAGATGTCTCTAAAGGTTTCCATTTCTGCAAGCTTCTCACATAAGCTATGGCCCTTCTGAAAATACAAGAGAAAAAAGGCCCCAAAAAAAGAATTTCTGCAATTATGAAGAGCAAATTCTTCAAGTACACTAAAGACATTTCACATAGCAGCAGCTATGAAATAGTGTTAGAACGACATAAGAAACTGTATAAAAGCATTTCTTAGTCATTTTGTCCACTGGTCTCAATTTTTCCTCTTGACTGCATCTGCTACTTTAGACCATTCAATAAAAGCTTATTAAAAACAATCTTGCATGCTACCAGTTTTATACCTATTTGCCTGAAAACAGTCAGTTCTAGTTTAAAATCTTAGTTCTAATCTTTACTCCCCCCTTTCCTGTGCTGCTCCTCTTCTGTTCTCCCAGAAGTACAGCCCAAAGTTCAAATGTTAAATATTTATACACATGAAACAAGGAAAGCCATCATTTGTCAATCCGTATTAATCAAATTTGTTATGTCACAGAATCAGCATTTCCTTTCATTTAGAAGCCCTGACATTCTCAGAAGTACGCTAGGAAAGGTTAAGAAATCCTCCCACATTTTATTTTCTCGCCACTCAAAAATGACACCATAGTTTAAGAAGGGCAACTGCAGAGGCATGAAAAAGCTTCCTGTACGATCTGTTCATCATCACATGCTGAATTACTAACACTTATAATAAACCAAATATTTGGTTATTTTTTTCCTATAATTGTGTGAATAAGTCTTCACATAACTGGAAAGGAAATAAGCTATGTGTATTATTTACACACCAATACTAAGAAAATGTTATCCACTAACCTTGAATGAAGAGGTGGACGTTGCAGAGTATCCACTTGCTCCAGAAACAAGAGACACCATGGAACCATGGCGTCGTAAACTTGACTCTGATCCATAGCCAGATTCAGTCTAAAAACCAAACCGCACACAAAACTAAAATACTGAGGCTTTTAATAAAAAAAGAAATCATGAAAGCAAATTTAATTTAATTTCCTCTAAAACCAGCCCATTTGTTTCTTGTCAGGAAGCAGCAGGGGCTTAATAACTCAGATTGTGTCTGCAAGTTTAAGATGTTGATGTAGAATCTGTAAAGTTACTATGAATCTATTTTTTGTTATCATAATGATCTAGGAAGAAGTAATCTGAAACTTATTAGTGCCCCCAGAAGAGCAAGACAACACATATCCAAGGGTTCAAAAAAAGGGGTAATTTTTCCATTTTGTTATATGTAATCCCTACCAAGCAATTTTCACATAGCATTCAGAAAACCTACAGTAGTCTACAATTAATCAAGGGATTAACACAATTCAGTTTGAAAACCATCAGACTCAGTTAATTCTTCCAATCATTCAAATAGTGCCATTTTAGTTTTAAAAGCAACAAAATAAGTAGAGATCGTAGAAAAACCATAATTATTGCTATGAATTTCTTTTGCTTGTTCCAGACTTTAGTAATATTCTTTATATTAGACTGAAATTATTTTTGACAAAGAACAAAATTCTACATAAAACAAGAAGAGATACTATTGTCTTCTCCCTCTTGCTTTCAGTAACTATTTAAATAATGCAAAAAATGAAAAACATATCAATTAAATTAGCATGAAAAAGATCTAAAAATATTAAGTTTGACAAGTGTCCTCACAAGTGAAACAGAAGCAGATACAGAGGAATTGGAAGAAAAATATTTCCCTAAAGGTTAACATAAAATGGTCCATGCATAGCAAAGGAGAAGAAAAACCCTGAAACAAAGTATTACAGTATTGAAAAGTCTCATTCCCTAACTATTGTACCAATTAGTCTTTATAGTATGAACTTTCTTAGGATACATAGTTTACGTTGTGTACTGCATAGTCATGGTTAAAGTAAGCATGACTAAAGGACCCCAGCTCATTGCAAGGACAGCCCCCACCCTGAAGAATAAAGGATACCCCCAGACTACCAAGATAACACTAGTATCCTAGATCCTCTATCACCTCTGTGAAACCCTCCAATTATCTGGCATCATAGATAAATAACTGTAGCAAGACTGACTCTAGGGACATCTATATCAATAAAGAAGCAAATGGATGATGATGCCATAGAATTATGGTTACTTTGCAAAACAGTAGTATGCCTGTGTTCAGTAATGACTGGTCAAATCATGTTGCATCTGAACACTTGAAATGTATAAGAACCACGTGTAAAATTGCATTTCATGTGCCCCAATTTGAATGGGACACCTCATGAGCATGACTAAAGAATTACTCTTGAAATTCTATACTTTGCGTCCTAGCCTCTGTCAGCATGGGCTAGTTGCAAAGGTTTTGTGACAAAAGAAACAGATGGTTCAGAATAATATCTGAAGTACTGTTAATAGATGAATTTGATTAAGTAGAGAACATTGTGAAGGATCTTTGACAGGAATAAGAAACTGTAGTGGCAGAGAAATTCAGACAGGACAGGGAGAAGGGGAAACAGAATAAATGATATGGAACAAGTAAGAAGCAACAATGAAATTCTAGCTGTTGTACTTCTGCGGAAGAACTGAAAACAGCATAGGCTTTGGGAAAGCAGGAAAGCGCTGATCAATTAAGATGCAAATTAAAGAGAATTAAAAGCAAGGAGAAAGGACAAAGTTAAAGTTGGTTGACACAGGAGAATTTGGACAACACTGCAAGTGTGCAGGACAAAGTATGTATGTTTGGGTTACAAAGAAGTGGCAGAGAGACACAGTTTTGGAGAAATGAAGGTATGACTGAAAAGAAAAATGTGAGCATAGGTGTCAAGTTTGCTTAAATAATTTCTAACATGATCCTCCTCAACCAAGGGAAAGTCTTCCTTTCTCCAGGCTTCCTTTCTTGCTTCCAGGGTCTGGGAAACTGGAGGGTCAGCCTTGGCAGTGAAGACTGAAGCAAAGAAGGCATTCAATAACTCCACCTTCTCTGTCCTTCGTCACCAGGGCACCCACCTCATTCAGCAGCAGGCCCACATTTTCCCTAGTCTTCCTGCTGACATACTTGAAGAAGCCCTTCTTGTTGTCCTTGGTCTCCCTCACCAGACTGAATTCCAAACAGACCTTAGCCTTCCTCATTGCCTCCCTGCATGTTCTGACCACGTCCCTATATTCCTCCCAAGTGGCCTGACCCTTTTTCCACATCCCATAAACTTCCTTCTTCTGTTTGAGGTTTGCCAGAAGCTCCTTCTTCATCTACGCAGGCCTCCTGCCCCCTTTGCTTGATTTCTTACTCATGGGGATGCACCTATCTTAAGCTTGGAAGAAGTGACGTTTGATTAGCCAGCTCTCTTGGATCCCCGCCACCTTCTAGGGCTCTAACCCATGGGATTCCTCCAAGTAGGTCCTTGAAGAGGCCAAAGGTAGCTCACCTGAAGTCCAGGGCTGCAATCCTACTTATTGCCCTGCTTCATCCATGCAGGATCCTGAACTCCACCATCTCATGGTCACTGCAGCCAAGGCTGCCCCCAACCTTCACATCCCCAACCA
>JAVJGI010000056.1:3270651-3308833 GCA_035590275.1 Ibycter americanus | reverse complement strand
GTAGTTTGTCTCTAAGAAAAAAAAAGCCTGTTCTTTTTTTTTCTTGGAAAGGAATTCCATTTGCGATGAAATGAGTTTCTGTAATTTCAGAATGTACAAAGGCCACTAGAAAGTGAAAAACCAGGACAAGGTCTCTTTCTACATGAGGCTGAGCAAAGCAAAAGGCAGGTCTAAATGATCATCAGCCATTTTCCCATCTCGCTTTAAGAGGGCAAGAGAAGGAAACCCTGGACACAGGGGTCCGGCTGGGTGGTGGCCAGGGCTATTGCAGGACTCAGGTCCACCCCTCCACAGCCCCTGCCAGGGTCTGAGAGACTCAAGCATGTCTACACACACACACGCCTGTGCACGTCCATCCCAACGTGTGTGCCTGCCCACACTGCAGTGCTGCGGCGGTGTCCTGCAAAGCCCCTTCAGCCTGGCTCCTGCCCTGCAGCTCCTGGGCTGCACCAGCCCTCTTGCAGGACCAGCTGGAGCTGACACTGATGCCCGCTGCGATGCCAAAGCAAGCAATCCTGGCACCAAGCACCTCTTTGACGTGCTTTTCACTCATGCGTTTGCTGTCAAGTCTCATTAGCTCCACCAGAAACGCAACACTAACTGATTTTGATCCTTTCAGATCATTTTGTTTCTCATGCTGCGGTAACACGTACCTGTGACGGGAGCAGGTTTCAGTCTGAGGGACACAACAGGGCTCACCGGCTGGCCTCCCCAGGCCTGTGGTGGCCACGGCTCGGGACGTGCATCTGGCACCTGTGTCGGTGCAAGCCGCCCAACCTGGCTCTGCCTGATGGTCCCATATGCGACCATCACCTGCATGCTCTGCGAGATACAGCAAGACACGTTACCCAAGAACTGTTGGCCCTCTGACATAATTTTCTCAGTGAATCCAGAAGAAAAAGCAGATTTTCCCAGTGTTTACTGGGACAAAGTCACAGGGTGGTGGTGGGTCAGCTTTACCTGTTGTGGCTGTGGCCTCACGTGTCCTGGTGGCATGTGTGTGGGCACACACACGCAGGAAAGAGCACGGCACTGGGGAGGACACTGGGTTGTAGCCGTGTAGCTGCCAGCAGCAGCCACACAATTTAACTCCACTACGGGCCATGGCGCTTTGAAGCTACGGGTACTTGTGGCTGGAAATAAGTGACACCGTAGCATGGCTTCCTCTCTCCTCCATGCTGAAGGATGTGTAGAATAGGTAAATTAAAGAAAATAAGAAAAGGAATACAACCCCCTCAGTTAAGACCGGGCATGGCAGAGCTGTTATCAACAGCCAGTGGCTGCCATCAACTGGCACAGCGAGCCCACCATGCTGCCCTTGCACGCAGCACCAAGGGGACTCGGCCACAGGGAGCCGAGGAGGGACGATGGGTGCCCCAGCACTCCACTGTTGTGAGCTCTACAGACCTTCCCCCCCTGGTCAGAAAGGCTTTCTTCCAAAAACCACCTCTCAGACTTTATTTTTCCTCTTTTTCCTTTTTTCTTTTCCTGTTGCCATTTCTTCCCTTGCTATCTCCTTCCCAAGTGCCTCAAGGACCAATGCTGCCCCAACGCCTGCAGTGCCAGCACGGAATCAAAGCACTGCTCGGACATCTCTGAGTCAACACGCACTCTCTGGCCCCGTGCTCCCAGAACCTAGAGCATTTTTCTGATTTGACAGCAAACAAACAAAGCTTTTGGTCTTCAGATCAGGTCTGGACACATCCTGAGCTCTGAGGTTAGTGGAGCTGCCTAATGATAATGCCTCCATAACAACACCTTCGGACACAGATGCTAAGCAAACACAATGTCCGCAGTGTTTTATGTCTTCTTTATAGTCACATTCTCACAGCTTTTGTCTAAGGGTTTCCTCAGCAAGTCAGTTCAGGTAATCCTAGCTCGTGGCCTCTGTTGATTTAGCCTTATGGCAGCATTTTCCCTCTCCATCTCTCAGATTTCATTTCTCAGCCTATGTTGGCAATGTAGTTGATAAATTTATTGCTGGAGCGCATACTACTGGAAAACCCTCCATCTAGCTAAGCATATTACAGAGTTTAGTGTTGAAAGTGCCTAAAGGCACTTTATGGGGCTGATTTCTGCAAGGGTCCTAGTAATGATACGCCACACTACAGGGCATCCCACCAGAGCAAAGGGTAGGCAGAGCACCCCAAACCTCCATGCTGGTCTTGCTCTCTCCCCTTCTTACAGCCCCAAGGGCTCACCTGCTTCCAGCTCCCACCTCAGCCAGGGACCCCTGATGATATGGAGGGGTTGTGAAGTAAGGGGCAGCAGTCAGCAACTCTCTGTCATCCCCAGAGGACCACCATTTGCCAGAGGCACCTTTCAAAGATGCTCCCCAAGGAGGAGGAGGAGGATTCCCCCACTGGAAATGGACAGGAAGTTCAGACCTCCTGAGGAAAGCATTTTGTAAATCCCAGGTGAAGTATTCTCAACACCAGAAAGTACTGTCAAGCAGTGTCTTTTCCAGAAGCATGGCATGCATACTCAGTGTGCCAGCTCTTACTGCCCTCTCCTGCCAGAAAGCAGTCCCAGCAGATATGAGCCAGCCATGGCTGCAACATTCTGGGAGGTGGGCTGGATGCAGGCACCTGCCTTGTGCAAGCAAGGGTGGGAGTTTGGGGGTTTCCCTCTGCAGCTCTGACCAGGACCTGTATGCTGCCCGTGCACCCACACCGGCCCTGCCTAGCCCCACAGCCGGCGGGATGGAGCCCACTGCTGTTGCTTGGCAGGGTGCCTCCGGCCAAGGGTCGTCTCCCTCCTCAGGGAGTCCTGGTGAAAGCCTTAGGGCTGTCCACATCTGAGCACCTCGGGTCACTTCATCCAGCGGCATCCATGCATCCTTCAGAGGTATTTACACCCACTGTGCCTTTCCTAAGTCCCCAGCCCAACGACAAGCGCTGTTGGCCTGAGCATACTAACATCTGCCAGTCTCATGTTTTGTCTTCCCAATGTTACCTGAATTTGCGTACATCACACAAGCCATGCCACTGAGGAAACAAATAAAAGAAACATGCTTGCTTGGCAGTATGTAGAGTGGGTGAAGGACCCACATGCCATCAACAGGAGCTGCTGTTCCTTCATGGGGAACACCTGGACACACCAGGGGTGGTGTCTCTATAGCTGGTGTAGCTCAGCCCACCTCTGCTCCAGAGTCATCCCCTGCACCCTCACCACCTGTGGTCACACCCTCATTTCTTTTCTCTTCAGCCAGTGCAGCGAACAGCTTCATCCCTTCCCAAGCTCACAGAGAAGGTGTGTGTGCTCAGGGTGCAGGCAACACGCACCCCTCAGCCAGGGGCTTGCACGGAATCCCCCTGCAAGCAACATCCAGGGACAGAACACGCTTTGTCACCAGGGTGCAAGCCATCATGGGGTGCCAAGAAAGGGACGACACCAAAGCAGTGCTTCAGAAGGTTCCCTGTGTAAATTGTCCATGCTGTCGTTGTTTGTCTTCAGTTAAAAGTAGGTATGTATTAGCTATTAATTGCTGAAAGATGAAAAGCAGTACTCTTCTCACTGGAAGTTTGTCACAAAATTTAGTTTTGGGTTATGGACAAAGTTTGAAGAACTCTGGCCAAGATCCCTCATGGGCTCTGTGAACATCTCACGGAAATGTCACTGCCTCCATGGCTTTCAAAGACCTGAACACATCTGCCCTGGAAACTTGGAAGTGATAGCTGTGTTTCCATAGTGTGAGAGGATGCCACTGGAACCGGAGAGCAAGCTTCTCAACAGGTCAGTGGCCACTAAGGACACCAGACATGCAGCACAAGCAGTGAGGTGGAGAGGGAGAAAAGAGGACAGTGCTAACTCAGGAGCTGCCATTTCAGAGTAATACTGGAAGCAAGTATTTGTACTTGAATGTTTGCTCACCCATCGGAACGCATCTCAGGTTCAACATGAGCAATGCCTTGGGACATACACAGGCAAATGCTAGGAGACCGCTCTGCAGTGCCTGTGCTGCTCTGGGTGGATGATGATGGTCAGGAGTAAGGAGGCTATGGCCAGATCTTCATCTCATCAGGGCTAGGGAGCTTCTCAATTGCCCTCAGGAGGCGGGATGGATGGGTCATGCCCATCATCCATACATGACTGAGGTTGGCTGCCCCTCAGCCTGGGGCAGGGGGAGGCTGCAGGGAGAAATCAGCAGCTCTCCTGGCTCCATTAAGTGGCAGTGATTGGTGTAGCTGCTTAGCAGGTCGTTTGTAGCCACTCTCCTCTCTTCATTAGCCCCAGGAAGTTACACATTGAAGGACATGTCACTATTGGTGCTGCCTCTCCCAGCAAGAGGGAAGAAAGGTGGAATTAACGGGGCAAAATTCCTTCTGGCACATGTCTGGACTACGGCAGCTTAAATTTGAAATGCCTTCACTGGAATGCACAGACCCTCCCCCACCAAAACAAGTGCCCTCCCCTCCCGTTTGCCTCAGAAAGCCCGTGTGGCCACCCCACACTCAGTACGCCCCTCTCAATACGTCCATTTAACAAAAATCATTACCGTGATACTTCTCCCCCTTCCTCTCAGGGTGTTCGTAATTAGGTTTTAGCATACAACCTATTGAGATGTACATAAGGTGTCAACTATTATTTAGGAATTCCTTCTTGGATGCGGCTTAACTTGAAACCAGAGAATTTGTTTCAGTGCTCATTATGATGACAAATGAACATAAATGAATATTAAGCAGTAAAATGTCACAAAACTGCCCATGTCTTTCAGTTGCCCATGTGTTTGATACCAGCATATAGCATGATCACACACGACTGTCAGATAGGATGCTCTATACAGAAATAACATCAGCCCAAAATATAGCCACAATGAGTGTTAATGTGGTTCAAAGTTGCTTAAAGCTTACTGAATTCTTTGAATCAGTGCACCAGTTTCAAAACGCATTTTCAGATGCGCTTTGAGTTTGTATTTGTACAATGTTGTTGCTTATGCTTAAGCCACTCATAGTAATACAAACAAGCAAGTATTTACAGTGGTGCTTGTGTAAAATTGAGCAGACTGATTTTCTCTTTGCCACCAAAAAAAAAAAAAAAAAAAAAAAAAAAAAGGAAAGAAAATTGCCTTGAGTCTCACAGCCTGTTTCAGTGTGCAGCAAGAGGAAGCCGCCCCAAGGGGAGCTGCTCTCACCTCTTCCTTATCCCCAGATACAGCCGTGGCACCCACAGGCGATTAAAGCAGTAGCCAGACGGCTGCAGAAGACATGAAGCTACTGCGCATTTTTGATCACACAGAGCATCAGGAGAACGCTTCCTCCTGTTTCTTTGTTTGAGTTGAGACCCAGCCAACATGACCAGATTTAAAGAATAGAACAATAATCAGTTCACCAGGTTTACAGAGCAAAATTCCAATTAGCATGTTCCTACTAGGTATTTTCTCCTTCCCTTGCAGCATGGCTGGTGTGGTTGCAGCAAGGTGTCTTGTTGCAGTTGTCCCAGGCGGTGCATGCAGTCAGTGCTGGCGCCCCAGGCCCCAGCGTCAGTGGCGGTCATAGGCAGCAGCAGCCGCTGGCGGGGCTGCCCCACGGGCTGCAGCGCTGTAGTAGTACGGGGAGCCTGCAAGAGAACGGATGACTGTGAGGAAGACAAAGGTGGAATGTTGCCAGCTTGCAGCATGCTGACATGGGCTGCAGAGAGCTCTGCAGCCTGAGCTCAGGCTCACAGCAATAAAGGCCAGCTAATTAGAATAAAAATCACATTCATGCATTCTGCATGAGAACGTTGCTACCATTGCTTTGCATTTCTGCTGGCTGTAGGGTACCTAGTTCCCTTCCTCCACTCAGAACACTAGTTTTATTTACTTTGCCAAAAAGAAGCGAATTACTTTTCAGAACGGAAGGTCGAAATGTTCCAGCCCCAACACACCACCACACTCCGACTTCCCTGATTTACTTTTCCTCTCCTTTGGGGAGGAGGAGGAGGTTGAACCCCAAAGCATTCAACATATTTCACTGGAACTCAACAATAATTCCCCCTTTTCTCAAACTCCTTCTATCAGGAATAACCCCCTGGATTTTGCTTCGCTCCAGCTGTGACCTCAGAGCTCCAGAAAGAGTGGCCAAGTTTGTGTTCCCAGATCTGCCTTGTGATCACCCCACCACACTGGCCTCTGCCTGGCCAGGGAGAGTCTTTTGGCATCCAATACATTTGTTGAGGGGAGAAACTGCCTTTAGAAAACATTGGTGACCTTCACTTGGTAACAAATTTGAACTCAGAAAGTAGTTTACAACTACCTCCAGTGAATAATGCCTCATCCAATTAAGTATCTGATGCTCCATATCACAGCTTTTGAAATGGACACTCAAACAGATCAAATTTATGCTCTCTTTTTTTAATTGAATACATGTTGCACATCTGAATAAACTATGTAGGCCGGACTTAAAGCTTAGCAGACTGATGAATGCTGAAGCACTTGTTTACCGAGAAAAGGCCTGAGAGATATTGGTGACAATTTTCTGCCCTGCAGGGCTGAGCAGCAGTAGACCGGGTGATCACCAGAGGATCACCTGGAACCTGGACTGTTTGCTTGAATGAAGAAGAGTCTTTGACTGCAGATGTACCTGGAGACATACCAATCTGTCCAGACAGAACTAGCTATTAAAAACCTTCTGTCGTGGTTTAACCCCCGACAGCAACGAAGTACCATGCAGCTGCTCACTCACTCACTCCCCCCCACCTCCGGTGGGATGGGGAGGAGAATCAGAAAAAGGTAAGAGTCATAAGTTGAAATAAGAACAGTTTAGTAATTGAAGTAAAATAACAACAATTGTAATGAAAAGGAGAGAGAAAGAGAAAGGAATAAACCCAAGGGGAAAAAAACCAAGTGATGCACGACATAATTGCTCACCCCTTGCTGCCCAATGCCCAGCCAGACCCCCAGCAGTGGACTGGCAGCCCCCAGCCAACTCCCTCCAGTTTATACTGAGCATGATGTACTATGGTATGAAATATCTCTTTGGTTAGTCCAAGTCAGCTGTCCTGGCCCTATTCCCTTACACCTTCTTGTGCACCTCCTTGTTGGCAGAGCATGGGAAACTGAAAAGTCCTTGATTTAGAGTAAGTACGAGTTAGCAGCAGCTTAAAATATCAGTGTGTTTTCCACATTGTTTTCATGCTAAATCCAAATATTGTGCAAACCTGCTGCAAAGGGCTGGGTTTAAAGCAGATAAACCAAGTTTCAGAACTGTGGTCCCAGTTGTCTAGAATGGTAGTCCTACCATACACAACAGTAAATCAATACAGTCCGTGAAATCACTGGCCAGGCTAAGCATTTGCAAAGATGTCTGCAGAACTTTTAGGCAGGAGCCCACCTCATCTAGTTTTATTATCTCACTTTTAGTTTATTAACTAAAACATTTACTATTTTAAGCCATAATCAAGGGAGGCAAAGTAGATCACCTCAGAGGGTCATCTTCTCGTTTACACCTGTGTAAGTGCAGAGCTGACCGCCTTGCGCTATCTGCTGAGGGCACCACAACTGCTGTCCTGGGCTGGATAGATGCTCCTCTTCCACATAACTGACATCAGGTTAACAAGCCCGAGCCTCAGGAACCATGTTTCATGGAGGAGAATACTGGAAAGCTTCACAAGGACAGCGAACACCTTTCTCATGGGTAGCCTAAAATAAGCTGCTGTATATACTGTGTGTCCCAGCCAAATGCAAGCAATTAAAAACATGGAAGCCTTTTTTGGCCAGATGAGGTAGTCTTGAATGAGCAAAGGCAAACTGAACAGCTCACTAGACTTCAAAATGTGCATGCCCTGTCTAGCTGGGGTTTTGGGAATGTTCTCGGTAACCACTGAACTGGGGGCTACCCTCCTGGGGTGCCAATTTTGTCAGTGTCCCCTCACAGCCACTTCTGCTGCCTGGGAGTCCTTGGGGATCATCTGCCGCTGCAGGGCAGGCAGCATCTCAGAGTAACACATCTCACAGGCCCACAAAGGGCCAGATGAAACCACTGTCCTCACCCACCGCAGCACCAGAAGGTCAATGGGGAGCAGGGGACACTGGTGCACAGTGAAGACCCCAGTCCCTGCCAGCACCAGCATGGGCCAAGGCAGCTCAGCTCAGGCAGAGGGATGGAAAATGCAGGGAAGGGATCCAGTAGCACCAAACAATCTCACCCTGACCAACAGAGCAGCACGTGCGTCCCACCAGAGCTGGATGCAGTGCTTCCGTAGGTTTTGGGGTAAAGGGGTCTTTTTGGGATTGGGGCCTTTGCTTTCCCCCTCCCTCTTAACTCTGCTGCTGTTCTGACTCAGTGCAGCTACTGAAGCCCAATATTTCTCTCATGCTTTCCAAAGGCCTTATGCTTCTCTCAATTTTGATTTTTCCAGTTTGCCTTTCAGCAGTGAAATAAAAAAAGCTTGTATTTAAAGTGAAAAATGAAAACATCAAATCACAAAACATTCACTCTTCCTGTCACCATGCCCCCATCCAGAACAGCCTTCTCTGTCCTTCTGCCATTTTTCCTTTCTAGTTCATACTACCATCAATTTATTTCTTGACACAGTCATTTCTGGCGCCTACTTGTTCTCTAATCTTTTCACAGAAACTCACAGAAGAACGGAATCTAATCCTAATTGACCGGCTCCAAGCCCTGCCTTCACCTGGTGCCAAGCTGGCACCAGCAGTCACGGCACTGCAACAGTGCAGGCAAACCTTCCCAGCCAGCATGCAGGGACCACGTCCCGGCAGCAGCGGAGACGCCGTGTCAAAAGAAACCTGCTGCCAGCAGCGTCAAGCTGACTGCAACGAGCAAAAATGGTAAAGAAGTTACTGCAACAAGTCAGCACAAAACTGAATCGTTTTTCTTCATTAGATGGTGTGGCCAGTAGCCACTCCTGGTGCGCGCATGTTGAGCCAACTCTGTGCCAGTGCTCGCCAGGACACGCTGATAGTGACAGACTGAGCCCCAGACGTGCACATGCTTGCTTCTCCTGTGCTCGTGCACGTGCCTTCATGTGCATCCCTGTACTGTACCACTTGCAGCTCATTCACAGCACATTTGGGAAAAAGAAAAAAAAAAAAAGAAAAAATATGCCTCTTTCCACCTCCTCTTCCAGCTTTGAGATGGGGACACCTGCTACAGTCACCAAGCCAGACACCATGCAAGCGGCTGGGGTTTGTGTCCTCTTCCCAGCATCATCCCTCTGGAAACTTGGGGCCTGTCCACACTCCAGCCATGGTTGGGGTGGGACTGAGCCAGCCCATGCAGCAAAGTCCATCAAGCCTCTGCTGCAGAGCTGGCTGTGGGTGCCACCGGGGCTGACGATGGGATGGGAGAGCAGGAAGATGCTGCAGAGCTGCAGCAGGTAGCTGACTGCTTCTTCTGCCCATGCTTCTGTTGACCACCCTGGAGGACTGCAGCTTGGCTGTCTCCCCTTCCACAAGAGCTGTGGGGCACAGCATTCAGGACTGCCCTGGTGAGGAGGGAGCACGGTCACCTGTTTGCATCAGTTCCCACGCCAGCTGGGGCAGATGTGGATGGGTTTCCCAGTGCAGAGGAGTGGGAAGCACGAGAGCAAGGGCAGAGCAGGTACCGGGGCAATGGGCAGCAGCCGGTGCTCTGCTGGGACCGGACAGCTGCTCCCACCACCCACATGCTGAGAGCATGGTCCTACCTTCCCATGGAGACACTGGCTCACATCTCTCACTGCTGCTCCACACTCATGGGACAAAGGCCAGGGATCAGCTACCAAAGCCTTTTCACCATTCTCATCTCTCTCCGTTTGTATTCTCTTTATTCCCCACAAAAATAATTTTTCAACCCAAGTATCCTTTCTTCCTGCCACTTGCAAATCACAGCATCTCTCCTTTTAGCTCCTCTTTCACAGGTCTCAGCCTGATGTGATTGCTGTGGTGCAATTCTTTCTCGCCAGCACAGGGAATTAATTGAATGTAGGCACTGTTAAGTGCTTACAGTATTACACCTTCATCTCAGTGAAGGGAGCGGGACTTAGTAAAACAAACTGTGTCAGTCCATGTACCAGTCCTGATTAATTTTGTCAAGGTTTCTACTTTGAGGCTGATACTGCCAGAGCTTCCTCTCAGGAGAGGATTACTAAATGCACTCACGTATACTCCTGAGACGAGTGGAAGCATCCTGGATATAGTTTAAATTAACCTTCTCACCACTGTGGGTGCTCAGGCTTGTCACACAGCGCCTTCCAGGTGTTCAAGGAGACCTGGAGAAGGCTTTTAAGGCTCTGCCACAGATTCCTACTTGCCCTGAATTATCAGTGGGGTTAGCAGGCACCTTGGGATAAGGGAGTGCAGGATCAGGCTGCCAGAGAGAAAGGCAGAGCTGTGGACAAGCAGGATCTCCACAGGGTGCAAGAGATGTGTCCAACACGCAGCCTACAGCCAAACATAGAGATGTTCTCGCTCAGGTCCTACAGCTGTACTCAGACCTGGCAGTGTCTCCTGGAGCACCAGTTCACTGCTCTTGCCCCCCAGCACTGTGTCCCACAGGAAAGCAGGCCAGGCTTCCTACGGAGGAAGACATTCGCTAAAAGATTATTCCCAGACATCCTATTGGAAACCTAGATTTCTTTCTTCGTCTTGCCATGCAATACTCAGACTTTTGCCTTTCCAATCAGAGAGGCAGATACGAGGTAGTGGGCAGCTAGGACCAACCTGGGGAAAGTTGGTATTGTTTTGCCAGGCACCTACTGCCACCACATGCTCAAGTGTGCCTCACTGCCATTGTAGAACATTTATTTTCCTTTTCAGTTTCTGGTTCAGTGAGTCATCCCTCTTCCAGAAGACTCAGAAGGACAATTTGAGGAAACTCCCACTGCAGATTTCGGAAATTCTGATGGAAGGAACACTCCTGGGCTCTCCAACATTGGTGGTGGTAGAGACAGGCACAAGGCTGGGAACAGAAGCCCTTAGGCTTCAGTGGTTTTCCAACCAAAACACAGCATCCTTGATCAGCAAGATAGTTGCCAGTCATGGCAAAACACTTTTAACTGCAGAAAGAAAACAATCAATGAAGAGATCAACTATAAAACTGATCATAGGTCTCCAGCACTGTAAGAGAAAAGGATCTCATCAGCCATGCTGAGCAAAATTATGGCAGGAAAGCCAAAGGCACAGAAAACTGATCCCAACCAAGAAGATCTGGGGAAATGGGGACTAGGAAATCATGGACCTTTGCAGCGCCAGTGTGGTACGATGCTGACTTCTAATAACTGCCTTTTGAAACTGACCACCGTTTTCCTTTTGGTGCTTCATGGACAGAGAGGTTTGAAAAGAAAGGGAATCCCAAGGTTCAGGTCACTGAAACCTCACTGCCCAGCTCTTACATGGTGCCCCTGGGGCATCTGAGCAGCACAGGGAGGTGCAGTTACAGGCTGCACCAGCTCAGCAATTCCTGCAGTAAGGACAGGAACAGAGCAGAACAGACGTTTCTAAAACTACAAGGGGATTCCCCCTCCAGAAAACTCCATCACTCCCAGTTTTGAGACCAGGCTGAACTGGAATGGTAAGTTCATCCTCAGGACTTGCTGTAGAACAAAAAAGTCCAATTTCTTTTTCTTTTTGATGCTTCAAAACTTCCAGTCCCGTAACTCCAAATCAGTGTGTCACTGCACAGTCAAAGCAATATAATGTTACCTGTGCAGTGACCCAGTTGGTGTCTACTGTAACATAAGACTCTGAAAATTTTGAAACAAAGTATTCAGAAAGGATAAAAACAAGAAAGCCAAGAGTATACATTTTGACAACTCCTGCCAGCAGAAAATGCCAGCATTGTTGTCATTATAGTGTGAAACATTTGAATTTCAATAAAGCTGCAGTTTCTGAAGGAAAAATGGTAGCATCCAAATCTTGTTGCCCTTGCCTCACCTAAACACATGCTCACAGCATGCTGCTGAGTAAATACTGCTGTAGAAATCCTCTCCAGCCTGAGGCATGAGCCTTGCCACAGGCAGCACACCATCCCTTCATCTGTGCTCATACCTCATGCCTCCCACACAGTCGAAGATGAGACAGAATTTGCCCTCAAAATGTATCATCCAAAAAGGAAAGGAGAAAAAGAGGAAGAATAGGAAAAAAAGGAATGGCACAGGGAGAAGGTGTCCTGGCAGCAAGCAGCTGGCTCCTGACCAGCCTCTGTCTTAGAGTCTTCTCCTGACTCAGATCTGCCCATCTCCACTGGCTTCAGGCCACCACAGGGACATCCCTGCCCTGCACCTTGGCCAGCATGCTCGGAGCTTATATGATCCTGTCATCTCAAATGGAGAGCCAGGCAGGTCTTCGGTGCAACCTGCTGCTGCCAGAGTCGAAAAGCGACTGCCTGCCCCTGCAGGGCAGCGCGGAGCTCCAGGATGGCTTCAGGCTGGCTCCAGGGCAGCTCTGGTGTGCAAGTCCTCCCCGTGGAGGTGTGCACCCCCAGGCAGGAACATGGTGTGCAGCCCAGGAGCCTCACCAAAAGCTCTCTCCTCCATGGGGAAGGGCAGAGTTGGGGCTGGATTTTCATTTATTTTTAATATCATGACTGGTTTTTTACCAGTTTGCAAGCAAAATCTGAAAAGCTACCCAGGCCTGTCCAGGCAGCAGAGCTTTGCTACAGCACCTCTTCTGCTTCCAAAGGAGCTGCAAAATTAGAAATGAAGAAAGCACGGCACACGCTCTTCCCCTAGCTAAAGCATCTTCCCCACACGGCCAAGCCAAAATCCCACAGGCGCTGCCAGCTGTGGCCATGGAAACTGAGGGTTTAAGCACAGGGACTCCCCTGGCTTTGTGCAGCTATGCTCATCCATATTAGCTGGAGATCTGTGTGCTGATTTATGATGGAAGCGCTAACAAACCCTTAAATGTGGCACGGCAAATAGCAGCATTATACCAGCACCATGGCATGAGAGGCAGAGGCTGTGTATTGCTCCCCGAGGATTTGTTTAAGGACAAGAACCATGATGAATACAGCCTGGGTGGCTCAATTACATGGGGACTCAATTACTTAAAACAAAGAAACTGGATGAAAAAAGTATGACAAAAATTCAAAATTATTTCGCTGCTGGAGGTCACATATAACAGCCCTGTCATCCATAAATCTGGAAATCTCTAAGGCATGCTACTCGTGTGTTGAGAGATGACAATTAATTGGTATTTTACTTACCTCATCCATGCAAATTATGCAGGGAAAAATTCTAATTACTGCATGCTACATGTATATAAGGTCAAAGTGGGCCAGATTTTTGACAGTGGTGTAAAATAGATTATGTTTATCCTTCACATGAGGGCCATGATCCTGCATGAGCCACAGGGTTTCTGCCTCCCACCGCTTGTAGGGACCATGCCGGCATCAATGAGGCTGCGCGGGCACAGCGGTCCCTTGCAGAGGAGGGATGAATCGGGCAAACACACAACTGGGGAGCAAACACAACGTGAGGTCAGGGAGAAATGCAAAGTGCTTGAATGAGCAAGGAACAACAGCGTGGGGAACAATGGGGCTTGCATTTAACCGTAAGCAACCTGGCATCCCAAGTTTTGTCTGAACAGGATTCCTTACCCTCAGAAAAAAAGGGGATCCTACCTTCTGGCAACACCCCATGTCTCTGGAAGGATTTTATGGGGCAGAAATGAGAAGACAAGAGGTTTGGGCAGGGGCTTCTTGCTGGCAAAGGATACCAAGAATATCTGTGCACCTCAGTGGAGACCTCCAGTGCCCCGAGCACAGGGGCTGAGCATGGGGACTTGGGACCATGCCAGGACACGCATCCTGCCCACCCCAGCAGTGGATGATGGCCAGTGGGTTACAAACAAGGCACGGCTTGCACTGAGCCCCTAAGGTTCAGTGGAGACAGCAACTTACCCAAGAGTCCAGGGTTGGGAAACCTCCAGGAGTCATTGTATGTTGAATATTGTGGGTGGCTGTATGGGCTCCCAGAAAACTCACTCCCTAAGGTAAAGAGAAAGAGACAAAATGAAAGATTATTTGATCTGAGACTGCAGTTACCACTGTGGGGTAAAGGAGCTCTTAGTGCATGCTGTGCTCCAGTGATGGCCACCCTCTGAGGAAGGGCAATATGGGTAGGCAATTTATTAAATAAATGGGGGTAGCCATCTTTTACATGTCCTTTTTGTGCTGTATCCCAGGCCTGCTGAGCAGGTAGGATTTTCTCAGGCAGCCCATGCTGCAGGAGCAAGACAGTGAGGAGGGATGGAGAGGACTCTGGGACACACCCACAGGGCTGGCCTTTGCCTCTATGGCCCTACAGCACTCAGGGCAAGAAAGACAATATGAGGACAGGGCTGCTCAGACAGCCTCTCTGCTGGCAGGAGATGAACCAGCTCGTCTTCTAGATACTGGGTACCCTTAGAGGCTCTCCATGAGAACGTGGTCTTCGTCCCAGACATCCGTCCATCACCGCAACCCAAGGAAAGGGATGCTTGCATCAGTTTCAGATGGTTTTAAAACCCTCCAGACAAAGGCACAAAAAAGGCTCAAAGAGTTACTGCTATTTATCTCCTCACAAGCTCCCGCTCTCCCCATCTGTTTGTTCTCTTCACATGTCACCTCCTCTTTCATACTTCAGCTGCAAGCTCTTCAGGACAGAGCCTTGCACCACGGGGCTCTGACCCTGAGCAGGCCATTTCAGTTCCACCACCACGCAAATACCAACACTGCTGCTGATTTATTAGGAAATTTTCCACGAATGACAGTTTCCTGCTCTCCTCTTCTCTTTCTTCCTCCTGTCCTTCTCCCTCTACCACACAGAAATACATGCACACACAACACAGCATGGCAGGAGAAAAGAGTGGGTTTCCTATGGCAAGAGGAGAGGGCTGCCACACAGCAGAAAATGCTCACTGTGACATTTGCCTGTTCTGGTGCTGGCATCTCCCCTGCCCCATACCCAGGGGCTGTCTTTCCCCCAGCTGAGCGGCACATCCTTGATGACAGATGTGCAGCTCCTGGGGCTCAGCACCGCCAGCTGGTATCATCCACAGATCTGTTCTGGGGACCATGTCTGGGTCCCTGGGACCATGAGTGGCCTCCTTGTTCAAAGACATGGTTTAGGCAAGTTGCTGGCCCCAGGGGAGAGGGGATGATGCTACAGTGACCTGTGGGATCATGCTGTCTGGCAGGGGGAGCTCTTGGCTTGGCTGCGTGATGGGCTGCAATGGCTGTGCAGTTCCTAGCAGCCACCGTGGCCACCTGCAAAGGTAGTTTCTGCCAATACAGAAGTAACACAGATTGGTGTCAAAAATTAGGGTGGGGCCCAGGGTAGCTCGGTTTCCACAACGTGCTGCTTCAGTAAAAACAAGCTGCCTTTCAGCCTATACCAAAGGATGACAGCAAACACACTGAACACGCTGACAGCAAGAGCTGCCCACCACTGGTCTGCTCCAGGGGGTCTCCATTAATACCCCTTCCCTGTTCCTTACAGCCTTTGAGACCCATAGGACTGAACCCACCAGCCGTGACCAGCTGTCTCCCTCCCTGACCTAGCATTCACAGACAGGGCAATAAGATGAGGTCTGAAGCCAGCAGCAGCAAACGCTTCCATGCTCAGCACACCTTGCTGTGTTGACCATATCTCTTCACAAGCTCAGAGCAGGTTTTCATACTGCCTCTAAGGAATGGTATTAATGCACCATGAGCCATGGAAAATGGAGCTGTTCCCAAACCTTTCTTGTGGGTGAAGTACATCCTATATACATTTTATCTCTGTTCCCTGACCTTATGGGTGATAAATGACTTGAGTAACCGAAGGTTACCTCCATTACTGTGCTCACTCTTCTACAGTGAAGCATGGTGAAGACAGAGAAGCCAGAAGAGATGTCAGGAGCCACACAAGGTACCAGAGCCACTAGCAAAGGCATCCACATTGCCTTCTGCCAGACAGGGAGCAAGCTCCCTCCTGCACAACGCAGCAGCTTCTCTCTGGTCCTTTCTTCTGCCTCCTCACCACCACACTTGTGGCTGTCTGCTCAGGCAGAGCCCTCCCTGCTCCTCAAGCCCCTCAGCTTCCAGGTAGTCTCTGACCCAGCTCTGCCCTAACAGTGTTTGCCCAAGCTCGCAAAGCGCGTGGGCAGCAAACTGGCTGGTAACTTCATGGGTGAGCGGTAAGATCTTTCCCAGTCCCTGAAGGCTTATGGCCAGGTCCTTCTTCCAGCATGCACCACACAAAAATCCCTTCATCCTGTGGATGCCTCTTTGATGGGGAGCAGCTCGCATACCACCTTCCCCACTGTTTTCACTTCTCCCTTTCCACAGGGCAGTGAGAAACACAGAGATTTAGCCTTGTTTTAGTTGCACAAAACAGCTGGACTGCCTGACTGACATGACGCACGAAAGCTGATGGCCGTGAGTCTCGCTGCCACATCTTCCCCTGGAGTTGTGCAGTGCATGGACAGAGGAACAGAGCAGACAGGACAGATCCGAATCCCTGCTGTGGGCTGTTTGCACAGGGTGTGCAGAGGAGGCTGCCCAGCTCCTTTGTGCACCAGGAGCACCCCAGGCTTCGAACGAAGCTAGTGGTGAGCTGCTGCGTGCCTGCCAGAGCTGCGCCCTGAGGCAGGGCACACATACCCACCCTACGACTCAACAACCTCTCATTTTCAGCTCTCCCACCACTTTCCCTCCCTCCCCTTGGCACCCACCACTCCCCTCTACCATCCCCCTGAGGCTGCAGAGTCCCAGTCTATCCCATGCTGATGCCATGCACGCCGCTGAGCAAGCAGCAGTGCTTTCTAAATGCTCATCAGTGCTGCAGCAGGGCTACGGGTGGGAACAGGCTGACATTTCATTGTTTCATCCTCTCCTGCCTTGCTCTCCTCCCCCACCATCCCCACTGCCCTCCTCCCCACACTCACACACAGACACACATCGTGGACCCTCTCTGGGGGATGCTCCAGTGCCTGTCAGGCTGAGGCTTCCAATTCTCTGTTTTTTATGCCTCAGTGGTCAGGGTGTCAAGCTCCTGCAGTACAGACCAGCCAGGAGCTCGAGGAGTCACTGAGCACCATCAGCTCAGTGACAGTATTGCTTGCTTCTTAACATACTCTGCATATCCATCAGCATTGCTGAGGGCAAAAAAAAAAAAAAAAGAAAGAAAGAAAGAGAGAAGGGGGGCAGGAAGGAAAATAAGAGAAAAGAAATATGGGAGAGGGGAGGGGAAATGAAGAAGTGAAGAAGTCGGGGAGAAAGTCTCAAGCCCTGCTACTACCATCACAGCACTTGGACAGACAAATGGTACAGCCATAAGTGAAACTAAGCTAGATGAATGAACGCCGCATGAATACCTCGTGATTTCCAGCTGATATTCCAAGGTCCATCAGCTACACTTCTTGACAGCACTGCTTAGTGGCCAGTCCTCACCCCATTCAAAAACACAACTCATCAGCTACCCAGGGGCGCGCACACGTGCAGAGCGTTGCACACACTTGCACGGTGCCTGCCCATACCGCAAGGTGGCAATGGGACCCATCTGTCCTTCACGTGAAATGGTAAGCCCCCTCCTTAATAATTCCCGCATTGCTGAGACACAATTAGACCAATTACAATTGCACCAAACTGAAGGCTTCTGCCAGAGTTAGCCCATGTCTCGCTGCAGACCGGACTCCACACGCCCACAATGCTTTGTGTGGCCGTAATCCAAAAGGGGTCAGGCCCCTCCGTCAGCTCCAAAGGTAGAGATGCAGGAGAAGAGAGAACAATTCCCTGTATTGCTGCTGCTACAACACAGCAGCAAGCCCCGGGAGATGCCCTCCACCCTGAGCTGGTGGGGTAGAGGCACAGGCCCCTTGCCCACAGGGAGAGCCCCAGGGGTAGCTGCAGGCAGAGTCTGATGGTGGTGGATGGAGCCTCTGCTGCAGGCAAACAGCAGATATCCATTCTGCAGCACTGCACTGTCCATTCTACAGCATTTTCTCGGGGGGTTATCAACTCATGTTTACCAGTCTGTTTGGTTTTAAGGTAAGCTTCCTGCAAGTTTCCTTTGTGATGTGCACAGAAACTGAAAAGCATGAGCTGAAAAACCTCAGGAACAAAGAGATGAAGAAGGAGATTTCATGGTGTCTTTCAGACTGCCATGGCTTTAGAGAACTGCCCCTGCAGAGGATGGGGGAGGATGCAGACACCTCTGTGCGCCGGTGCTGGACTCGGGACAGGAGGCTGCTGGGACACTTCCTCACCTGCTGAAAGGCAGAAGGATGGGGCAGATGCTCAAAGCAAGGCCAGTTTTGACATAGACCATGTCCAGCCAAGGCATGGAAATCTCCATGGACAAAGCCTCACCACTGTCATTGCACTACCACTCTTCACCACGCAGAGCACCCAGCTGTGGTCCCATTAGGTAGGACAGCACCAACAAATGCGTCCTCTAGTCTTGTCTTCTTAGGACTGTGTGGCATTTAACACTGGCAGAAACCAGCAGCCTAGTCAAACACAGAATGTTTGTTATGCAAAATTTGAATAAATACTCAACATACAGGTTTTATATGTCACTTCCAAGTTCAACACGTTGTTCTGGTCCCCACAGTCTCAGAAAATCACATGAATCAGAAGCTCCAGAGCCAGTACAGCTCAACCAGAGCCAGCTACATGAAGGCAGACATGTTTAGACACTTTTCACTGCATTTTCTCACATATCAGGTTTTTGCAGATGTATTTGGGACAGCGAGAAGCCATCGAGACCCTGGGGTTGAATGGCTGTATCCACATAACAGCTGCAGGTAATACAATGTGCAGGTGATTAAACATGCCTTCTACAACCACGATGCGACAGCTCCCAGTGAGCACTGGCTGCCACCCAACAGGGAGAGCAACCACGACCCCGTGGCTGTGCCATCCCTCCGGCTGGACTTGTCCCAGCTGCTGGTTTTCTCCACCAGTCCCCATTTGCTGGGTCATTTTGCTATCCAAGCTCCAGGTTTAGGACTGTGTCTTATTTAGCCCTTCCATTTGGCAGGAAATTAAAACAAACCAGGAGAAATGGTGTTCAATAGATGCAACTGCATAAGGTACAAGAATGGAAAGTTGTGAGACAAAAATCAGAGTCTGGCCAGGAACAGCAGCACCGTGCCTATTCCTCATTAGGGTCCTAGGTAAATTTAAAAACAATCTGCTCTACTTGTCCCTAAGTTAAGCTCCTGCAGATGAACCCCTCTCCCACTCCAGCCTGACCTCTTGTCACAGGCTACAGGTGTCTCTACCTTTCCTTTGAAGCAAAGGACCTTACTGTAACTTTTTAACATTCTCATGGCTTTTATTTGTTTTCTATCATTTCCTTTTGTGGAAGTAATCACATGGATCATAAATTTCTTCAGCGAATTCCAATAACAATCATTACCCTGGTAGCTAAGATATGCTTGACTGCATGAGGAGCAGGGCTAAATGCTGCACTGAGCCACACAAATGCACCCAGGCAGCCTGCACATCACTGACTAACACCATGGAAGAGCAGCTATCCAAATGCAGCCTTGGAAGATACTACACAAGAGCTGGGTGTGCAACTGGGCCGGGCATCATCTGTGCCGGAGGTAGACATAAGCCAAAACAGAGCAGCAGAAGTCGCTTCTCACCATACACCAACACGGCCTGAGAGATTGTTTTGTGATCCAGCAGCCCTGAGCAGCATCCTGCGTGAAGTCAGAGTGACAAACAACTGTGAGAAACCTTACGAAAGAAGGGAAACGCTCTGGCCTCTCTGCAGAGAAGAATGGTGTATTTTCCCCTCAGTAAAGCGAATCTGCCTCTTCATACCATGCACTGTTAGCGGCTCAGGGCAAGAGAGAAAGGGGTCTGTGGGACACAAAACTCGCTCCCTTAGAAGTCTTCCCCATGTACAGGGGAGCTGGGAAACACCTTTCAGTTAAAACTTGCTTTCACACCAAAAAGTCATTTCACATCACTAGTACACTTCTGCAAATCTGTGACAAGTTTGACAAAATCCTTCTGTTAAAAAGAGCCCTGGATTAAACTATTTTCTTTTAATCACATTTTCCAAAGAAATATTTTCTTTTTCTTTTAAATTCAGACAGATGTTAAGTTTTCAAATTGAGTTCAGTGAGGCTAAAAAAACCAACCCAAAACCTCAAGTGGAAAGCAAACTGCATCTCTGCATTAAAGTACAAAGCAATTTTTATTGTCATTTTTGTTTTGATTGAACTTTGGACTTTCTTCTAATTTTAACATGCATTAGCAAACAGGATCAGTGGTTTATTCTGCCCTAATCTGTACCATCAGCTGCATTTCACCTGGGGAACTAGAAACCCAGGGCACACCATGGGTTGACCACCAGTGATCTGTCACGTCTTATCCCAGACCCTCACGTCTTCTTCACCCGCAGAAGTTCCACAGGAGGAAGGACAATGATAACTTCGCCTTCTGCTTCACAGACCAATCACACTTGGTTGTTAATTTGCCTGCTCTAAATTGTGCAGTCCACGTGCTACAAAAAAAAAAGAAGCGCAAAAAAGGGAAAAACTACCAATGTACAGCCCTACTGAAATACAACATGTAGTTCAGGAACAACGTTCCCCCTGGGAAGAAGCCAAGCAGGAAAATACACTATATATAGCAAAAGCCTGCCATATTCTACTCAATTTATCTCAATGAAAATACCCAGGGTGATAACCAGCTAAAAACCCCAGGAAAGCAAGCAGGATTCAAAGGCCAGTCTTGGGAAATTTTGTCAAAATTGGATTCTCAGAAACCATGCCAGGATGAGTCACGGGTCCAACAAGTGAGGACGATCACTGTTGCCGTGAGATCCACCTGGAAGGGATGGCAGCCTCGCTGGGGAGTCCATACATGTGTCTCAGGTGTGGATGCCCACCCCTCATGCCTGGCTCCTGCGAGTGACAGGCGTGCCACCCCAAAGCGGTATGTGCCCGCACTGAGTAGGGCGAGGCAGGGACTGCAGCCACAGCATCACGTGGCCCCCAGGCTTGCACAGCACTGTTTGCGGGTGGAAGGAGCTTTAATGAATAGGAAATGTGTCCCAAGGGGACTGAAAAATGCCATTTTGGAAAGCTCTTCAACGAGAAGGTTTAAAAAAAAGGAAACTGCTTTTCAAAAACACCCAAGATCCTCTGCATCAAAATGGGATGCTGCTCCCTGTCTGTGGTCCCTCACGTACCTGGTGTTGTATCCAACAATTTACCTACTCCGACAGGAAAGAAGCAAATAAAGCATTAATAAGAGGAAAAGGGGAAATGCTTTCTGTACAATTAATATTTCCCCTCCTTTTTTTTTTTAAAGAATAGAATTGGAAGTGATAGATTTCAGCAAAAGACAGCTCTCACAAATGATTTTCAAGCAAAATTTTTCTTACACAAAATCTTCACTTCTTGATATTAAACAAAAAAAAGAAAGAACAACAAACAGCGAGTTCTTAGAGCACTAAGCCCTCCGCCCATGTTGTTCAAACACAATACAATAAAACTATGTCACGAATTTCATCCAGCTGTAGCCAAGACAGAGTCCCTGGGCCTGGAAATGTATTGCAAAAGTCCAGCTCAACCATGAGTATGTGGGCACTCACAGGATCCCAGGTAGTGCTATTAAAGCCATACAATTAATTACACAGGGTCTGTAACGTTCATTGAAAGAACAGCCAGGAAATGTGGCAGCAACTCATAATTACCACAGCCAGCAGTGTAAGCAGCACTCTGCTTCTGCAGCTGAGCACCTGCAACACCTTACTCAAATAAACCTGAACAAACAGTGAAACAACTTTTCCTAGTTAAAGCTCATTTCTCTCCTTAAATCAGGAGGAACAATCAGCTGGCTGTAACCCCAAAATGCTTGCTATACCGTCCATGTTCAATTATCTACAGGCACCATCACAGCAACCTTCCTGGACAGCCGAAGTGATGCTGGGGACAAAATCCAGCTGCAAGCAGGGGCAGGGTGTCCGCTCTGTTAGCAGGTGGGGTATCACACACGGATCCCCAGCAAGGGTACCGGGGAGCCTGCTGCCACCAGCATGCTCAGGCAGTGTTTTCCCAGGATGTCGGGGACTGCACTGTCAGTAGCATCTTCCTTCTGGGAGCACCAGGGTTGCACATGCAGAAATACAGCCCATGCGCACAGACAGACACACACCAACAGAGAGATCTGCCCACGTGCATGCACAGGTATGTGCATGCTCTTTACACCTGCAGGGAAAAACAGGCTTGCAAATCCCCCAGTAAATCCATTATAAAAATTCACTGCATCAATAGATCAGTTGTTATCATCTCTGACCCCTTCCACCAGTACACTTTACTCACCAAAGGCACATCCCACTTACGTCTGTAACATCTTGTAGTCACTGATTAACCCTTCAGTGAACACTCTAAGTGCAACCATCACCCAAACCTTCATGTGTGCGAGGTCAAAATGAATATTAGCCCGTACACTGGCTAATTTTTCCTGCACATCAGCCAAGCAGAAGTTTATTGCAGTTGCAGCTGGAAGGCACTTGGTCACATTCAGACATCTCTCCAAAGCTCCCAGTCCCATCAAGACTGCCAATTAACTTCTAATGAAGGCTGTATATAATCCTATGATCATCCTGATTGGACAGTATTTCCCCCTTATTTTATCTTTATATTAACTAGTACCTGCTCAAAGATGTACAATTGTAACAGTTCTGAGTAAGTTGTCATATTTTAAGAAAACAGTAACGTGCAGATTTTTGTAACACTACCTCATTTGCAAGAAGCTACAAGGCACAGAAATCCCATCAATGACTAATGAGTTGTGGGTTAAGGTGGACGTACCTTGCTGTGAAGTCACTGTACTATTCTCGACCCGTGCTGCCTGCCATAAAATTTTAATGCTGCTTCTGACATATTTATGAAATACCTCACCCAGTCTTTGCAGGATGACAAAAAGATTTACATCCACAATTACTGCAAGCACATAGGTTTTAGCTATGCACTTTAAACTTTTGTACACAGAGGTATTTAACTTTAATACAACAAAGGTAGGTGGTGCCACCAAGCAACCATATTGGAACTGCATTAGGAGACATTTATCTCCCTGTACCAGGAGGACAACTGCCCAACTCATCTGCACAGGAGATGGCATCGCAATTAATGACGATGAGGAATTTGCCCCTTCCCTCTCCCAGCTCCCCCCTCCAGTAGCCATGTGCCTTCTCTACCAGTCGCTGGCATGCAGTCTGTTGGGACCCTGGGCAGACCCGGTAGCAAGAAGCTGCACCGCTGGCAATACCAAGCCCCATGAGACATGCTCGCCATGTGCACAGCCTCACCGCCAGCACTGATGGACACAGGGCCGGTGAGCGGCACTGATCTGTCGGTTGCTGCCAGTGCTCATCCCAGCCCAGATCGCTGCTGTCCCCAAACCTGGTCTGCATGGCTGCCTGTGACCTTTGCAAAGCCCCATCTCACCCTGTGCCCCTGGAAGGTGAGGGGCACAGGGTGGATGAGGGGCACAGAGTGCCCTCCATCCATGCAGGACATCACTCACTCCCTGCCCTTGTGCTCAGGCTCTCCAGATCTGTGTGTGTGTGCAGCCCGGCAGCATAGAAGGGCAGGCATCATTTCATCCTGTCTGCTCTGGACTGACCAGTTGGTAGTGCAAGTGGGACTAAAAGGAAAACTGTCCTGCAGAAAATATCAAGCTTTACAATACAGTTTCATCCCAAATTGATGCAAAAAGTGCCAAGAAGTACCCTGTGGGATTAAATTATCCAAACTATGTAATGGAAATGTTGCATTTGTTTCAGAAGAAAATATTCCACTCTGTGCTTTGTCCTGACTTTAGCCTCTTTTGTAAGTTCAGCCTTCATAATCATAATGTAATGTGTAGTTACTTCCAGAAATTACGCAAGTGATTTAGCCAGTAGCAGAAGTAGATACAACGTTATGAGCCGTAATAACACAGCTAGCTACAATGTGGAAATTGTGAAGTCTGGAAATTAAGCATTTTGGTAGATTGATAAATGTATGTTGCTACTGACGTGGAAGCAGTCCTCAATTATCTGCAAACACAGGTGTGAACAAAGGTAGGAAAGTGTCTGCATGGATGAAGGAGCATCCTCCCACACTGACATCTTCTCAGGCATCCTGCTGGTGTCCCCATCCTTGGTGACTGTGTCAGACCACGCCACAGCTCCAGCTATGCTGAGTGACAGCCAGGTCCTGCCCTTTCTGCCGAGGTGTCAGCACCTTCGACAGATGGAGAAGTCTCTTGTCCTCGTGTAAACCCCCTGCGTGGATGAGCACTCCTGGCTGAGCTGCTCAAAACCTCAGCATCCTAGCTCTTCTGCCTGCAAGACCAGTTTTTCATCTGGACTCCAGGCTTCAGCACCTCTGGACTGGGGTTTTAGCACATCAGCAGGGTCTGCTTTCCCCCTCTGGTTCTTTCTGTCCTGGGGAGCTTGCGCAAGCTCTGAAGTACAGAGACACAGCCCCAGCAGAGATGTCAGTTTTTCTTTCTGACACCAAGCACAATGCAAATGAATGCCTGAGTGACAGAAGACAGATAATTTCTCACTTGATTTTCACAGCACTGCTTTGGTTTTACACCACGTCCACGTTACAGTCATCCTTTTAATGCAGAGAAAAAACATGTCAGCCGGTCTCAGGTCAATCTCCAGGAGTGCGGCAGCCCAGTCCTCCGGCAGGATGGATGCCATGCTGGCAAACACTTTGTAGCCAAAGCCATTTCCAAGTAATGTGGACAGCTGCTTAGCCTGCCCTGATCCAGCTAAATCAGCCAAAAATTGCGCTGAGGAAGAAAACACATGATGGGGAAGCAATGAAGGATGGAGCATCTCCTCCCACATGTGGATCCCAAGTTGATGCTTGATGACACCGTGGCTGCCATGGCATGTGCCCCGGGGGGACCCACAGCTCCCCAGACATCCCAACAATCCAGGGCACACCTCCACAGGACCGGGCTCCTTGCCAAGGGCTGGCATTATGTTTTCTGAGTTCAGTAAATGTGCAAGATCAAAGACTACACTTCTAGGGCTGAAGGAGGCTGGTAGGAGGAAGAGAAGACAGGGCCAGCATCCTCACCCCATGCCCACACCTCTCACTGGCACAGCAGGCAGCCCTTCTCCCATCTGGGCACTGCTTATCTCACTGTGGAGTCCATGCACACCTCTCCATGTAAGTAAAACGTCCATGTATGCTTGGAAGTTATTAATTCTATGACAAAGCGTCCATGTAGCAAAACAAGTTTTGCTGCTGCTAGCTGAGACTGATGGGATTTAGTGCATCTGCTCCTAAACAGACATCGAGTCAGGACCGGAGTGCTGCTTTTAGTCTTTTTATGTAGGAATTAAGTGGGTTACATTTAAATTTCCCAGCTTACTCTGCAGCCAGTGCAGAGCCTGATCCCAAATCTTATGCAGTCATAGGTGACAGATGACTCATTTGCAAAGAAAGTGTCCCACTGCCTTATCTGCTACTAGAAATAAGTGAATGCATCTTCCTTTCTGGAGCCTTCTCACTGCCCCTTCTGGGCTGTCCCTCTACTCCTCGCACAGACAGATAGCCCATGAGAAGAGCACGCAGAAGGCATGTCCTTGGATGTTTTCCAACCCACACTCCTCTAGGCAGGGATTTACACCTGCCCAACATGGGTCCACACACAACAGTCTTCCAACACATGCACTGCTTCCTACAGTTCCTACAGCCTCCAGTTCAAAATGTGTTTTCAGAGGAAAGTTCTGCCATGGAAATGAGTCAGTCCTTTGAGCATCTTCCTTGGTTTTTACTAAGGCATGCCATTTTGCCTAAAATTTTTCACTTGATTTGGTTTTCCTTCTATTACCGCATTTTATTTCCTTTTGCACTGCTTGCATTACATTGCATCACACTGCATTGCAATCTACTTGGAATTGTCTTGGAATCTTCACTTGTTTTGATAAAGCCTCATTGTGTCCAGAAACTCCTGGAAAGAGAATACTTAATTCTCAGAATATTTAATTTCAGTTTGTGCCACAGACTGTTCTGAGCACTGGGAGTTTACCACAGGGCAGATGTTCTATGTTCAAACTGTCCTAACTGCAAGCAAACTCCCTCCAGCAATCATCACACAGAAATCAAGC
This sequence comes from Ibycter americanus, assembly GCA_035590275.1. Classification (NCBI taxonomy): domain Eukaryota; kingdom Metazoa; phylum Chordata; class Aves; order Falconiformes; family Falconidae; genus Ibycter; species Ibycter americanus. The sequence goes on along the minus strand of JAVJGI010000056.1, from coordinate 3,282,799 downwards.
CTCAGAAAACAAGTCTATAGCCTGAATTCATAAATAACACTATGCAGGAGCAAACCCCTGCAAAAAGACTTCTACACAGGTCATCCTGCAGTGGCAAAGGGGAGGCTGCAGGGAGTCAGCAGTGCCTGGCTGCAGGACGTGGTCTCCAGTGTTCCCCTGGCCACAAAAATGCTGGAAGCAGAAGACATCCAGTTCATCGCAGGAGAACTTGGAAAGTGCTTCCTAGCACCATGAAGCTGGGCAGATACTGCCCTGAGCCAGAGACATCTTCCAGTATAAGCAGAAATACAGGCTTGGGGTGATGCCATCCTTCCATGGGGTGCTCAGCGTGGGCAGCAGGTCTAACGCCCAGGAGAAAAGAAACTGCATCCTCTGCAGCATCCACCACACAACTAGGCACCGGGCAGTTGGGCTGTAAAGCTTGGATGCGACAGGAACACAGACTCTGCTCACCCATCACTGCCCCTGCTGCTGCCTTCAGGGTGACACCACGCGCTCCTTGCATGGCACAGTGCAGCAGGAATACAGCAACCACATCACACTCCTGCTCACTGACACAGGGGGCCATGAAGTGCTTTCTATTCTGCTTACTTTGAGGATCTCAGCGCTTGCTCATAGCCAGACACAGTTTGTCAGGAAACTGCCCGATTGATTCTGGTGGTTGGGTTCGGCACCCAGCGTGTGAGGCACAGAGCTGCTCCAGTACCTGAACTGCCTCTGGCAGCTGTGACAGATGTTGAGCACGCCACCTTGCTCAAAGCTCCGGCAACTTGCTCTTTGTAACCACGATGATTTTGTAATCTCCGATTTTTTTAAACTCTGGGCACTGACATAACACAAGAAGGCACCAGTGTAAAAAAGCTGAAAGCTTAGAAATGACAAAGCATTTTGTGTGCTCCCACGGGGTTGCTACTCCAGTCTGAGAAACCTCATCATAAGCAAGGGGGTTGAGTTCAGCCCTGCAAGCACAAGCTGATCCAGGCCAGCTCTGGTCATGCTTTCCCATCTCAGAGGCAATGCCTGTGCATGGCTCAGGACATCAGGCACCTTAACTGGCTTTTCAATGCTCTGCTTCACTAATCCAAACCTTCCCCAAATCAGAACTAATTCAGACCTCCCAGCTTTCTAATTACAATTAGCTTTTTCTTGGTGTGTTTCCACCAATGGACAGCTGTCAATAATGACAAAAAACAGAGAGAACAGGAGGGGACCCGTAGAGGGTAGAGGATGCAGCAGCGTGCCTCACCTGTGGCATACTGCTTCTTGGCTGGACACCAAGTTCTCATGGCTGGCTCACTGGGGGCACATCATCTGGGGAGCCACTGTCACCGCTGGTTTTGAGAGCCGGCCAGACAATGATCTATGAGGAAACCCTTTGTAAAGCTGTTCCTGCCTTCCTGGAGGAAGAGGACCGTGCTGCAGCCTGCAGCGCCTGCACACAGAAGGGATGTCTGGGGTGCCCAGAGGAGACCTTGGGAGCTGCCTCGGTGAGGGGGAACGGACCCTGCGCAGAGTAAGTTCTCCCAACCAGCCCCATGCTGGGCAGTTCCCAATGCCAGGTGCTACAGGGCTAACGCAATTGGTGATCAGAGGGCAAGCTTTTAACATATTTCATGTACAAGCATCTCAGCTTTAATTTTCTGGCTCTGGATATTTTGGGGCAGAGACTCGTGCTTGTTGCTGCTGCCAGCATGATGGGGCTCAAAACAACTGGCTTACAGGGCACAGAAGAATGTTCAGTAACATAAAAAAAATGCGCAAAAACAGCTGCAAAAGGCTTTATAAACTCTTGCTGTTTCTTTTATAATCACCGCTGTTGCTTAAAGGTTGGGCAGCACATCAGACATGTAACACTGAATGAACCATCAACAGGGAACAGCCTCTCTTCTAAGCTGCTGCCAGTGTCTCCCTGTGGGTACCTAAGCGTGTGTTGCATGCTGGAAAGGTACTGCGGTTCCCCCCCTCAGAGATGCAGGATGGTGCCCTGTGCCATCAACTGGGCACCCCAGCCCTCTCCTCCCCATCCTCAGGGATGGACACAGTGCTGCAGGCAGCAACCTCCTGGTGCTGGCAGTGTGCTGCTTTGCCCAGTGCAACATCCTCCACAATGATGCTCCGCGAGCTCCGTAACCACAGCCAAGCCAGAAGTCCTGGGCAGGGCTCCAAAGAAATGACCAAAGACCCTGGCTTCCACGCCTCGGCACTAAAACCCCCAAAAAGTGGCACTTTTTGCCACAAACCACAGGTTAGACCTGAGAATCAGCATCTGAGCCAAGCATTGCCCTATCCCACGGGCAGACAGCACTGCTTAGCTGCCAGAGCCTCAAACCCCAGCACTGTCCCAGGGTGGGGAGGGGATGGTTTCAGCATCGAAGTCTGGCTGGAAACTGCCCCCCCGGCCTCCTGGCACTGCCACGCGCCGCTGCCGGCTGACGCGACTGATTGATTTGACTGAAGGTAGCCAAACTGTCACTCAGGAGATGCCCCCTTGGTACCTCTCCTGGATGGATCTACTTGAGGGTGGGCTTGCCTGAGCCGCTCCTGTCAGGGATTTCAAAGGGAACAAGCGGCTGAATGCGGATCTGACAGCTCGGCCGAATTAGGGCTATTTGCATGCTAATTTCCACCGTGCTTAACTCACTGGCAGACCTAGAGCGAGAAGCAGCCTCTGCATGTTTGGAACAATGCTTGACTGATCTAGCTGCGTTAACGAGCAAATTATGGTAATTTTGTTATTACAAATGCATAGAAATTTCCAAAGAGTGGAGCAATACAATATGTTTTCTCTCCTCCTCCTCACTCCTAAATACAGACCCTTTTGTTTATACACACTTTGCCTTGCTTACTTATGTTTAGATAGGCACAGCATCTCACCTCAACAGGAGGAGGCAGAAATTGTGGCTGGAGCACAGGGAGCCTGCAGAGCAGACAGGACCTGCTTTGCTGTGCATGGGACACTTGGGACTGCATCCTCAGCTGGTGTAAGGCGGCACAGAGCCTCGGCAGTTGGGGGTCTGGGCTAACTGACCCCAATTGAGGATTGGGTCGTAAGAGGAAGGCGGGTTTGGGAACAGAAGATCCAGAGGCTGTTGGCTTCCCAACATTTCACCTTCTTGCCCTCTCTAGTGTAATTTCTAAATCAATTTAATGAAATAATAGCTGACAGCATCATATTGAAAACAATATAAATTTTATCTATATTCTGCGCAAGCATGGTAATTACATTCCAGAGAGATGAACACCAAAACACTTCTCCAGGCTTCCAACATGCCAGCAGACCCTCATTCAAAATGTACGTGAGCAGTGGATAAATGCATACCATTTACTTAACTGTTTCATTATTAATTAAGGGAATCATTTGTCAGTTGATTTGCAATCTGGTATTGCCCCCAGATATTCACTTGCTCCATCGTATGTGATGAAACTTCTCCAGGATTTGTCTTCCAAGATTACAGAAGGGTGGGGAGGCACCTTTGTGGAGCAGCCCTAGACTTGTGGAAAAAGCAGCAAATTTGCTGAACCAGAGAATGCCAAATGTCACTACTTCTGTCCTTTGGCAGCAGGTCTTCTGGCTGTGGTGGTGGAAGCAATGGGTGCTTTTGTGTGCATCTCTGGGGGGTGAAGGCATTTTTGGGGCACTGGGTTTGAGCTACATGATCTTCAAAAAGTGGTGATACTGGCACAAAAAAAGTCAGTGCCCATAATGCGAGCAGAGATGCACATCCCTGCCATAATAGCAGCATGAAGCAGGCAGATCAGATGGCAAATGGACTTAGGAGGCACCTTCAGGCTCCAAGGAGGTAACTTGCAAACTTTCCACTTCACCAAAGAAATATAGTGGTTTATTCCTCATTTGCTTTAGCTCCGAACACAAAAGGCCTGATTCTCCTTTCACTTTCAGTGGCCACAACAGCATCGCTGTCCAAGTAATCAAGTGGTTCCAGCTTTATGCTGTACATCAGAGGATGACCCAGTTTGGGCTGTGCCACCGATGGCCTCTGTCATCCCACATACTGTAATCTGCTTTCTCTGCCACTGTTTTTAAGCATTTTACCTCCCAGCTGCCTCGCTTTTGGATACTATACTGCTGCATGTCAGTAGATTACAAAACACTACTGCAAAACTTTGGGAGAGTCAGAACAAATAACATAAATGCATGACAATAACTATAAATAAAGTCTTCAGTGTGCCAAGGGAACCAAATCCCACCAATCCCTACAGGCTTTATTGAGGAGGTCCTACAGCCTAACTGCTGCCTCCAGGCTCCCACCACGACACAAGGCTCACGTTCCTGCCCCCCTGCACCTCATGCTGCAGGCTGGGCTCAAGCAGGCTGAGGGAGAGTGCTGGCCCTTGCTGGCTGTGGTGGGAGGAACAGCCCCAACAGGGAGAGGTCACACAACTTCACTTCTCCACATTAATACCTGCTAGCCCCAAGGGGGAAAAAATGCATTTGAAAACGACGCTTTTTGTTTCCCAACATCATCTCCTTCTGCTTTGCACATTAGAACTACCATCTCCTCCTAGCTAAAAGATTGCTAATGACACCGTTGCTTTCTTTTATGCTTTTCTTTTCAAAGCCCAGTTTTGAATGTCACTGTTTTCAGGTCCCTTTAGTCGGGTAATTGCACATAGACTTCATATAAAGGAAATTCATTTGTTCAGGGTCACTGCATGGTTTTTCATTAAAAACAAATTACCGGTGTTCAGAAAGGACATCTGGGTTTCGAGAGCCCCATTAATGACTATATTTTCAGCATCACTATTCCGGACAGTCTACCCTTTCCTGTCACCCAGCAAGGAGGGCCTGCCAGGAGAGGAGGGGACAGGGCAAGTGACAGTCCCTGGGAGGGGAGAATGAGTGGCAGGGTGGGGGCTCCATCCCTGGAGACAGGGAGAAGAAAGAAGGGGGGAAACAGAAACCAACGGGCAGCAGGGGCTGCTGTCCATCCCAGCACATCTAACACAAGAAATGAAATTAAGTATTTAAGTGAATGATAATGGCTCCTTGAGCACAACCTTTTTCCAGTTCAGCTGGGGCACCATGAGCCTGACGGAGAGGGCAAGCAGATGCTGAAGCCTGACACGGGCATGGTTTGCCCCAGGCCTCTCAGCTGTGGGAACCACCATGAGCCCCCCTGCCCTGGCCACAGCAGGGACCCAAACAAGACACAGCTGCTGAGATGGTGGTCTGCAGAGCAAGTACACAAGCTGCAGCTCCAGCACCACTCCTCCTGTCTTCCCCTCTGTTCCCTTGCCAATGGACATCATCTTCCCCACACATGGGAGGACACAGACCTTCAGACATGTTTCAGGAGCAGTCCCACAGACACAAATAGTGATCGATGGAGAGAGACCTGACTTGGCACTGGAAACGGTCGGTGGTGTGTGGAGCAACAGAGGATCAAGAAAAGACCCCAGTCAAGCAGCACCGGTCCCCATCACCATGCCAGCCCCAGCCACCAACCCCAGGCAATGCACCAGAGCCCAGGCAAGAGGAGAAGCAATGCTGGAAAGAAGGTCTGGCCTCCCAAAGGCAAGAGAAATATGGTAATGGCGTTCTGTCCATGATCAGCAGACAGTCACTCTAGCATCTGTGCTCCGTTTCAAATGCTTCACCTCAGAAAAGGCTCTGGGTCACCCACAAAGGTCATGGAGTACAATCCCTGCAAATATAGCATTTCCCAGCAATGTGCTCCCAAGTAGCTGCTGCTAGGCTCCTAAAGCCAAATCTGCAGATATGAGATAGTACAGGGAGCAAAGAGAGCAGAAGTTGCAAGCAGAAGACAGCATCACCTCCATTAGAAGAGCCAAAAAGTCCTGGGACACCTGTTTGGAAAGCAGTAAGCAAAACCTAGTGACACTAGGCTCCAGGCTGCAAGTACTGAATGGGATGGAGAAGATGCAGTTGGCTCCTGCCTGCTCTTCCCAGGAGACAAAGGGAAGGCTGCTGGGAAAACACTGCTCCGTGTTTCTAAAGAGACAGAATATTAGGGGCACAATCACAGTGTGAAGAAATAATAATACCAAATTATTGGAGATAATTTTCCACATACAGCATCTCATTAACCTGTGGGATCCTATGCACTGAGATGGTACTGAGACCACGAACCTAGTAGTAATCAATAGTGCATTAAACCTGTAAATAGATAATGAGAACATACAGAGAGCTACACTAGACAAAATAAACATTTACAAGGGATACAAACTCTCATGCTTCAAGGCATAAGCCACTAGATGATGAGGAGTAAAGTCTCCACTTTGGGCAAGCTGCTCCAGGAGCTGCTGCATCCCTAGCCACAGGCAGGTGATGACAGTGGGCAGGCAGTGGCTGTTCCCAGGACCCCCATGGCTTCCCATGACAGAGCCACACGATGTTGTCCATCTCCTGCCTGCTCTCAACACGTCCAGGAATATTCGCCAACAGTCACCAATCTTATGCCAGGTCCAGCTGCCAGGAGAGGCCCGTGGCCATATCCTGCAGAACCACATGTGCCACCCAGATCCAGCTGGAAGCATGGCGTTAACCACCTCCAAGCTTGATCACCCAACTAGTTGTTTTCCCACCTATGTGCCCATCTGTCCCCACCTCAGCATTTCACTTGTGCCCTGTGCTGTCAGAGCACTGTCGTCTGCGGGAACCACAGCGCGTCTCGGAGAGCTCCTCTCCAGTCATCTTTATGGGGTGACAGCCACCAAAAGGCAGGAGAAGCATGCAAGGTCAGTGACCTGCAGACGCAACACGTTTACGGGAGCCTCAAGCTCTCAGTTCGTAAAGCTCTGGACTGCAATCAAACCCACATGTTTGCTTGTTTGGTTCCTTCAGAGAGAAGTATTTGAATAATTTATTCTCTGGGCCATGGTAGACATTCACAAACTACAAAAAAAAAAGAAAATTCTTGTTGATATGCAAGTTCTGTTCTTGCAGGGAAGGAAGGGAGGAGACATGACAGCATGGACCAGGTGCCTGTGCCAGGCATAGAGATGCAGTGGGGACAGGTCCTTGTGCATGTCCTTGCCTGCAGGAGAGGCAGGGAAGGACCCAGGGCTGGCTGGGGCAGAAGCCTCTCCTGTTCAGATGAACAGCAGGGGAGCCGGAGAAGAGATAAGCACAGAGCAACACACAGAATCCACACAGCTCCCACTTCCAGCTTGGAGATGCCAGGGAGCTGGATGGTGTCCCCTGCCCTGCCGGCATGCAGCAAGCCCCCAGCAAATGTGGGACTAACAGCAGCAGTGTGGCAAGGGACGGGTTTGCTCACTGAAGCACAAGCAATGGCAGCAGCAACAAGCATGCAACAAAACACTCCTATGTCTTATCATGTATACATTTCTCCCACATCTCTGAGCACTTAACTCACACAATTACTCAGTTATGAGCGGAAATTTATGGCTAATGATTAAGAATCTTATCAAGGAAGCACACTTCCAGAAGAAGCTCCAAAAACTATGACAAGGCAGCAGTGGGTTGTGAAACAAAACCCTGAGACCTGGTACGACAAACACACACCCTTGCTCAAGCACAGTGATTTGGCCATTTTGAAACAAGTAGGGATGTGCCAACGGCACCAGACCGGATCTGTCACCAGCTTCACAGTCAGCCCCTCAGGGACTATAGTACTTTCCCTAGCAAGGCTCTGAAACTGGTCCTGCAAAGGACAGGAGTCAAAGAAGGATTGAGAAGGTATTTTGGATGCTAGTTAGCAAATTCTCACTTAAATGAGAAGAAGAACCTACAGGAATTGCAGCTGACCTTCACACTAGCTGGAGCAGAAGGTTGTTATTAAAGGAACCAGTGAGAGGAACAGTGCAGTTATTCAATATAATGGGTCACACAAGCCTATGTGTAGTTAAAAATAAAATCTATTACCCGGGAAAATCAGCTCAGATGACTCTACATCACCGAACCCTCACTGCACCTCCTCTGCCTGAGCACTGCCAAGCCCCACGTCCTGCAGTTTTGCCATCCCACCCTGCAGCTGCTCCTGAACAGCTGGTAACTCCCCAAAAAAGAAGCAAGAGCAAGTGTTCCCCTTAGCTGGGGAAGGGACTGGGGCTCACAGCTGTATTTTCAGTGAAAGGTGCTCTGAAGGAAGGCGGTAGATTCCCGCAAGGTTTCTACAAGCCTCTAAATCTCCACCTTTGCCAGGAATGATGTAACCAACACTTCCAGGTGTTCACTCTCAGCAGGAGGATGCCCCTGGAGAGAGGGAGGGTTCAGGGCATCAGTGAAGGACCAGCCCAGGAGGGACCGGGTGGGTGGAAGAGGAGGGAGCAGGATGTCTGCCCCTCCCCAGGACACAGACACGACCAACCGAGCCTGCTGCTCCTCATGCTTTAAGGCATGATCACAGCTTGTGGTCATGCTAAAGAGTTCATGCAAGTTCAGATCTTCACCTGGCATGAGAAGTCAGATGTGCCATCACAGTCAGGCAGGCCTGGCCAAGGGTGGAAGAACCGTATCAGTAACGGTGTCTGTATGTGTGTGTGTCCATGAGAAATGGTGTGAAACAAGGACCAAACCTCATGCTCTTTTCAAACAAGGTTTGCTTTCAGGTGTTCACTTTTTATTCTCACTTCTCACGAACTGCATCTGATACTCTTTCAGCAGCTCCTTTTGATGTTACATTTTATGGGTAAAAACTGGTTTCTACACAACCTTTGATTCAACTTCTGTAGCCAGCTTCTAACTCTAATACACACATAAAACGGCTGATTTTTTTCTTATCTTCTTAGCAATCTGGTAGAACTCGATTTGCAGAACATAGTCAAGACTGGTAACAAAGATCCACCCTGAAAGAGCCTGGACATCAAATCACCATCACCCACTTTGCTGTTAACGAGTACTTTTTTCTAAATCACCACCTCCTGAAGCCACGCGATTACAGATGAAATCCCCCTTTGGAGGATTTTCCTCAGTACTTCTCTGACCTTGCTGACTCCAAAGAGCTGGCTCAAATGACCTGAAGCGTTTGGAAAGCAATAGGGCAAAGAAAGAGTATCCCCAATTTATCACCACTTTTCAAATCATCTGATACTTAGGGGACCAGATCCATGACTTTTAACATCAGAACACCGCCTTCCCTCATAGCCAGCAGTGCCTGTCACATCTAGACCAAAGGCAGCAAAGCCTGGGGACAAATCCCAGCAGTTCTTTCAAGCTGAAACGAATTTGCTGATTTCCAGCAGTATCTGACCTCCAGCACCCAGGCAGGAGCAAGCCCAGCTCAGTGCTCCCACCACTGTTCGCTGCCATCACCTTGATGTTGCTGTCCTACCCTGGGTTGCATGCAGATCCACAGCAGACAGTGATGAAGCGTTGCACCAATGATGTCACCTGCCTGCAGACCCTGCTCTGCCTGCACACCCTCTGCTCCTGCTGGCCACACAGGCAAGCACTGGCCACCAGCCAGCTTACGCCATGTGGCATTTCTCACTGCGAGGCTCCAAAAGGGGAATGAAATCACAGAAATACAGTTGTCCTGAGGACAACTCAGTGTTCCCCAGGAGTCAGCTGGATGGGCACAGTTTTGCACAGAGAAATGCTGAGATCAGGACAAGTCCAGCCCCCAAGTGCCAGCAACCTCAGCAGGGGGACAGCACGGAGCCACACAGCATGTTTGGAGAAACAGGCAGGTTAGAGCTAAGCCTGTGTCAAACAGGAAGAGCTGGGCATGATCCAAAATGGAGCAATCCCCAGGGGAGGCTGGGGGCTCTTTCAGCATCCCAGCGCAAAGAATTTGCCTCGGCTGTCTACAGGCTGGGTAACCTCCCGTGCTGGAGAGCCTGGTCTTCCTTCGTTCAGGACTGCTTCTCACCTCCCCTTCCCCTCTTGCACTGTGGCTTCTGCCTCGTGCTCACCTCAGCACAGAGCATCCACAGCATGCCATGCTTTCTTCCTGAAATGCTGTTGAAAATTTTTTCTTTTTCTTTTTTTTTTTTTTCCTTCCCCCACCCCTGTTTTGAAGACTCACCAGGCACCATTCCTGTCAGCGCTGGAGCGGAATAGCTGCCCTGTCCGGCAGGAGGGACGTGTGGAGGGTATCCTGGGAGGGTTGTACTTGCCAGCTCACGACCTGAGGAATCAAACCAACAAATCACCACGTGAGCGTCGCGACGAGCAGACACGGTTTTACATCTCCCTGAGCGCCCAGAACACAGCCATGCATTTGTCATCACTGCTCTGTGAGGACCAGCATGGGATTTCCAGCCTGGCAGGGAGGGCAGGCACAATTTTGCTTTCTCTATGAGCTGCCACAAAGCTCTGACGAAGTGAGAGACGGGAAGGGGAAGAGCAGAGCTCTGCAGGGAGAGGAATGCGCTGGCCTGAACTCTGGCTGCTCGCCCCTATTCCCAAGTTCCTCCAAAGCTCAGATTTATAAAGTCAGAAACAGCAAAATGTGAAGTAACGCTGATCTTAATGACACTTTCCTAGAAAACTCTCTAGAAAATCACAGTGCATGGGCTGATGTTTGGCAGAGATCTAAATACAGTGCAGGACGTAGTGTTTTTATTTCTTACTAAAGCCAATTAACAAAAAAGAACAAACACAAGACACTGAGATGCAAAGACAGTTTCAAATGTAGCTTGCTGTGGTGCCAGTGGTGCCAGCAGAAGGGTCAGATCTGTAGACAAGGTCTGATGTATTGCCCTTTATTTAAGACCCCACAAACATGTATTTTTACTCAAGTACCCACAGGTCTTCCATGGAAATAATCCTGCAGAAAGCAGGCAGTGGGGTGCCTCCATCTCCCTCTGACCCTGGGCCAGGGGGTTGGGGTGCTCTCTTTTCACCCCCTTCTCAGGCACAGCTCCCAGCACCGTCCAGGACACATCGCCGCCAGTGGAGCAAAGACAGGAGATGCAGACAGTGCAGATTGCAAAGGACTGCAGAAGTAACATCCTGACGCTGCCTGGACCCTGCTCCCACATGGGGGTCCCAGGATAGCCGCTGTCCCCACAGGCTGCCACTGCTGCAGCATGATTTTGGGGAAACTGCTGCCTTCGGTGGCCACAGATGGCCCAGCAGGAGAAAGGGATGCTCCTGCGATCCCACCAGGGAGGATCCATCCCTCATCACAGGAGGAATCCTGCAGCCCACTCATGGACTCCCAGAGCATTCTTGGGCAGATCACTTATCTAAGGACAAGCTGCCTTCAAAGAGCACTCCAGTGTCTGGTAGCCTCTGCTCTGGGACACCACGGCTGGGTATGCAGCTGGATGCAGGCACTGCTAACCCCTCCTGGTGAGCATCACACACACTGCCCAGGCCACTGCTTTGCTACAGGGATCTGCCTGACCCACCGCCTGGCAAGAGACGGTGCTGCCAGCACCTCTGCCATCCTGCCAAGCAGCTGCTCTAGAGGCCAGGAGGAGTGAGGGGACCCTCATGACAGGGAATGGACCCCCCTGGCCAAACTACAGGCTCAGAGGCAGAGGCACAGCACCAGCCCCGAGCTCTGAAGAGGTGAGTGTGCATATCAGGTAACAAAAAGGGACTCTGAGCTGCAGGGAGCCCCTGACCCTTGCCTGAAGGATGCATCTCCGCTCCTCTAACCTCTGCATGGCAGGGACCACTCAGGCTGCTGGCCTGGAATGTTGGTGGCCCAAAACAGCTCGTCAGCCTGGCAAAAATCACTTCCAGGCGCAGGTTCCTTCATCAAAATGTGGCATGTCAGGTCAACAATAAAAGTTATGTGACTGTCGATTTTAACACCACTGACAAGAAGAAATGCACAGATTCTTGGGATTAAACTGTTGTCGTGGTTTAACCCCGGCCAGCAACCAAGCACCATGCAGCAGCTTGCTCACTCCCCGCCATCTGGAGGGGTGGGGAGGAGAATCAGAAAGGAATGTAAAACATGAGGGTTGAGATAAGAACAATTTAATAATTTAAACAGAATAAAAAGGTAAGAACAACAACAACAACAATAATAACAATAACAACAACAATTATAATGGAAGGTGGAGAAGAGGATAAAATCCAAAGGAAAAGGGAAAAAGGAAAGCAAGTGATGCACAGTACAACCGCTCACCACCTGCTGACGGATGACCAGCCAGTTCCCAAGCACCAATCCCCCCCACCCCAGCTAACCCTCCAAGTCTATATACCAAGCATGACATCCCATGGTATGGAACATCCCTTTGG
>JAVJGI010000056.1:3230454-3251620 GCA_035590275.1 Ibycter americanus | reverse complement strand
CTTTGGGTTTGTTTTTTTCTTTTGGTTTTTTTTTTCTTAATTTACTATTTGGAAATCTGCCACAGATTTACACAATTTATATTGCAATGAAAAATGCCGCCTGTGGACTCACTTGGCCATTAATGCCCTAAAAGCAATAAGGCAGTAAGGTGGCAAGCCACCCTGCCGGCTCTGTGCACCCAAAGCCCTGGCTGCCATGGTGGTGGCACAGCTGTGGGTGAGCATCCCAGGACCTACACACCAGTGGGAGATGCTGCGGGTGGAGCTGGTAGCGCATTTTCTACCCACCTGTGCAGAGTTGGTTTGATGTCCAGATCTTGTCTGAGTGTTTCGGAGGGGGTGAGCACCAGACAAGGCTGCTCGGTGTGTTTGCACAGCAAGCCCCAGCCCTGCCGCAATCAGGACCAGCACAGGGGCACCAGAACCCTCTTGTCTTAATCCTCCTGCCATGGCTGCTCGATTTGAAATTGTATTTATTATCCATACCACAGTGGTATTAGGGGCAGGGGGAAACAGATCTAATTAATTAGAGATAGCAAAATCCTTACGTAAAAGATGCTATGTAAATGCAAATTGTTATTATACATGCTTTGCACCAAAACATGTTTACCATAGTTAAATTCAACATTTAAATCCACAGCCAAACTCCCAACAGAGTCAGGCTGTACATCATCAAAAGAGGCAGTTAATAGCTTGGGTCTTAGTGGGGTACAAGTGGCCTCGTTTGCTTTCTCAAATGCGCTTGTTCTTTTTTAATGGCAAGATAAGAATTCATAAAAATGGAAAAATTCAACAGTGTTTCAGTTAGACTCTGTCCTGTCATTAAAAATGACACTTCTGTTTTTCAGATTGGCTGCCTTTCCACGGGAGTTTATGTGGCCTTTTTTCAAGTCTTTAACATGACAGGCCCTATGGGGAGTGACGAATAGATTATTGGAAAATGCATCTGCACTTTTATCTATTAAATGTAGAGACTAAGCTGTAAATCTAGCATTATGCTGCACTAGAAACAAGCCATCTACCAACACCAATTTGCACTTCAAAATAGACCCACAGAAATTAAAAGTATAATTTGGTGATAATGTTTAAACACTGATCAACATTTCCACGTAAAGACAGATTATATGACCAAAACATAATGGCCTCAGAAGGCCTTTTGTTATTGTTATTATGATTAGCCAACAAAAAATTTAACAAAGCATTTTTCCAGAAGAAAAAGCAATTTCAACAAAACCAAACCCTTTCTTTACCTTCTTCAAAACTGTGTTGATTTTATGGAAAAAAAAAAAGAAAAAAAAAAAGGAAGAAAACAGGAAAAAGGAGTTCTGAAAATGTTACATTACTCTCTATTTCAGAGAGTTGGAACGGGTAGTATATATTGTTCACTTTGAAACTACTTTTCATTAAGAAACTGCAAATATTGCTTACTTGGAAACAAAAATGATCAAAATCCTTTCATTCAGCTAGTGAAAATGCAGCTGTAAAACTGTCGCTTACCCATATTTCAGCAAACATCACCTGGATAACGATTCCCTCCAGGACTGTCATGCAACCCTCCTTCCCCTCTGCGGGGCAGGTCCATCCCACCCATGCAGGTCTGGCTTAAGCTAAGTGCTCATTGTTCCCTCAACAGTCCTTGGAAAGAAATAGGTACCCTCTGATGCAGATCCCTAACTTTATATCCAAAAATTCATGGAATAAGTCATGTTCTGCAGGTGTTCTCTCCTTTCCACCTGGAGATCTTGCTATAGGGATGACTAGCCACTGACCTCATAAATGATGAGAAATCAGTGAGGAGAGTCCACTGCCACATCATTCTTAAAATGCAAAGTTGCAAATGTATTTAAGGGTCAAATAGTGTTTCCTAATGAAACCAGGTTCTTTCATTGTGATCAGCAAGACCTGGGTTTAGACCTAATTTCACAACAATAAACAAACTACAACTGCAGAATCAACTAGATAGAAAATCTGTGGGTTGATTTATTTTTTTTTTTACTATATATATACGCTATATATACTGCAATAATACATATATATATACACAGCAATAAACAAATTAAAATAAACATCCTCTTTTTCCCCCAGGAATCACCAATGGCAGATTTCACAATGCATTTCCCAGCATTATTAAGGCACTTTCGGACTTCAGATTAAAGAAACATTGGCCCTGTACTACATTTCTTCATCTCTAAAATAGTTGTCTTCACAGTGAACATCAGGCATGCAAGTAAAAGTGAAAAGTCCTGTTTCACTACGTATTCCTCAAAGGCATGTATTGGGAACCTTATTTTTGCTTCTGAGCTTCACGTTATTGATTCTATTGCACACGAAAAGTACTTGGCTGTCTCAGATCGTCATCAAAACCAGTCCATAAAAGGCAGATCAAATAAGGCTTAGGCCAAAAGAGAAGCAGCCCTTTCTTAGCTCCTTCCAGCACCAGAAGAACACTGTTTATCAGTTAAACATCTGCCTTCAGCTTGGCAATAGTAAAGAGAAGGTAAAACTTGGAAAGAAGCGGTGACTTGGTTTTGAAGTGGGACGAGCACTCAAGAATCCAGCCAAGACATGGCAGAGGAGATCAGCGTTTTCCTTCAGGGTCTACGTGGACCTTCACCAAAGGGTTCAGCCCATGACCGTTTCCCACCCTAACTATCCGCGTGGATTAAATACTCTACCTAGACATACACACCTCACCACACACCATGCCTGCATCTTCTTACTAAGACTAAACTCTTGGTTTCCCTAGTGCACCCCTAAGACACTCAATATCCAAAGCCATAACAATAAATAGGCCAGACTCCAAGCTGCATAGACAACGCCAACGTCCCCTCTTCTGACACTCTCTCAGCCATTCCCAGAGGGACACAGCCTTTACAGTGTTCATCAGAGAGATTCAGTCAGGTCAAGGATCCCAGGGAAAACTGTTAAGAGCTGGTATATTTGTTGGGTGCAGAGCGCCAGGGATGAGGAAGGACAGAAAAAAAAGGGGGGGAGGCGGAGGGGGGGGCGGCGGGAAACCACCAAAAACCCCAAACAAAATGAAACAGCAAAATATCCATCCTTTCTTCCATGTTTTGTGGTATCTAAAGAATGTTCCTTCAAACACATGTACAGATAGAGCAAAATAAATGGACAAGAAAGCTTCCTCCCCCACCTACTCCACTTTCAGGCACATCCTGCTACAGGCAGACCCTCAGAAGGTACCAGTGGTCTGAGCTCCATAGACTGCAGACTGTCTAGAACCACCTGGGCACAACGCCACCAAAGAGACAATGACACACAGCTCCTACCCAGCAACATGAAAGCACTGTGCCTACCACAGAAACACAAAGAGTTTCTGAGGTTAGAAAGCAGCTCTGGAGTTCATCTAGTCCAACCCTCTTGCTCAGAGCAGGGTCACCAGGACTATGCAAATCAGGTTTTGAACATGTCCAAGGATGGATGCTCCATAGCCTCTCTGAGCAACCTGTGCCAGTGTCTGACCACCCTCATGGAAGAAAGGGTTCTTCTCACGTGCAAGAGGAGTTTTCCATGTTTCAGTTTGCGCCTGTGGCCTCCTGCCCGGTCACTGCGCACCACCGAGAAGAGTCTGCTTCCATTTGCTTTGCTCACCCTCCATCAAGTATCGATGCACACAGGGAAGGCTCCCTCTGTGAACCTCCCCTTCACAAGTCCAAACACTCCAAACTCTCGCAGGGCACACCACTTTTAAGCACACATACAAAGTTTCTGGCTCCCTTCTCTGCATCCTTCTGCACAAACTGCTGCATCTGCCAGCTGCTCCCGCTCTTGCTTTCTGTTAGGTGCACTCCAGTACTACCCCTTGCAAAGGACCCCTCCTTAGTATCAGCCCAAAAAGTCCTTGACCCTGCCTAATCAAGGACTGCAAGGACTGCAGTGCCACCATCTCATGCTTAGCTTCAGAAGTGACCAACAACATCTGCCATTCAACAAAACCTGGCAAAACAACAGCTCATAAATTGCAGTCACAGCACAATGGAATGAACGAAGCAGGATGAAGTCAGGAAACAGACTCCTCCTATGAGACTGAGCACTCCTAAAGAAAAACATGCTGAGAGGCTAGCTGAGGACTGTACATTACAGCACAACAGTAGCAAGAAACAGCTCGTATTTATCTTATTTTAGCATTTTCACTTCCTAACTTACAACAATTTGACAAAATACCATAGAATCATAGAATCATCATAGAACCATTGAGTGGTTTGGGTTGGAAGGGACCTTAAAGAGCATCCACTTCCACCCCCGCTGCCACACGCAGGGACATCTTCCACTAGACCATGTTGCTCAAAGTCACATCCAACCTGGCCTTGAAAATATTTAGAATACAGAGAATATGCAGGAATATAGAAGGTTAAACATATCGCTGTTGCCTGCATTAGCCAGAAACCCATGCCTTCTGTGAAGAAATTACCTGGCATAATATACTGCACCTAAGGTGTTGGATGCATCCACACTGAGGAAAAAGTCAAGCTGATCTTTCCAGGAGTGGAGGAGTCTGCTCAGCCAGACGCATTTGCCCCACTTGCTCTACGTCCAGATCAGCCTGAAGTCTGGGATCCCTTACGTCTGGTGGCTTAGCCCAGCAACGCAAGCCAGAGCAGGTAACTAAGATGACAGCTTTTCAGAATGTCCCTCCTTCCCCATCCCTCCAGATAACAAACTGACTCTGCTTCTGGTTTCATTCTGTTTCTTCTCACCTTTTTGATGGGCATATGAAAAGTGCAGGAAAGCCAATGCACTTGGCTCTACAGGAGCACTGTCTCCAGGGCTGACCTCACGAAGGAGCACATAAGGTAACACACCTCCTGTGGTGTGGTTACAAGGCTGAGTGCAGAGGATAAAGAATAACCTGTCCGTATTTGGCAGAGCCTCAGCCTCTCCTTGCATGGGTGTGCAAGCTGCAAAATGCACTGCAGTCTGCTTATCAGTACAGCTGCGAGGGGATACACTCACCAGGCTGTAAGCCAGCGCATCTGAGAGTGCCCTGGCAGCAATGAGGAACCGTGGGTGAGCAAAGAAAGGGTGATGGAGATGCCCCAGCATGGGAGGGGACCAGGCTCCGCCACTCTAACACCTGACAGAGGAACAAAAGCAAAGCCCACTGCCAACCCTTTTCTCTGCGCTGCTTCTTTTAACAGAGCGATACAGAGTTCACGTCAGATCACCCAATACAGTGAAACATGCTTCTCTGGCTGCTGTGCAAGGTTGGCCGACAGTTGCTCCTGGCTCTGCTAATGCAAACTGACTCTGCAGCCAGCCGCAGCCAGGGCTGCCCACAGGTTTGTCAATCTGCCCTCAGCACCGTATCAGAGAACCATGCAAAGGTGTCAATTTAGCATGACTTTGTCCTCTCAAAGTGATACTGACCACGCTGAAATCAGCAAGCTGGAGCAGGGAAAATGCATCTGCAGGTAATTAGTAACAATCACGGGATGCCTGGAAACTGCTGACTGCAGCAGTAATGAGCTGGGCACATGTCATTGGCTTGTAAATGCAGAGAGCACTTCTGGACTGTGGCAGCAAACAGTAAGGGAAGGTTGTGGTTTTTTTAAAACTTAAAATTTAATGTGGCACAAAAATGATGCAGAGAAATCAAGTGGTTCTCTAATCAGAGGTTTAGCTGGAGCTGGTGGATGAAGTGGTACTGAGAACTGTAACTAAATTTCACCTTAGGCGTATTCTAGCAGCAAGTACTGGCATGACTGTCAATGTTTATGCAATTCTTTCACCTTCAAGAAATATTCCAATGTTTTGATCTACCAACTTGCTAAGAAATAGAAACATTTTCTACCAACAACTGCACAGAGGTTCTTTTGCATGTCGACCCTCAACATTGCTTTGCCACCCACACCAGAGCCCAGCAACAAGAACAATGAAAGACTGTGATAACAATTCACTTAAGACCTCCCTTCTCACCTTCATTTGCATTAAATTCTTTTACAATCTCTCTTACAGACTTAAGACTAACAAGATGACTAGACTTTGGTTTCTTCACATACAGCAGCCCAGAAACTCTCCAGAATTTCTCATAAAAACTGATTAAGCTTGAACAGCAGATACCAGCTATCAAAACGACCAAAGTGTTCTTGGCTCAAACTTCTTTATGTCATGTTTCAAGTTCTCTGCCTATAAAACTGTGGCTTTTCATCCCTACACCCACAACAGCCCCACTCTGTCACACAATTACACGCTCACAGCTCTGCTTCACACACACTGGCAGAGTTCCTGATACAAATGATGTTTCCCACCAACAAACTGTTCTGGATACTACACCTCACTTGCCAGTGTTTTAAGCAGCTCTTGGTCTCATGACAGTGAAGCTGTTACGAAAGTGTTTATAATCTGGAATGTCAACTGAGAAGTTGAGGTCAGCCTCTGAAGCCATCAGAGGCTGGTAGCCACCAGACACAGACATTTTGTGGAGCTTTATCCAGTTACCCCTCACTTTTACAGCTGGAAACAGACTACCTAGCATAACTGAAACAAGCTGTCACCCAAGGCTTTCAGTCCCCAGCTCCGAGTTTGCTTGGATGCATCACAGGACAGACTGCACGGAGTGAGGAATAGTGGAAACCTCAAAAAAGGGTGAAGAAATTAAAAGCAATCCAACTTTATGAATCTCAAGAGAAGACTGGAGTTTAAGTTGGCCATTTGTCCTCCAATGAGGAGCAGTTCACAGAAGAAATGCTATCATGGATCTGAGAGGCTCAGGCTCCTGCCTGCCAGACAAGGGCTGAGGTTCAGGACCTGACTCTGGCAGGATTTCTCTTATCAGTCAGTGCTGGCCCACCAAAGCTGGGTTGATATAAAGCTAACCTTCTTCCAGGTGTTGCCTTTCTTACCTACCATCTACTCCCACCCAACCCAGCGCTGGTTTAAGAACACTAAACCACTGAATTTTACCATAGCTTTGGTCAGACCACAGACAATAACATAGTTCCCAGAAGGAGGAGTAAGTGATGTGTTAGCAAACGTTTGTTGGACCTCGCACTCATAACCACTGTCAGTCATCACTGCCCAGCTCCTCCTGACTTTCAGTGATACTCCAGGTGAAAGGCCTGTAGCAATATGCACCTTTTGGTTACACAGGAAAAAGGGTCAACAAATGCATGTCCTCTTCCAAATCCTCTGTCCCACCAAGGAAACAGGGTCAGAAAAGAGACATGACTGAAAAAGTGAGTTAATTCTGAGGAGCAGTCCGTCCAGATCTATGGCGAGAAATGCATCACCTAGTGTGCCATATCTCACATGCTTTGCACATGACAAAATATGGCTTGTGGCTCAAAGCTTCCTGCCCTTGATGGTCTGCACACCCCCTCAGCTCCTAAGGAAAGCCGTGGGGCAGGAAGTATGACTCGGATGTATAGTACATGCCCAGCACCATAGGGCCCAGACCATGCCGGGGGCTTCTGGGCATTCCCAGAGTACAAGCAGCACTAAACAGTTGCTATGGGTGTTATGGAATGAAAAGCGAGGATAACAGCCAGTGTCCTCTGAAAATACATCAAAAGGCATAGCTTTTAAAAGGTTTTGATATGCTCGTGTAAATCTGTTTTATGAATGCAGGTGTTCGAAAACTCTACAGCAATATCAAATCAAAGATATAAATACCTACTGCCTTGAAAACTGTGTTCTGTTATAGCTCTCACCCTGTCACATTTAAGACCAGTGGCAGGTTTTTTCTAGACTTGCTGCTCATAAAGCCTGCTCCATGTTTTCAATGAGCCCTACTAAATTTAACACTTGGAACTTTTGCTAAAGTGTAGGTAATATTACAGGGAGAACCTATGCAAACTCCATACTGAGCTCTGCAGCATCACTTTTGTAGTCAGTTTTGCTCTAACGAATGTGATCCATCACCTCAGCAAACTCTAAGGAAGCAGTCACATAAGAAGCCCAAGAAGTGCTTAAACCAGTGTAAAAGAATGAGCACTGTTGCAAAACAACAGCTCTTGGCTGAAGCTTGTTTTGGCCAGGTGCAGATCTTGGATATGCAGTTCCTTAGGGGAACACAGAAGGGAGGAAGCATTCACCTTCTCAATCATCTTCTTGCCTTCCTAACTTTCACCCCAGGATAATGCAGCTCAGCAATTTCTTGCTATTTTGCCTCTCCCTCAAGACACAGCTCCCACCAGTTCCCATCCTGCACTGTGATCTGTGGATGCTCACAGCCGGGAGAGCCCCAGAAAGCGATGCCCACAGCATCCGCTTGTGCAGTCCAAGGTGCTGCTGGGCTGCGCTCGTCAGCGGAGCACAAATGCCTCTAACAGGACATCAGGTTTATCACGGAGGCACAGACTCGGACGAGCAAGAGACAAACACCCAGAAGATGAACAAAGGGCAACAGGACACTTGTGATGTGCTGAGGCAGCCTAGGTCTTTCGCAATAAGCAGCACTTCAGGCTTCAAAGATAGATGCAAGGAGCTCCGCAGTAAACAATTAGAGTAATTTGCCTTAGGAGACATTTCTTTTTAACTTTCACAGGCTGTATGGGTGGCTTATGACCCCAAACATGATGGTTCGTGTTCCTGCTTTTATATTTCTTTTAGATTCTTTCTAGTCTGTGCTTTCTATATCTAAATCTGTATCTATATTATCTGTATCTGTAACTATGTGCTATTTCCCTACCTGTTATAAGCCACACATGTCCAGAAATCACTCTTTCTGTCCATCCAGCCACCCCTGACACCCTTCTTGTCTATGAGCCTACCACCTGAACCATCCACCCAGTACCAGACAGGTAATTTCAAGACATCTCTGCCCTCCCACTTCAAGGTAAAAATATGTATTTCCTTATGGTTCATTCTCTAATTTCTTTTGAATAGTCTTAGACTTTTGGCAAGAAGAGCCAAAGACTGACACCATGTTGGGTTACAACAATTTTCTAACATTCATTTTGAAAACTGCTCTCCTGCTAGCTGAGATTGTAAAGCTTTCAAGATATGATAGTATTATACTAAAAACAGCGTCACCTTCCATTTTAGCAACAAAATAAACCAGTATATCCAATCTTGGGCAAAATGGAGAAAATCCAATGATGAAATGTGCACAGGTTAGACACAAGGACAGAAGTAACACATAGAGGTAACATGTATCTGAAACCTACAGCCTTAAATTTTAAAATCCATTTTTTCCAATTCAAACAATTAATTTGGGACACAACATCGTGATTTTCTTATCATTTGGGTAATCTGCTTCCAAGCACTGTGGTCAGTCCCAAATAACTAGGTGACCAAAGCATTCATCAAATTCTAGCTGTGCCTTAACTCTCACCCCATGCCTGCTAAATAAATGCAGATGCTGCTGCATTCCTTGAACAAAGCACCTTTGCTTTTCATTTAAACACTTGGCCTTACTGCACAATTACAATTCCAGAAATGGTATAAAACACAATCATTTGGAGGAATCAAAAGCAAAAAAAATTCAGGCTAGTTTGAACTGTCATAAAAACCCTATCCAGCCAAACATGCCAGGCACCTTTATGAAAAAGAAGCAACAAAGCCCAAAAACAGAGGCAGGCATTCCATTTTTTGGTTCTATGTTGGTACTCAGGATGCAAGTTTGGGGTGGAGGGGTCTATCCCTTCCTGGACAAGGATGGCTGCTTCATCTGTCAGCTCCAAGTGAAGGCTACTAATTCATACAAGCCATGCACTTGACTTGCAACAGAGCTGCTATGAAATTGCACTTAAAAAAGACACTGTTTGAGCAAATGACTCCACAGCTGATACAACTCCTCCCTGAAGGGCATCATGCTGCAATGAGCACACTTGCACACTTCACACAACCTATCAGTATTGGAAAATTGCTTACCTGTGACAATAGGATATGACTGAGGCCCGGGAACGCTCGCTCCCAAATCTGCAGAAGTAGGGCTGGTTATATTGGCCTTCATATCATCTAATCCACCAGCTAATGATGCCATGGCTGAGTATTCAGTTGCCTAGAAATAAAAACAATAGGCATTTTAGCAATAACAAATTTGCTATTCAAGAGCTTTTGCCTGTATGACAAAAAGTAGATGCAATGCAGAACTCAAAAATCCTTTGTTCAGTCAGCTTTAAAGGTGATACACATTTACGCAGGGCTGTTAAACATTCAAAATGCTCAGTAAGTGGGCCTGCGGTTAACACTAAAGTTCTCGGAGAACACCAGAATGGGCTTTCTGTATAAAACCAAAGCCAAACTCATGAATAACAAGGCTTTCCTTAAAGAGGAAATTTTGTAGTGTAACTAGGGGCTGTAACTGCTGAGTGCAAGTTACTTGCTTGTTAGAGAAAAAATGTTCATGCCTGTTAATGTGAAACCTCCTTATTTCAGGGGTGGCACCTGAAGAGACATGCACTAACAAGCAGTTGGAAACAGGGTGTCCCATTTCCCCCCTTTTCTTGGGAATGCTGCATTTCCTCATTGTTTCACAAGAAACAAAGTTCACATAAATGAAAGTGTGTGCTTGCTTAATGGACGTATTTTTAGCCAACTGTTTCTAGGTCCAAATTATTTAAAAATAAAATCACCTGACTGTTGTAAGGATGCTCTCCCATCTCATGGGTATGTTTTAATCGCATTAGCTGAAGCTACGGTAAGTGAGTACAGGTCCTCAGAAATGAGATTGGTTTTGTCCTATAACCCTGTAAAATTCCAGGTAGATATGGCAATCTACAGCAGGTGAGGCCAATCCATACATTCAGAAGGACTCCCACGTACATGGCACAAAGCTTATCTTCATTTGCCTTTTTCCATGATTTCTTATTGTCAGGATCGTTCACACAAAACTGGGAAGTTTGCTTTCAAAGTTCGCCCTTCCCTGTTGCTATTTGCACTTTTAAGTTTTAATCCCTTATTTGTGAAATCGTAATCAGGCCCGTAACAACTGGAGGATGATGACTTCGAGTGAAGAACGGCAATAGGAACAGATCAACTGAAGAACAAGCACTCCCAGGCTGATCCCCACCGTATTTCTGCAGACTAAATCTATGCAGAAGCTGTGCAGAGCTGAAGCAATGTAGGGGAATCCCAGACTCTCTGATTTTTTTGAGTGACAAAATAAAAAACTTAACTTGTTGGTTTTTTAAGGAAAGAAAAGCTGATCTGAGTGAACACATCTTTCTCCCTCTTGCCAGTTTCTCGGAAGTGTCCGAGAATGCAGCACACAATCTGGTATTTGCCACAAGCTCAGCACTTCAGGTCAGATATATCAGTTTGTGTCTCTGTTGCTCAGTTCTCACTTCATCAGAAGTTAATTTACACGGATAACCCTGTATTAGCAGGTCTGTGTTCATACACACATTTCTTCTGAGGATGCAACCTGCGAGAGGCATGACTACACCCTGTCACCTCGAAGGATCCACCATACAAACCTCTTGCAGATGAGCACATCAAATAGACTTTGCCAGTGACCAGCTGCTGGCCATCCTGTCCCTTCACCCGGCCCACAGGTCAGCACTACAGAGTCCTCTTGACCAAAGGTTTCTCAGCCACAACCCATCCCCCATGCTCCTGCCTAACCTTTGGGTTAAATTTGACCTCTTCCTCAGCCACTCCAGCTTATTCCCTCTCCAATGGCCCCCATGCCCTCACGCGTCCTTTGCCTTCATGCACCCAGCCCCTTCCCTACCAGCACTGCCTCAAAGACACCCATGCCTCTGCTTCAGCCCCACTGCTGCACCTTGGAAAGGACAGCCCCTGGAGCATCCCTCCTCTGTGGAGGATGTCAGCAATGGTGCCAGCCTTCCTCCTTCCCACAAGTGGAACCAAAGCTCCTTCTTCTCATTCTGCATCCTACCAAGGTGCATTTTTCAGCCTTCCCACACCACTCCATGATGTCCTACATCCGCAGCCACACCTTCCCCCTGTGCTGGGTACACACACATGCAGTGGCACCACTGGGTTTTTTCACTCCCCAAAGCCCTGATCTGACAAGACACTGGAGGAACAGCACGGCTGCAGCCCTGCAGAGACATCCCGGACAGCTGGTGATGCACGAGCGGCATGGGATGGGACAGTAGCACAGCAAAGGGGAACACTGCACTTATGTGCTGCTGTTCAGTATTTCTGATGCCTGGAGAAGAGCATACACCACTCCCTGAGGAAGGATGCCTTATTTCACCTCTGCTGCTCTAAGCAAGCTGTAACCACACCGTATCCAGACTAGAAAATCTCTTTGTATCTTCCCGCAGCACAAGAGTCCACCACTCCCCACAGGCAGGGTGTGAATGTGGCTTCCAGCTTACGAAGGGGGAGCTGGTCACTTGTAATTTTGGAGGAAGCATCCAGCTGCGCTGCAGGCTGGGGGACATGTGGGGCTGGTGCAGGGAGTGCACACATGAACCCCACAGCCAAAAATGGCTTTTGGGGCTGCCGCTCCTTGCAAAAACCCAACTGGAACCAGTCCAAGCCCTTGTCTGCAAACCCCAGACATGGGAGTCTGGAGCAGCCTGCAGGTGTCAGAACACCACGGCTTGCTTCCCTTCTGGGGTCCAAGGAACTGACTAACCTAGGAGGAAGCAGGATCAGGTCTCGCCTCTCAACTGCAACGATCTGGAAGCACCACATCAACAAACCATGAGCTTGGCCCTTCAAGCTCAGAGGGGCTGACCTGTTTCAGTAACAGAAGCAAGCAGCTATCAGGGTGTAGCACACCCCATCAGGGCCCAGGATGGTGGTACCCCATGCTCATCCATGTCACCTCGCTACAGGGAGATAAAGGCATATGCAGCAGTATGGCCCCAAAAAGCAGAACCACTTCTGCAGACCGTAGGGACTAGAACCAATACAGCTGCCCAGCACAGTGCGGAGGGAGGGTCCACAGCTGGGCAGCACTGCTGCAGGGCTCCATAAGACAGATGCATGGGAAACAGAGATTTAGGCTCCCTTCCCACTTTTGGGTAGCTTGCTGCAAATACGAGCTCCACCTCTTTTCCCAGAGGTAAGAATTGTGGGGGTTTCAGGGATTTTCCAGCTGCTTCCCTCTTCCCAAGGCAAAACTCTGCCCACATCCCTCCTTGGAGCCACCAGTGACCAGCCACCAGCAGCCACACCAACCACACACCAACCACCATCACGGCTCCCAGCACCCAGGCAGAGTGAGCCTGGGCCAAGGGGAAGCCCTGGCGGCTGCTGACCCCCCACCTCCTTGCCAGGTTCTGGCAGAGGAGTGAGCCCCCTTGTCACACCCGCCTCTACAATCACAGCTCCCACTGCAAAGCAGCGGGGACATGGCCAGGGCTGGCACAAGTCTGGCACAATATCAGTGAAGTACTGCACAGCCAAGAGCCTGGGCTGTGCCAAGCTACGGCCAGCACTTGGCTGTGGGAGGAGAAGGAAATGCACTGCTGCTAACAGTGAGGGGTTGCAGGGAGGTGAGTGTCAGCAGAAGGCATCTGCTGGCCCCCAAAGAGTGGGGAGCCAGGGGTGCAGAGCAGAAGAGCTTCTACCCCCTGAACCGATCAGTGGGCACTGTCTGCAGCCCTCCTCACCCCCATGTCAGGACTGGGGGACCACAGCACCCCAGGAAGAAGCAGCAACCCTCACTGGTGCCATGGGTCTGCAGCAACAGGTGTCACCTGCTCGCAAGAGGCACAGCAGCATCCCCTCTTCCCGCTCCCCCCAGGCAGAGCTCATCCTTCCAGACACCCCATCCAGAGAGGAGAGGAAACCCCGGGGGGAGGCAGCGCTCATGGAGCAGCTCCTCACCTCGTTGCCCCATCGAGACCCTCCTGCCAACCCTCCCCAGGAGCCTCTCTAGCCGCTCAGCAGGGGCAGCAGAAGGGGTCTCAGATCTGGCTCCTCCACTGGTGAGCTGGCACCGCTACCAGAGAGGAGCAGCCCGGGATGGACGGGCACGGCCAGAGGTCCCTCCCTGCGCAGCGGGAAGCCTGACCTGCTGCTTGGTAGGTGAAAAAGCAAGAGTCGGGTGTTCAGTACCCTAGAAATTACCTGAAAAATGACTGCCTGCGGTTGTACCACGCACTGTCTCATCAGCATGGAGCACCACTGCCATAGCATGGAGGAGAGAAAACACAGACACGTGAAATGAGGAATATAAAAAGGAGAGACTGAGAAGGACAAACTGAAAGGAGGGGCAAGACAGGGTCTTGTGTGTTCCCCCTGCCCCATCCCGCTTGGCTCAGGTGGATGGGACCCGGGTGCCTGGCAGGGCGCTGGGGCTCGGCCTCCCAGCAGGCACAGCAGCTGGCAGGGGGTGGTGAGGAGAGGGGTGGTCTCTGCATGCCCATGGGCAGCAGCACACTCCCTCTCACAGGCAGTGGGGTCTGCACGGTCCTTCCCCTGCCAGCCTTCGCTGCAGAGAGCAAATGGGAAGGTTTCTGCACTGCGTGAAGTTTCACATCCACCTCTACCACAAAAGCTTTATTTCTAAATATTAACCCCTGGGGCAGGGGAGGTGATGGGCAGACGGAGGGGAAAAGGGTGCAGGAGTGTTTCAGTACCATTTGCAAACAATTTACGTGGTGTGGCAGGAGGCAGGCTCTGCTGTCTCTGGCTGCACTACAGTGAAGTGGTGAAACAGCCCATCACTGGCTTCACCCTGTGCTTTTCCTAGCAAAGATGCCTGACCATAACATACCAAAAGGTCAACCCACCCTACATGTACAGCAATTTTCTCTTTGACATTTACCTGGAATTTTATCCCTAAGTGGCAGGCAAAGATAGACGCACAGTGGGGAGCAAGACTGCTCCCTGAAACAGCCTGGTTCTGGGATGCCAGTGCAGGAAACAGGGAGGTCCCGTGGGCTGGGATGAGCCCTGTGCAGCACTGCAACCCAGGCAGCATAAGGCAAATCCATCCCACTCCTGCCCTGTCCCTTTTACAGGGCACAGACCCTGCACCCTTCTCAAGAGACCGCACAAAGCAAAGACAGAAAAGAGGTGTCTGCTGCACTGGGGAAGTGGTCATCGAAGGGAGCCAGCTGGTGCCCACTGGAAAGCGCGCATGTTGCTTTTTCACATCTGCTTGGTTTTCCAAATCACACCTGCAAAGCACCAGGCAGGCATGAAGTGACACCTCTTGCACCCTCCTGCTGCTGGCACAGCCGGCCCCAGCCCTGCAGCGCTGCTCGGGATGCAGCAGCAGCAGCAGCAGCGGCGTGACAGGGGCTCAGACCATCAAAGCAGTGCACCGGCTTGGGGCTCTGAGACTTGGTCTGCCTCCACACCAACCGCGTGTGCCGCCTGCCCTCCCTTTCTACAGACACAGTGCTCAGAGCACCTTTGCTGCCAGAAACAACGCTTCTTCCTCTTCTAAGCCAGGCATTAACCTGAGGTCTCCGGAAAGCGCAGTGCCGTCCCCCAGGCCACGACCACCAAGCCCACCGCTCGCCCCTCACAGCAGCAGCGAGCCAGACCTCATACGTAGTATCTCCAAGTCATTGTGTCGTAATACTTCAAAAATAATAAATAAAGGCACAAGTGGTGCGCACCAGGCAGGCCGTCCACGGAAACTCCCACCTCAGACTGACAAAGAGAAGAAATTTGTAACATTAGATATGGTTTGAAGAGCTTAATCCAAAGCAGCTCTAATTAATCTCCCCAGGCTTTCAGAAACCCAGCGCCACTTGCAGCTGCATGGGTACCAGTGCTGCTCTGCCTGAAATGTTATGGGAACAGAATATCCATCCTAATGCCCTCCTCCTCAGCCGCCTCGGATCTGGATGGGAAAGGCATCCAAAAACCTATGTATAAAAGCCTCACCGCTGCCGCCCACCAGTAACCCCTCCATTTCATAATTTATATGACATCCCCTGCACTGCCCACCATGGCCACTGAAACCAATTCTGCTTTGGAGTAAAAGCTATTTACACAGGTAATTGGGGCCAAACCCCAGTTTCTCTTTGTTCTCAGCAACGTTGGGCTCTTTGCTGTTTCACAGTGGCAGGGAAGTTTCATTTCAGTGGTACAATGTTTTTTCCTTGGTTTAAATGGAGTATTTCTGAATCTCCCTTTCACAAAACATACATGTTTTTTGAAAAATTAACAGCTGTGCTTCATTTTGGCCCAAATCCGATTAGGATTGTGCACATCCCCATAGATTCCTCTGAAGACAGTGGGAATTAGATAGTGCACCCTGCCATGAACACATTTACCCTCATGCTTCAGAATAACTGACCTGTTTTTAACCCAATCTTCAGATTATCTGCATGCGGGAAACGACATGCTACATTTTACGTTTCCACAGTGTGATCCATAAGTGGACACAGGCGTCTCAGATTTTCCAAAGGGACCCCCCCCAAATCCTATCTAAATGCCTCAAATTTACCTGTTGTTTTTCTTTTATACATATAAATAGCTGCATTTCCATTCGCTCTTTGTTTCTCATTTTCATTTTGTTCTAATATCTGCATGTAAATGTCTGAAAATAGCATCTGTAATTGAAGATTATGAAGTATAGCCAGCTCCTGACAGGCTGCTAAGGAAGATGGATTATCCTCATTTTTCTGTAAATTTTGTCAATTTTGGAATTCATAAGCTATCAACACTGATCAAAATGTGACCGCACAGCTGTGTCAAAGCGGACGGCGAGGTGGCGGCGCAGCTCCTGAGGAGGAAGGCTCTCCCCAGCTGCCCGGCCAGGGGCACGCGCTGCGGGAATCCTTCCTGGCTGCTCCAGGTATCTACATCCCACCCCTTCAAAAAATAATATATATATTCAAATAAATAAATTGAAAGTACGCAAATCCTCTGGTGCGCCGATTCACATCACAAAGCGTAATTTATTGCATGTTCTCCCTTTTTATTTATCCCTAAGTAGTAAACACGATTTCCATTCAGGGGGTTCGTTATGTTCCACTCCTACCAGGCAATCACGGCACACTTGAGGCAATTGTTTAGCCTCTTCCTCTCAATTTTCCCATTACTGGGAGTAAGTACTGTTGGGACTCTTTAATAGCCCGACTGCAGCCCATATCAATAACAGATGAGGTTTAATCGTCCAACACAAAAATTATTTAGGCTCAGTAAGGACATTCAATGTCATTTGCATAATGGCATTTCTATCCTGAGCACCTAACCCATCGCGCATAAACAAGGCCCTGGGACCATAAATAATAATAAATCATGACGTCCACACTCCTCTTGCTGTAATAGGAGCCTCTCTTTGTAGAAATTATTTCAGCAGGAAATGGGCACTGTAATTTTAAAGACATGTGGCATTGCACAGGACAGTAAATCACACCCGTGTGCACACACGCACATGCACGCTCCAGCGAGGCTGCCTGCAGTGAACAACAAAACCCCACGAAACAGCAGCACAGAAAACAGCCTGCACTTGCAGCTGGAGTTGTCCCTTTTTTTAATTATTATTATTATTATTATTATTACTACTATTACTATTACTATTACTATTATTATTATTATTTCTTAGTCAGAGCTAGTAGACTGAGAGCAAGGTGTGAATAGCCTGCATGCTGTCTGGGCATGCATAAGTAGGGACATTGGACCCATAGTCTGCCAAATCCCCGTCTGGCTGTCCCTTGCATCTGTCAGTCCCTGAACCCCTCCTGGAAGGTCTGGTGGGAAGGAAGCAGAGACCCACAGACACTTGCAGTTGTTTTCCAACCAAGCCTCTCCCCAACCATTGCAATCCCAGTTACTCAGCTGGGGCAGGGGAGGCCAGTGGACTCTCTTCCTCTGGTTTGTAAGCAGAAGCCTCCATAGAAAATCATGGTTAGGCCATTCCAAGGGAGGTACACATCCTGGTGAGCTGAAGTGGGTTTCCAGATTTCAGCCTCACCAGGCCACCACCAAGCACTGGGACAACCAGCGACAGCATGATGGTGGTGAGAGCTGACCTCTGTTTTTGCCAGGATCTGCAAGTTTCATTGTCCATGTATTTATCCTCAGCAGCTCCTTCCCCCCTCAGCATAAATATTGTTCTGTTTCCTACAGGACATGGAATGAAACGATGACGCACCCCAGCTCCGACCCGTCCTGGTCAGCACTGCCCACCCCTGCATGGGCTCTTCCCCAATGTTTCCATGCCAGAACCTCCCAGTTCAGTTTAGTGAGGAATACAGAAACTGCACAAAAAATTTTGCAGCAGCCTCCTCCCACTGCTGGTATTGCTCACCCCATCCTGACTGCCGCACCACAGCCAGCTACGCAGGCATCTCCTCCCTGAAATGGCATTACCCCCAGGCCCCCTCCAACCTCTCCTCTCCCAGATCTCCTCCTCCTCCTCCTGGGACAGCCCTCACTTCCTCCTCTCCAGCTTTTCTCACAGATTCACACAGGGTGTCTCTTCTCTTCCCCTCCTTCCCACCCTCTCCTCCCATGGCTCTTCTCACCCAGCACAAACTGACCAATCACCTCACTGCTCTGCCAGCATCCTCCACCATCCCACCTGCAACACTAAAAACAGGGGCACCCCTATTAAAATAAAGCATAAGACACCCAAGTGAAATAAAGCAAAATAAAATAGAGCATCCCACCTTGGTGGAAAAGCAGTTTGCTTTTTGTAAATCCAGCACATCATAACCCCTTTATGCCACTCATTGCCACAAGATATTGCTAAGACCCTCTGTTTCTCAGGAGAGGAACTAGACACTTCCACCCTCAACATTAACAATTTCAGCCACAGGAGGAGGGCAAATGCACAATCCTCCATCACGGTGGCTCCACTGCTTCCAGTGAAGCACTTGGCATGGGTGAGCAGGGACGAAAACACAACCAGCAGCACGGTCAAGTATTTACCTACTGAGAAATATGAAACAGAAATATGAAGGCACACTGGGAATATGCATGAAGTTTACATCAATACTGGCAAACCTTCAATCCATCCTACCAACAGCTCCCAAGACTTCAGAAGTTTTGTGCAAATTTGCAAGAACTTTTGTATTTCTGTAACATTTTCAGATGAACCATCTGAAGGTATTTCACAAACGCCTTCTAAGAACTCTTTCATAACACTCTCTGTATCATATTATGTATTGTGTACAATAAACTGGTTTCAAAGGAGGACCCCAATGCAAAATACCCCAAGCAGCGCTTACGACAGACCAAGCCTCCTGGGTAGCCACAGCCTCTGCAGTTGCGGCAGCTCTGGGCGCCACAAATCTCTAACCAGGTAAAAGCCAACAAAGCAAGCCAGGGAGTTTGCTGTGTTTTCTGGCATATTGCAAAGTTCAAGCTGAAGACATCCATACCAACCCATAAACTCCCAGATTTCAGGGACTTTCAAAGACTGACAGAAACACACATTCTTAATTTTCCACAAGACTTTCACTTTTCCTGTTGGCACCCCTGGGAGCCTGGTGACCCTACGGGGGTCAGAAGTCTTCTGCCTTCCATCTTGGGAGTGGCAACTTTCCCTACAATTTGATGGAAATTCCCCATCAAATCCCCAATGTGGAACAGACCTCAAAAAACAACTCAAACCAAACCAGCACAACTTCCCAAAGTTTTTCTTTCATGTCTTCACCTATACCCAAGACTGGAATGGCAAGGACTACAATATTGCAAGCCAGTTTTCATTACAGCATGTTTATGGAAAAGCCAAAAATACAAGGAGAAACATTGTTCCTGGAAGATTTACAAAACACTTTCTAGTAACAACTCGTCAGGGATGTGGAGTTACAGAGGCAGCAGGAACTGAACTCCATGGGGAACAACCCATGCATCGACAGAGAGCAATGCAACTCCCCCAGCCTGGATCGCTTAAACAGGGTATTTGGTGCAGCAAACAAGGTGTGCCAGGGGGGCCTTTGGAGGATGCAAGGTGTGGAGACGCCCCTTCCCCTTCACACATGCTGCAGGCATGCTTTGTGAGTGGAAACCCCAGGCAGAAGAAAATGGGAAAATCTGGGGAATTATGTGGTGATTTCTTTGAAGTGACATTCAGTAGGGATTGACGGGCACTGAACCTCACTCCCCATCATACATGGGGTAAATCTTGAGCTGTTTTTCCCCTTTGCTAATTAGCTGAGACCCGCTGACCACCAAACCCAACCAGCAGCAGGTCTGGAGCGTGGAGGCTTTGGGACAAGGCGCTGGAGAGCAGAGCAGGACAGCATCACCCACCTTGGAGACACCTGCTTCTTCATTGAAATATCCCATCCACCCTGCCTGCTGGAAGCAAAATAGCAAAGAACTACTGAGCCGCGTTACCATGGGGTTGAAGTTAGGAAGGCAAGAAAATGATTGAGAAGCTGAATGCTTCCTCTTTTCTGTTTTCTTCTGAGCAAGGGAAAAGGACTCCTCAGCTTCAGAAAAAAACACCTAGAAACATCAGAAATTGTCTGAACACAGGTACATAAAATGAAGCAAAACAGAGGCAGGCTGAGTGTGGTACCTATAGGGTGCCTATAGGGTACCTACAGGGTGGTGATTCCACATAAAGAGACTCTGTCTAATGACATCCACAGCCTGCTGCTGCTGGAGTCTCTGTGCATCCTCACTATCATGAAAGGCTCCAGCAAGGGACCTTCTACACAGAAAAAACATCTAAAATCACAAGTTTTGGTGAAACATTTCAGGTTTTATCAAAAACTGGTTCAGCCAGACATGTTGCTGTTGTAATAATTTTGCTGCTAAAACATCAGCTGAGCTGGAGATGCCCAGGCACAGCACATGCAGTAAAACATCAGGATGAGTAAACAGTGTCAGACAACCAGAAGGGAACCCACTGCAGGTATGAGCCAAGCATCTCTCCCCACCCTGACAGCTGCCCCAGTTCTTATGCCAGAAGTGTATTTGGGGTTAAATTTTCAATTTTTTCTCCACAGCCACAAGAACCAGAGGGCAACCGTTTGCCTGAGTGAAAACACAGACACGGGGTCTGTGCCTTCAACAAAAACTGTCACTGGTGCAAAGCCTCCCAGCTTGGCAATGCTTGAAAACCACTCATCAGGCACATAATCCGATGACAATTCTTGTGTACCTTAATTCTGTCTGTTACTTAATGTCTTTTAATTATCTAGACAGGTCCTAATAACTGGTCCAACACTCTTAGCCAAACACAGCACCTGATGAGCGCAGTTTTTCTGCCTGACTTCACTTCGCAGCCCCCATTTTGGAAAGGCACCCACTGCCTCCAGTACCTCCTTCTCCCCCCAGCCTGCCGGGTACGTCTCTGTACGTGACTTGTCTGGACTGACTCATACCTCAGGTCAGCTCTCAGCCTGGAGGAGAC
>JAVJGI010000056.1:3212048-3230444 GCA_035590275.1 Ibycter americanus | reverse complement strand
CTGCAGCACGGAGAATGAGCAGAGGAAACCCCTGCCTCTCCAAGGTTGCTCTTGTTCAATTACATTTTCAGGGTGAGAGGAGCAGGCCTGAAACCACCCCTCTACATGTTAAGATGCTTTCTTAGTGTAAGAGTTTCCTTCCTTTCAGATTTAGTTATTTTTTTTATTTCAGTGAACTCTGCTGCCACCAGATTTTTAAGCAGCTGCTATTCATACCAGCAGAGAGGAATTCTGAAATGAGCCCTTTTTTCTGGCTTAGCTCCACAATGGCTTTTTGTCATCACACAACCACTTCTGTAGGTTGTCTCATTCAATGACTCTCTAAACAAATGACAACCCAAAACTACAGCATTCTTCTGAAAACTCAGCATCTGCACTGAGCAAGCTGCACAGCTCCTGGGCACTTCATCCCAGATGGGTCTCCGTCTCATCCTGCACACTGTGTGAAACAGGTGTTGCTCTCCCACTCCAGCCATGCTTTTCACATTTTCCATTGCAACCACACAAAAGTTTCCCTAACATCATAGCAGCTGGAAAGAACAGCAGGTAACTGGACATTAGGGTCATAGGATAATCCAGGTTATAAGGAAGCTCTAGAGATCCCTCAAAGCAGGGCCAGCTACTAGGCCGGGACAGGTCACTCAGGACTTCATCCAGCTGGGTCTTGAAAACCACCATGGATGGAGACTGCATAACTTCTGAGGGTAAACTCTGCCCTGCCTGACTGTCCTCGGGGTGGGAAGAAGGGCTCCCATGGACCCTGCAGAGCCTCTCCTGTCTCAGCTCATGCCCCTGTCCCTAGTACTCGCACTGTGCACAAGCCTGGCTCCTTCTAAGATGCTTTAGCACATCGAGATCTCCGGGTGTTAACTAGCTGTGCAGGGAGCATACTTTGAGAAACCCATCTTTATTGATTAAAGTGATGGACAAATTTAGGGAAAGCCTACAGAATGCGTGTAAAACCACAGTAATTTCTGAACCAAAGGGTGGGTATTGTATTTGAAACTATGCAAAGCCTGAGGGATCCAGGCATTTACTGGGGAATAAGAAGAGAAGTCTTTTCCATTCTTCAAATGCCGGTGCAAGTCCTTCCTCTCAAATACAACATGAGCATGCCGGGCATTAAATAAACCAATGGGCAAGTGCGTTTACTCACAGATTTGTCCCTCCTTCTCTTGCAAGGCTAACACAGACATAAGGAGGTCATTCAATTTTGCTATGACATAATCTTGGCCGACTAGTGCTGCTGGTACATGACATTGTCTTCTTCCACGGAGAAAATCAGCTTCAGAACAATTCTAAATCTATTTTCCCATGCAAGTGGAGCATCACCTACTGCTGTAAAGTGCATGGATGACTTCCCTACTGTTTTTCAAAGGGACAGAGACTACATGAGCAACTATAATTCTACTCATCTTGCTCATATATTATACTTTGACGTTTTATTGAAAATCTAACAGGCAGCCAGTAAATCACTCATCTCCATCAGCTCTTGGGCAGAGTCCACTGTTTGATTGGCTACCTTCTGTGACTTCTTCTGTAATGACAGACCTTCCATTAGCTATCTACTGGTGACATGAAACCTTGGAAGGAAGACTCCACTGAAGGTAAAGATGTGGGGGTTTATTTAAAACTTGCTGATGTGATAGACCTAGTTTATCTCTCTGAACTGAAAAAAAACAGCTATTTCCCACAAAACATGTGATGAACAATTACTCAAAGCCAGTGCCCAAATTGCAAAGAACTGTGGACACTTCTGGAAAGACAACAAGAGGGGAAAGCTGTTCTTAAATTTCCCACCTCTGTACCACACTTATGGAAACCACAGTGAGATCACCCACTGCCTTTGTAAGACTCTGTGTTCCATTGTTGTCACTAAGCTCCAGGTGTAAAGCTGGTGTAAAGTGAAACCATGACGGGCAAAGCATCCACTTGTGGTGTTACCCAACAGAAACAGTGCTAACGCTGCAATTTCCAAACACAGTTTGCCCACACCCTCAGGGAAAAAGCACACCACACTCCTCCTCGATGGCATTTCAAGTCCCTGAGGAGCTCCCAGCCGTGTCTGAACACCAGGAAGCCAGTTTGACATCACAGGCTCTGGACCTCGGCTCCTGCAGGCTCAGCCGTGCATGTACGCCACAGCCCCAGCCATGTCACTGTGCCACGTCACCAACAGCCCCTCTGCACAAGCCGGTGCACAACCTGGGCAGCCTGCCTTGGGGGAAAAACATCCCCCACTGCATCTGTACAGAGCAAAGAGCAAAGAGACAAGGACAAAGGAGATGTCAGCGCTGCAAACACACCAAGGTTGGCCTTTCCTTTAACTTCGGAATTTGTATTTTCATATATGGTCATATCTGAGAGCAGTCAGGAGGAAAAAAGGGGTTGTTAAAAACCAGGAATGCACTGCAACTCCTGAAGCTGTTATCTACCTCTGTATTTTGGGACTCCAGTCCCTGCTGGGGCAAGGGGAGGAGGTGACAAAGGACTCCTCCAGGTAGGAGACAGACCCACACGCTGCCCTGCCAGAGCCAGACGTGGTCCCCAGCAAAGCCACATGAGCAGGGGGATGAGCACCAGCAAGCCCGATGTGGCAGACTCAGAGGGAAGCAGCATCAGCATAAACGTAGGCCATCACTGGGGCTTCTCCAACAAAGTAACAGGTACTGGGAGAGTTCAAGTACACCCTGAAATCTCGAAGAACCATGCACTGCTGTCCTCCCCCAGCTTTGTTTTGTTGCACTGATTTGGCCACATGTTGCCGGGAGGAGAGGGAAGAAGCAGGCATAGCCCAGTGGCTCTTTTTTCTTTTCCTTTTGGTCCATTTCTTCAGGTTCTGACTCATTGCAGCCTGGTTGAGACAGAGAGACACAGAAAGACAAGAAACAGCCCATGGGTTTCCTTACATGACAACAAGCACCTCCACGCTTTGCCAACACAGCAGGGTCAGTGCGGTGAAACCCCAGTGCCAGTCCCAGGACATTGCACGCTAGGCACTGCAGACCCATGGAAACGTTCCCTATCACCTTCTGGAAAAGTTTGCAGAAGAAATCCTGACCCCCAGGATGCCTGCTGCTTCCAAAGCAGGAAAGCCGGTCACCACCTGCTCCCACTGGCAGGGACCCACAGGAAAGGACATCATGCTCAGGTGGGGATGTGGGGTATCTTCAGCCCTCTGCCTGGACAGAATAGTGGGCATCCCTTGCATTATCCCACCTGGGTTTCTTCCCACCTCTTTTGCTTACCCAAAGACCAGACATTTCAGTTCCAGCCCAGTTCAGACAGACAACCCCAGGAATCCATGCAAGCCGCAGGGCACTTTTTGAAAGGATGACGCTGATGCAGAGAGACGTCAGCAGGATACACAGCTCCTGTCATGCTGCTTCCCCACCAAACTCCCCACCACCATGGCCCCACTGTCACACAAAATACCAGGTATCATACAACACAGTCTGCTGTGACTGTCACCACCCAACACGACATGTCACAACAAGGCGGCGCACGCGGGGAATTTTGTGCAGTCCTCAGAAGCTCACGCATAAAAAAACGCTTGTACAGGAGGGCCGAGTGGCAAGGATGCAAATGGGAGGTGTCGGCCCAAGGAGATGTGCTTTCTGCTGCTGTTACAAAAGAAAAAGGCTTTCTACTCATAAAAGTTGATTTGCAGCAGGAAGAAACACCATGGCAGGTTTCTTTTCTCCTTCTTGATCGTAAAACAGTGCAGAGTCAAAGGAGAAGGTGGTGCATCATCCCCACCCCATCCCGGCAGTGCAATGGAAGGATGGAGGGCTCGAGAAGAGACTATGTCCCAAGGATGCTACAGCCCCTCCATGGCACGGCAGACAAGTCACTGCATATGGCTGCTCTACCTTGATCTGCACTGCTGGTGGAACTGCTTTCCCCTCCCCAGCCATTACTTGTCTTCTCCATCCAAACAGCATGACCCTGGGGGACACTGGTCGTCCCCAGCTAGCCATTGCCCAAAGCTCTTAGCCCTGTGCTGCCTGCTGGGTCTTCCCAGTACCACCGTAATGCAAGTAAGTGACAGTTACAGTGGTAGTGAACACGAATAGGAATCCTACACAAAGTCTCACATACTGAAGGTTCAGCCTCCAGAAGCCAAGGGCAGTTCAGAGCTCTGAGCTCCCTGGAGCAGCCAGGGGGTCCTGGAAGATGGCGGAGCTCTATCCAACACCTTTGCAGAATAACCTGTTATTTGACCGGGAGCTGGTGAGGCTCCCCATGAACCAGAAGGTGCAGTTGGCAGCATCGTCTCAAGGCTCAAAGGGCTTTGTGCATGAAGCACCGCTCGAACAATCACCTCATGCAGGTGTCATCTCCAAAGAGCTGCTGCTCCCTCCCAGGGACATGCCCTGTGTTATGGCTGAGCACTGCTACTCTCCAGTCTCTCTAAATTTCACCATTATTGAAATGTACTACTTGGCAAGAAAAAATACTACCAGCCTGAAAGCTCCTTCTGAGTAGCCTCTGACTGATGCTCTCCCTGTCTCTGCCTGTTTTTACCACTAGCAGAGATGGGCAGCACCAGGAGCAAGTACATCTCCGCAGCACATACACATGCCCCCTGGGATGCAAGCAGCCCATTCCCACACACCCCAAACACCCTGTCATGGCTTATCTTGTGACTGGCAGCAAAGTTCTGAACTCAGGGAATCCACAGAACCAGTCAGCACCACATCCCACTGTGTGAGGACGGCAGGGTCACCCACCTCCAGTGCAGGTATCGCATCCCGCTCCTGCCCCGCCATACATCTGAGCACAGCGATGGCAGACGGGCAGGCAGCAGATGGCTGAGCCATGGCTGCCCTTGCCCACGTTGCTGCCCGGGGTGGGGATGCATTCCCTTCGGGGCAGTGGGGGAAGGAGAGAACTCTGCACAGCTTGACCCCCTGCAGCCCCCACACGGGCTGGGGGTCACCGGCGCCCATGCGCCCAGCTGCTGTCCCTCCACCACCCTACCCGCCCAGACCTCGCGCCCTTTCCATTCGGTAGGGGTATTGATCTGCTGGCAGCAATGGGCTGGATAATTAGCCAGGAATTAGGGTTTCTATTACAGCCAGGAGGCTGCCCCAGCTGATTTATCACCTGAATAATTTACTGTGATTGAAAGGAAATTAAAATGAACTCCATTTGACAACTGTGCGCTTTTATGGGCTTTAGTGAAGACTCAAAAGCCAAATTAATAGCCTAGTGTTGTTTAATAGTCTACTGAGAGTAAATACGGGAAGGTTTTTCCTCTCCTGATGTGCTCTCTTATGCTGGGTTTTAGAGTTGTTTTTTTTCCCCTCCCACCAATAAAGCCACAGACTGGATCAGAGGAGGTTTCAGCTGGGAGAGGCGCAGCTGTAAAAACCACAGAACCGCCCTTGCTCCCTGCTCCTCTCTGTGCTGCCAGTGCTTGCCCTCACCTGCCTGTTTCTGCAGGTGGAGGGGCTCATG
This sequence comes from Ibycter americanus, assembly GCA_035590275.1. NCBI lineage: Eukaryota > Metazoa > Chordata > Aves > Falconiformes > Falconidae > Ibycter > Ibycter americanus. Next base: position 3,224,981 of record JAVJGI010000056.1, on the reverse strand, counting down.
GCTCAGGCAAAATGGGGGCAAGCCAGCAGCACCCGACAGCCAACACCAGCACCAGCACCCACACCGGTGGCGAAGGCAGCCCATTCAGCTGCCCACCCTGGCCAGTCTCTACTGGCACGGGATGAGGGACCAGCTGCCGGCAGGAGTGGGGTACATGGGACGGCACAGGGGTAACACAGCTGCCCACAAACTTGTCCCACACCATGGACCCCCATCCACCGCGGCACAGTGTGCCCACAGCAGGTGCATGTCTTTCCACCCAGCTCTGCCAGACTCCTGCACGCAAGGAGCAGAGCTGGCAGATCAATGCTGAATTCTGCTTTTCCTTTTCCTTTGCCTGTCTTTTTTTTTCTCAATTTTAGCATTTGCATCCATTTGTCAAGCTGTGTGTTTTTTTGTTTTCCTTTTTAACTTGCTCTTCATTTACCACTCCCTGTCACACAAGCCTTGCGTAAGAGCTTGCATTTTACATGCTCAAATCACTTCTTCAAGTAGCAGATTAAGAAGAGATTTGACTCTGGATGTTCAAATACAGCCATGAGATAGTTCCATAGTTGCCACTGTCACTGGTGACTGTTACTGTTACTGGACAGCACAAAGTTTTAGGAAGCCACAAGCAAATAAGTGCTAGCTCTGCATTTGTCATCACAAGTATCAGAGTATTTTCATACCCTCAGCAGCCTCTGCCCACCCAAAGGCAGTGCTCCTCCGGAAAAAAAACATATTATTCATGCTTCAGGGACCAGGACTGAGCATATACTCCTGCAGTTCATTCCTTCCTTCTGCTTCTCCAATAACTGCACTTTGAGAGTGAGTGAGTCACACTTAAAACACACAAATAGGTCATACTTTCTGGCTTTAAGTAGGACTTTCCTTGTTACTTCTGAAGATCAAACTCCAATATTATAAGGAGGAGTGCTCTCAGGAGCTGCATTCCTGCAAACACACCATCCAACACAGCTCCTCACAGTGGGAAAAGAAGAGATTCCTCTTTCAAATCATGCAGCAGCATACTTGGATAGAAAGTAAAGCTTGATGATTTTCAAAAGGACTTCACGCCCCCCCTCTTGGTCAGTTTAGAGAACTCCTTCATCACAAATCTCCGAAATAGAGGGCAATCAGGTTTCAGCTTCATGCAATTTTTTTCCCCCAATTCATTAGTAATTTTTTTCATGTTCATTAGTTATCCAAATTTCATCTGCCAACACTTATCTGCAGACCCAGACTTAGCTGCGCTGCATGTCATGAACATACACTAGTGTATGTTTGCCAGGTTACTGTTTTCTACCTAAGCCCAGAATATCTACATTTTAACCAGAAACGAATCCAAGAACTGATACTCAGTTCAGCTCTAGCTAAAAGCAATGGCAAAGCATCAGCAAGGGCCTGGGAATTATCTGCTATTAACAGCAAGCAATTCTCTTCTAAATCGGTGACCTGCAAAGCGTTGAATCTGGTCACATCATGTTATGCCTCATTATGGCCCTGATCTAAAGTCTATTGAAGTCAATAGAAATATTCCTCTTGGCTTCAATGAGTATTCGATTGGACCCAAGTGTGAAGCTGAAAATACAAGAGAATCCATTTCTGTTGTGGACAGAAATCCAGCACAGATAATTCTCTTCTTTATTCTGAGGAAATTAATGCACTGCTTCTCCTATCAAGCTGTATATCCTTCACCCCACAGTTTTCCCCTGTGCAGGCATTAATCCTGCTTTCACAGTCAGCAAAAGCACGCACGTCCGTCTGCAAGCCCCAGTGTTTCCTGCACCAGTTCAGCCTCCCATGCCCAAAGCCCTCCAGCTCATGGCTGTTTCCCAGGTCTTGATCTCCAAGAACATCTCCCGTCCATGCTTTGACTGGTAAACTCATGGTTCACAAGACCGATCCCAAGGGTTCAGCCAGCCCGGGATGGCTGTCTCACAGAGCCGGAGAGAGCTTCTCCATCCCTCTGGCTGGAATGGTGGGAAGCCAGCAGAGGACAGTCAGCCTCACAGACACATAGAGGGACTTGCCGAGCACAGCCAGCACCTCCAGTTCCTCTAGCTAGATGCTCCTACTGGACTTTCAGGGGGGACCTTACTGCTCTCTACAACTACCTGAAAGGAGGCTGTAGCAAGGTGGCGGTAGGTCTCTTCTCCCAGGTAACAAGTGATAGGACAAGAAGAAGTGGCCTCAAATTGCACCAGAGCAGGTTTAGATTGAGTATTAGGAAAAATGTCTTCACCAAAAGAGTGGTCAGGCATTGGAACAGGCTGCCCAGGGAGGTGGTGGAGTCACTGTCCCTGGCAGTGTTTAAAAAACACGTAGATGCAGCACTTAGGGACATGGCTTAGTGATGGACTTGGCAGTCCTGGGTTAATGGTTGGGTTTGATGATCTCAAACATCTTTTCCAACCCAAATGATTCTATGATTCTATTCTATGACCAGGCACTGGAAAATCACACCATTCGGCATAGCAGCTCTGTGCATGGGAAGGGCATGGGATGAGTGCCAGTTCTGGATAAAATCTGAGTTGTCAGTGCAGTGATCGTGACAGGTGGGGTTTTGCCCATGGCAGGGGCCAGGACGCAGTACGTTGGTCTGCCACGGGCATAGCCGTACAGCATAACGCCGTGGCAGGCAGGCAAAAGCCGCTCCTTGTGCCGGTACGGCTTTGTTCCGATGGAGGCCTGGATGTCAGCTGTGGAAGCAACACCCACAGCCTTCCCCGTGGGCAGAGGGACTGCACTGCAGAGCTAACGCACTGAGAAGCAGCAGATCCACACACCAAGACGCATGGAGGGAAGGGAACTGCTGCCGGTCCAGGAGGCAGACACTGTGAAGGCTTTCCTTCTCTGAGACCTGAGGATTACATGACATTCAAGCTGTGAGCTTTGTCCCAGCCGATGAAAGAGCTGCATGGTGCTGGTGGCCAGCAGCCATGAGCAGAACAGCTGCACAATGGTGGCACTGCAAACATGTCGCTGTCTGCATTTCCAAATCCATGCCCAGCAATACATGAAATCAGTTTTCCATGAACATTAGCAGGCAGTGCAAATCGATCACGGGCTGTTTGCAAGCAATGAGCACAAAAGGGCATAAATGTCAGGGAAAGGCATTCATTTTGTACAAGAATTCGTTTTTGTTGCAGGTCTTTGTCAAGGGTAAGCAGGCCAGGGCACTTCTAAAGTACTGACTTTATGCCTTGGTTAGTCCCCCATAACATAAAGACACGAGAGGACTCGACTTCATTTGCACAGCCAAGGCTCAGCTTTGGGCTTCCCAGCTCCCAGCTGCTCAACCTCACCTGCCATCAAACGTTTCTCATGCTCTGCACGTGCAAGTATCACATACTCATGCTGCGGACTACACACCTAAGCATGCATAGCTGCACCACTGGACATTCGGTTGGAAAATGAGGCACATAACAGGAGATGCCTTATTTCTGTCCCCTGATGCACACAGTATGACGCAGTCTTTAATTAGACGAGGTGGAATCCCTGCCTCAACCTGTGCGTGCAGTGGGCACTGTTTTTGAACAAAGGACTGTCTGATATGTTATCTTCCTGTCATTGTCCAGTGGTTGCCTTCTCTTTCAGTATCGTATAAGCCCTTCCCCAAAGACAAGTATTCATTCCCTGTGGGTCTCTCTATAGAAGGCACAGCTTACAACAGATGTGAAAACTCAGATGATGCTTGTCAAGAACACAACATGTTTTGAGCTGAGAAATAACTCATGAGTCTCCATTTTAAACAGGTGAACTGAGGGAAACACTGAAGATAGAAAAGTAAAGGATATAGATTGGAAGAACTTAAAGTAAAGGTTTTGGCAGTGATAAGCAAGCACCCACACACAGCCCATCAAAACATATACCTGTATGAGGGGCAATGCACGCTTTTCAACAGGCAAGCCCAAGTTTTGTCCAGAAAATGTATTAGGAGGAGTTTGGGCAGCAGGGGCCAGCCTTCAGCAGGGACAGAGCACGCTGAGGTCACAAACACTTTGCTGTGCAGTCCTGTCCCCCCACGTCACAGCTCACCATGGCCAAGGGACTGTTGTCAGTGCACAAGCAAGGCGGAAGACTTAGAGAGGCACCACAAAACAGGGAGAAAACGGAGAAAAAATTGCTAGAGAATAGCAATTCTTCCAGTAAAATACCCAGAACCTTCCTCAGGTGAACAGTGCAGGGACATCAACAAGTTTCTGTGACCAGATAAAACTAGGCATATTCATCTGACTGCTGCTGGACCAAGATTCAAGTAAAACAGATAAGCAGTGGGTCAGCAGCTCCTATCAGACTTCTCCCCACACCTTGTCTCTATAGGGAGGAGATCTTTTCCATATTTTCCTCTACAGAAATAGCTTGGGACTCCATACATCCACAGCTGACTTCACTCCTAAATCACTGCATCTGGGTCCTGCAGCACTGCGGACAACCAGATGCCAGAGGCAGGTCTTGGTTGACTATGACAATCTATTGCAGGGACGATTCTGGTTTTCCAAGTCACATCATTAATGTCCTCAATATTTTCTTCCTCATTGATTTGTTTGGCCTTACGAATTGCTCCAGACAGCTTCTCCACTTTGGTTAAAGTATGATGACAGCCTTGCTTGAGTCACCAAAAGATGTAAAACATGACTGCTTTGGTAAGGGGTGTAGTTCATACCATACCGCATCCCTGTGAACCAGAGCTAATCATACAGACCATGCACACTCGCGTTGAACAAAAAGTAGAAGCCAACCCCAAAGAGCCATGAGACCTTAACCATAGCCCAGCCTTCCAAAAGCAAACAATGCTCCAACGCATATGAAAGCAAACAGCTACGAAATACATTTGTAATTAAACTTAAAAATGCCTAAGCAAGGCAGTTCTGCTAAGCACCTTTTGTACATCATAGCATCATATTTCTCAGCGTCTATTTGACTTCCCAGAGCATGCAGAGAGTACCCTGTTAACCAAATCAATAGCACTGTATCTCCAATCTTAATAATCTGGCTGCACAGCCAGTCTAGTCACAGCTGCTTACGTGGACCCAAGGAGATCCTGGCTCCACCAACAGCCGAATATCCCATATTTGACAATCAGGATAATACTACAGCAACATCCTCATTCAATTCTCCCATTCTTCTAATTAAGCTAGTAAAAATTTATCTCTGGATAAGTGTTCACTTGCTCCTGCACTCCCTCCCTTGAGCTACAGTTCTGCATGACTCAGAGACTTCAGAACACAGAAACGAATAAACAATCGTCTTCCTCACTGCTCTCTTTGTAAAGCCTTTTTTGGCATGGAAAAGTTTCAGAGGGACAGATCTAACACCGCACAACTTCTAAGCGACCAATGCTGAAAAGGCTTGCTGTAGGAGTGGGCGCAATGCCTGTCCTCCCCAGCATCACCCCTGTTCCGATGGGACAATCACCATCTAGTGGTACTTGAAGGACATTTCACCTTTCAGAGACACCGCCTGTTTGGCGTTCCTAACGAGTGTTTAAAAAAATCAAATTGACCTCAGCATCTTCCCCATCTTTTTCCAGCTTGAGTTCCAATCTGCAGAGCTTCTCAGCAAACACAAACCAGGGAAACCACAAAACCAGCAGAAGTTGGTGAAAAGCAAATGGCTCTATGAATTAAATAACAAATGACAGACTTTCAGCATATGTAACTAATTATTTTTTTCCAAAAAAATTATACCAATACCTATTCCTTAACTGGAGCCACGATGGTAGTAGGCTACCATGAGATAATCTCCAGTGGCCTTCAAATGTATAGATTTCTCCAAGGGAAATCAGTGTTTGCGTGTAGCCTGAGAAGTCCATCCACCTTGCTAAAAAGCAGGCCTGATATTAGGAACACTGAAGATTAACGGCCAAATACACCCAAGCTAGACCAATATCGGTGCTGACAGCAATATATTAATTTCTACCTCCCTCTTAGCAGCTAAATTAAAGGCTGCTGCCCAAGGAGAAGAACACAGAGAGACCCAGTTCATGAGTTTTTGCATGTGCTTCTCTACTGTGCCTGCAAAAATGGAACTTTCCCAAAAAATTAGCACCAAGTCCTTCCCAAACACACTGCTAATCTGTAGGTGCAACTAATTTACCTTCAGATACTAATTGGGTGTTTCTCTCAGCAAATGGCCAATTACATGCCTAATAAGCCATTCCTGGATAGAAAATCCAATTTGTGTGCGCAATCATGCTAACTATGAACCAAAATTAGGCACCGGGTTTTGCAAGTGTTCTTGTTACATAGCCTGCTTTTGATCTAACAAAAGCATCAAAAGCTGTGATGTTCAAGGACTCATTTGATGTAAGTGGTTCAGATCAGGTATAATTTCATAAGCAAACACTTGCTAATGTTTAGACAACAAGTGTTTTTTCTTCATTTTTTAATACGCAGTCTTTTATGGCTAACATGCACTTTGGCTGAGATTATCTTACATGACACCTGTTTCTCCATGTTTTTCTGCTGAGACTCTGAGAAGCATTTGGTGATGTCCACCAAACAGACCTCTGCCAGCAGAAAGCATATCAGGAAAACATTGAACATTTGCAATAGTACCTGCTCTGGTTTGATGGGCTCAGTTGTTGTGAAAATATCAGAATAATGTTGCCTCTCGAAGACTCGATCCAACACTTCTAGCTGCTGCTGGGTGAAAAGGTCTCCTCGCATCTGTTTCCGAAGAAAATCTCTGCCTGGGAGAGAATGGCCATTTGGTACTGGAGATTCCTGAATACCTTAAAGAGGAGAGAGAAGATGGAGAATAAGTAGTCATTGCAATGATGACACCTACAGAGGAGTGCCTCATTTTAGCCCTTGATTATATGTGGGTACCAGTATCATGACACCATGAAGACTCTTTGAAAGAAGGTTACAAGCAAGATAAATATCCCCAGAAGACGTACTGACCAGTCTTCCATTACATCACCATTGCATTCCAGTCCTTTCCATTACAGCCAACCCTCAATCCAATTTACCATCAATGATCCCACACATAACTCAAAGGCAGCACAAAGGATAACAGTCACATCTTTGGTCACATCCCTTTTACTGCACCATCTGAGAACCTGTCTGGTCCACGGTCTGGATGCAGGAGGACACAGGAGGATTAAGTACACTGCCTGATGCTACAGTCACAATCAAATTGGGTCACCTCCAGTAGATCTGCTTTGCCCAGTCACTGCCCATGCGCTTCACCCGCTTCCTGCAGTACCTGCAAGCCTTTCTCGGCTCCACCCCGTGCCGAGTTTCAAGCTATGGCATGTCCCATCTTGGGGAGCAGAGACTCTCCATCCAGCACCAGGTCCCCCTGGCAGTAGCTGGCCAGGCAACCTTCAAAACACAGACACTTCCTGCACTGTGCCAAGACGGGATGTCCCTGGAGGTGAGTGACCACTGCAACACCCTCAGCAAGGCCTGATCTGATGTGCTGTCCTGGCACTGCAATTTCACTTTGTGTTTCTTAAGCTTATTGACACGATGAAAGCCTGGGCTCCAAGGCACCTTTTTCTCTCTCCCTGCTTTGGAAGAGATTTTTACCAGAAGTCATAAGTGACTGCCCATGGCTGAAAAGCCATGAGACAAGTTTGAAAAATGTTTAGATTGGCAGTTTGAAAAGACTCTTGCAATACAGGGGCTTGTTTCAATTTGCTTTCTGCAGATTCACAGTGGTTTTCTACTTTTCCTTCACCTGTCAGTGCCAGAAATGTATCTTTTATGCACTGAAAGCTGAGGTCTGCAGTATTCCCAGGACTCCAGGAGGTGGAACTCCAAGAACAACAGTAAATATCAGATTTCTTCTCCAGATGGCAACACCGCACTAGACAAAGGGAGGAAATGTTTTAAAAATAGAAACTTGCTGCCAAGATAGTTTTGAGGAGCAGAATTCAAATGCAACCTTAACAGCAAGATTTTCATGATTGTTGCAGTGGCTTACTGTCCAAGTAGCCTGCAGAGGAATAACATCACTCAGATCTTCTCTGCTAGATTCTGCATCAAGTTTTTTTGGTGGCAAGTACAGAGGCAATCTGTGCAAAGACACCCTGCTGCTGTAGACACCAGCTTTGTCTGTGGACATGCGCTGGCTATCAGTAACATGGGTGATGCCCTGTGGACAAGATTTTTCGCAAAGGACTACTGATTTGAGATCATCCTTCAGAGCAGCTGGATTTAGCAGAAAATGCCATGTATCCAGAAAACCAGGCTGTTTTAAGAGAGATTTCCCAAACTGGGGGACCGACACACATAAATATTTTCTCAGCCTAGGTCACTCTCTGCAACAAACCACTTACACTGAACAGGCATTTGATGTTAGCAGTTAATGCTGGAAACTTCCTTTTAACTTTTAGTTCAGCAATTTAGGCAACAGCAGCTTTATATTTACCTTTTTAGAGAAAGTCATGCAACTTAAATCAAGAGTAGGCAATGTTGGCTTTTGTAAAGTGCAAGGATCAGTTTATTCCACACAGTAAAAATACCTTCAGCCTGTCATCTGAATAGAAAGTCTAAGCGTGTGTACAGAGCTGTGAAAAAATACAAAGCAATATAAGAAAGCAGTGTATCTTTAAATCTTTTTCTTTTTTTTTTACTATTCTAAATCAAATAATATCTAATAGACCTAGTGCTGGGTTTAGTCAACCATGGCTTATAAAATTAAAATTCTGGTTGCTAACTGCATGGTAGCAAAGTGCCGGGGAGACCCTGTCTCTGCAGCATGGAAACACTGGCTTTAAATTTGAGGTTAAACTAATGTTATTCACTATTTGGCATCAAAGTTAAAGCTTTATGCAGTTTTGGTCTAAAGGGGGTGATGAAAAGCAGTGAAATGATCCAAGATGTGGCATGACCTGGAAAATTTCTTGGCGACATCAGTACAGTTTGTGCATTGTTTATACACTCAGAGATCAGGTGTATAATGAGACCCCATCATATTTAAATATGGAGCTGCTGACCTGCATTTCACCAGCAGCACTTTTATTACAGCATGCAGCTCTGGATTTTTGGGGGGAGGTGAATACATTTGAGAAGATAAGCCAGCCGGAGGCAAAGCCTGGTGCAGCAGCCTCGGCCAGAGCTGGGGCAGCATCATGCTGGGAGCTGGGCTCCCACCTCAGATCCCAGATCCTGATATCCCGAAGGGCTCAGGATAGGCACAGACAGAGACACCACAGAGTGCCTGTGGCACTGGCTCAGCCACCTTCATCCCCGGCTGCTCATCCCCCAAGGGACAGTGAGGCAGAAGACCACCCTTGGGTGCTGCCATCAAAGCATCCCAAGAAATATGAGGAAGAGGAGGAGATCCCTCTCTACAAGTGAAATTCTCAGACAAACACAGTACCAGAGAAACACGGAGGGAGCCAGCAGATGAGGTGCCTTGCTGCTTGGTGCTGGGCAATACGGCAGGGGATGAAATCACATGGAGGTGAAGGCGGGGCTCTGGAAGGGTTTGGTCTCAAGGTAAGAATTTCATAGAATCACAGAATCATTTAGGTTGGAAAAGACTTTAAGATCATCAAATCCAACCGTTAACCCAGCACTGCCAAGCCCACTGCTAAATCACGTCCCTGAGCACCACATCTGCATGGTTTCTAAACACCCCCAGGGATGGTGATTTGGTACAGTGCTGGAAGCACTGCCTGTGCAGCCAGCCAGAGAGGGCTGCCTCCCCACACCATCCACACATCTCTGTTTGCTACAGTCTCCACATGCCATGCCGAGGACTTGAGACGAGATCAGCCTCTGAGATGGGCATCCCAGCACAGTCAGGCTGTGCTGAAATGAAGCAGCAATGCACACAGGCTTTGCTGCCAGGCAGGGACTTGTGCAGGAATGGGGCAGGGCTGGGACCACCAGGATGGCTGTCACTGTCCAGGGAATACAGCACCTTTGTGAAAGGCGTCTGGGAACCACCCAAACCTCACTCACCCTTGTTATCACTCCCTCTCTGCATCCCATGAACGAAAGAATAGCTTGTTAAGTCTGTCTCCTAAACTTGGACTAATTGCAAGTAAATGCTGGATTTCACTGCACAAGTAAAATACTTTCTGTGCGCTATACATGACACCTGAAAGGTCTCTGGGATGCATTTGGCTGTTAGACATTATATAAATGTGAGATAATTACCATTAGCATTATGCATTGTTTGAATACACTAGAATATCTTCGGTAATTAAAATACTGTTGGCAGGTTTGAAACAGTTTGGGTTATAAATAGGCTCCAGGGAGTGGTAAAAACATTTTTCATATAATCAATGCATCCACCTAGGAGGGTTATGTTTTGTTGACAGTAGCACGACGTGTGTACCTACCTACTCTGCAAAACAATTAGTTCCCAGTCCAATGGCATCTTTCCAGAAATGCTAATGAAGAGCATAGATATAATACTCTGCTTAACGCAAAAGAGGACATTCTTCTCAGCCAAATGTGTCATCCCTTATCTCTTAGCAGATTACACAGACAGGACAGGACGGTGCTGTTAGACCACAATTCCTGAACTACCTCGGCTGCAAAGCACTTCCCTTCCTGCACGAGGCCCAAAGCATGGAGCCTCCTGGGGATGCACTGGCAGCCCCTGCACCCAGACCTGTCCCGATGCCCCAGGGGGAGCCCATGCCTTCTGTTGTGCGGCCACTAAGCTCCAGCAAGCACCCGACCTGCTCTGGCTGTCTCCCAAGTCCCTCCCAGGCATGCAGCCCTGCTCCAGACACCCACTCCACTCCTCTTAAGTGCACACAGATGGGTGCGTGATCTCACTCGCAATCTGCAGCTGTAGGACTTGCTGCGTTGGGTAGAGTCCCAGTGACACCTCCCCGGACCCAAAGCCACCAGCGCGGACTTGCTAGGTGCAGGAAAAAGCAACCACTTCTCACTCTGAACCACACGGACACCTTCTTCCCTGTTTGCATGTCACCCAGACAAGGTGACCCATGGTTTCACAAGAAAAGCCGGGAAATCTTCTAAAGAAACTGGCTAGTCTTGGACATAATTTAATACGACACACTAGCAAAGATTTCCTATAGCTAGCCAAAGCCTGAACAGTCTAGGAAGAGTTAGGTACAGAACAGATCCACCTCTGAGAAGAGGCACCATGCATGGTCTTGCTGACAAAAGGCTCCCTACATAGTGGGGGTATCATCCAGAAACACTACATCTTTGTTAATTAAGAGCAAGTTATTTTCTGAGGACCTAAGCAAATGGCAAAATCAGTTTAAAGAATTTGATAAATCATGATCTCACGGTTTTTAGCATACTTTTACGGTTAAATACTGGTCCATGACGTTTTCTGGAACAGCAGGAGAATATTTGAAATTGCTAAATAAGCCTGAAACAGATTTTTAGTGATACCATGCAACTCACTTGATTTAAAATAGTCTTTGGCTTACACATTTCTAAGACTATGGGCCAAAACAAGGAGAGCAAATGACCCTAGACCCTGTCTTCACAAAACACTAGAGCATGTTTAAAAGCTGTGAAGCGTAGCATTAAAAAAAAGCTAAATATGAAAACATCAGTAAAAACCACTGAAATAAAGAAAAAGATCAGCTCCACCTTGGGGTTTTTTATTTTTTACTTTTTTATTTATACTTACCTTCCTACAGTTTACAGTACCTTGTATTAACACAGAAGCATGGTAAACCCATTATTAAGTCTCTGAAGTGAACTCCCTTGGATTCATGGAAACCAAGGAGAAAACACAGGGTTTCCCTGTGAAAAACTGAAAATGTTACTACTTTGACAGTTTTTCTCTCTTCCTCCTCTACCAACAAATCAGAAAATAAGAACCTTGTTCTTTTAAGGGGGACGGTTAATAAAAAGTGTAAAAGAGGAGTATTTCTTTAAGGAAGTTCCACACGGCTGTGTATCAGGATCTGACATTCTCAGCCTTTCTACCAGCTGTAGGTGGCTAAACTCTTTTCAATGAAATGCCTGCATTCAGTCTTTTCTCACTTGGTGCTTGTTTTTTTCTTTTTCATTTAAATGACTTCAGACAACAGCACAATGCAATTACTGCATTATGAAGTGCCACTGTGAAATAGCACAGGATGGACCCTACCCTGGTCTGAGGGAGTGCAGCTCCACTCAAGGATCTCACCCCGGTGACAGCAGCTGAGAAATGGGTGCTATCTGCAAATTCAGCTGGAATAATATTTCCAGGGTTATTAATAAAAATGATGTACCACGAAGCACACACATCCACAGTACATCTGTCTGATGCAGTACTCTTCTGAAGAAAAAGAAAATCTTCTAGCTTCAGGTTTTCAGGTTCCTTTTTTCTAAACAACATGGTTTTACAGGGTTAATCAAGGATGTAAATAGCTAGTACCATCAACAGCCCATATTCATAAAGGACATGGTTTCTGTCTCTAATTTGTACTGTCCAACTTCATTACATAGTATCATACCTAATTACTCCACCTTATAGGGAAATGCAGACTAATTAGGAAGGATGTTATTCACCACATTTAAAACATTATGAAGCAAATGAAATATTACCAGGAGGCAAAAAGGTGATTTGTTTCCTTGTAGCATGTCTGTAAATTAGTCCAGAGAAGATAAAGACTTTGTTTAATTACCATTTGGAAGGCTTTGTTTAAAATGTAAACTGAATTTTCATGCCACTTTCTCGGGACTGTGTGCATTTGGCAGCCAGCAGTCTCATGTTCTTCCCAGTAAAACGTTGAGTTTCAGGGCCACATACATGGTGAGAGATCTTTGCATTTACACTGTCTGAGTTTTCTAAGCACTGTTATTTATTTTTTCAAAGGCCAGTATCACTAAAAAGCACCTTTCTATTTTGAAGTGCATATAGCTGATGATGACACAAATATTTTCAAGAGAAATCACTACATTTCACAAAGATGCGTATGGGTTTTGCCATAGATCAAAGCGGGTGGGGGTGGGTGGGGGTGGGGGAGAGCGAGATAAGTCATCAGAGATCCAAAAATACTAT
>JAVJGI010000056.1:3178145-3202338 GCA_035590275.1 Ibycter americanus | reverse complement strand
CAAGGGTTCCCTCCACCAGCGCACCAGCATCCACCGCCGATTTCCCTCTCGCTGAAGACAGCATGGCATCTCTGCCTGAAGTTGCAGACAAACGACCCAGGGTCTACTCCTCCACCCACCACCACTGGGAAGAACCAGGAGCACACCACTGGTACCCTGTGCCTGGCATCGTCCCCTCGCTGCCCACCTGCACCAGTCAAGCCCCTCCAGCACCGCTGGCTGCTGCCCACCATTGGACCCCACACCCAAGGGCTGCCCGCCAGGCTCTAACGCCTCCCCATGCCACCAGAACGCGGGCACTGGTTGTTACCATAACATACTCGATTGTTCTCAGCGGTGCTCCCAGCAAATAAAGCCATTAATTACAGTCTCTCCCTCAGCCGCTGTTGGCTGGAGCAGCAATCAATGCGCAACCCCTCATTGCCTGCTCTCGGGGAGTGGAGACAGATGCCATAAAAATGATCCGCAGCCCGTGCCGAGCCCCGCCAGTGCAGCAGCAGCAGACTGTGCCCAGGAACGGCCACCACGCTGCTTCGACACGCAATGCTGTATTTATTCAGCCTTCCACAGCCATGGGGGAATGCATCCCATTAGGTGATTATTTTTATCTTATAACGTCAATTTACTTATACTGATTGGCTTCCTGCCGCCAAATATCAATTAAATTGCAAATACCTGCTGAAGCTTGTTTTCTGTCTTTCTCTTTCCCCCATTTCCCTTCCTCCTTTCTCTCTGCCCTTCTTTTTCTTAAAGAGAGAGAGAAAACGCTATGTTCGAACATAATTTAATTTACTTCCTTTTCCATATCTCAAAGGAAAATCTATATCTCCCCCTGGAAGGCCATTTGCCCTCTGTTATTGGGAGCTGAGGTATCACAGCACTGGGCAATTTGTTTCAACTGACTATTGGCAGGCATTAGGACTCCTCAGGACCTCTGCTATCTCAATACAATTGTATCTGGTATTGCCATTTATGATTTGTTTTTAATAGCTGCCAGTGCTCACCAGAAGCCAGGTTTCGGTTCTCACATGGTGTGCCCACCCCATTCCCTCCCACAGTGGCCACGATGCTCATCAGCTGCTGACAGATCTCCACTTGTCCCATTGGCAGAGACCCTCATTAGCTGGGGCTGCAGCTCCCTAACAGCTGTATTTCAGGAGGTGATGGGGTGGCCAGAGCTGCTGGAGGTTATAAGCTGTTCCCATGACAAACAGCTGCGTAAGCATACTTTGACACAGGGTGAGCACAGGGAGCTAGAAGCCTGTGCGGCAGCTGCAGGTGGGTTCTTCCCTGCCTTGTGACAGGGACGGGGGCTGCACCTGTGCACACTCACCACCCCTTCCGCACCACAGCAGCGCTGGGTCTTCTTGGACGTGGGGAAAGGTTTAAGCAAGACACGGCACCTGCTGGCACTTATGCACCACAGCTATCTGTAAGACATCTTCTCCTCACTGCTACAACCTTCCAGAACCAGTGATGACTGCCAGCACAAGAACCCAAAACATCCCCCTTCAAACAAACACCCCATCACAATGTCCTACTGCAGAGCACCTCTGCCTGTGCCTGCAGGTAGAGGGAAAGGCAATGGGATCGAGTCACACTAACGGGGTTGGCAGGCTGGCAGATGAGCATCAGTAGTAAAATCAAATGCCCCCAGCAGCCACAGATCAACAGGCACAGTGGGATCTGGAGGGTGATCAGGAAGGTAAAGCAGAGCAGAAGTGCAATCAGAATGTACAGGCAGACACTCATCAGCAATGAAGAGATGAAGTCACTCAGATGCAGAGCGCACCCAACCCATGGGCACAGCACAGGACCAAATCCCTCCTGCCATGCCCACACCACCTTCAGCTTCCCACAGAGGATTTAAGATCACCCAGAGAAAAGCTGGGGAGAGGGCAAGCCATGCAAATCGCCCAACAAAACCAGTTACAACTTCTCTGAACGCAGAGAGACCCCTTATGCACATATCTCCACCACTCCCCTCTGTTGTGCCCACACGCTCGGTCCATGAGTGGGTGGGGAGCACAGGATGCACAGAGGTACAACATGAAAGCAAGCACATCCCCATGTGCACACGGTCCTCCAGCTAACCACAATACCCACCAAAAGGGACTGGATCATATCAATCTGAAAACAGACATAGGTTTGCCTGCCTGGCCACCACTTCTCTTTTGTGAGAGGACATGTGGGCGAGGATGCCCCTCCTGCAAGCAGGCAGGAGAGATTCAGCTATGGCTGTCTCGTATGACAGGTCCTTGTGACACACAGAGACGAGCTGGCAGTGCCGTGCTCATGAGGGCGGCCCTGAATTGGGTCTCCACAAACCTGACTCCGAGCCTTGGCTCCTCCACAGTGCTGCTGCCAGTCTACAGCTAGGCTTTTCCAGCCCCTGGTGCCTCAGTTCCCCCACTGGTGAAGTGAGGATGCTCTAACTGAACACATAGTGTGGCAAAGATCTCCTATCAGCAAAGTCCCACCCGTTATAAATTGTCTGTAGCACATCCAAAAATTCTTTGCCACCTTAAAGAAACACAGTTGTGTTTATTCTGGGCTTGCCAGCTCCCAGAGTGACCATCCAGATTATTTCCAGAACAGGGTTTTGGACAGAAGCTGTATGGGTTTAGCTACAACTGGTTTAAAAATCTGGGCCCATGTATTTGAACGATGTAGTCAGAGAGAAAAAGAATGAGCTATGAGGAACACACCAGTGTGCACATACATACCTAGAACTATCTCTACGCATATACACATACTGTAAGTATACACATGCGGAGCAACCATCTATGTTCCATCTGTCCACCCATACAGCTATTCCCTATGTAGAGATGCTCATAAAAAAACACCAAGGGTAATAGGAAAGACCTCTGCACCCTTTGCAAAGGTGATTACTGACTGGTTCATTCAGTGCCTGATGGGAGATAGCGTGATTGCCTGGGATGTACCTTGCAGGTTTCTAAACAGAAAGCTCCAGATTCAATTTTGTGGTAACTGGTTAGATGTGACCAGCTTACAAACTCAGCATGGGTGTCAGGAAGCAAATTCAAGCAGCACCATTACTTTTTTTTAAATATCAGATGTGAGGAAAGCCTCCCGGCTGGGCAAGCCACAGCACAGAACAGAGATTAATGATTTTGGCTTGTTTTCATCTCCAAGGTGACAAACAGGTACACAGCAGGCATGGTGCCATGGCTGGTGGTGCAAGGCGATGTTGAAGCTTGCAGCTTGCACAAGCTTTGTGTCTCTCCTGAAGCGAGGACAGCGCTGGCAAATTCAGTGGAGTGAGACTGGTTTGGTCAGCAATCCCTACTTTCACCACTGTCCAAGGGACCCACTCTGCACAGCGGCGATGTGCAGGGAGCAGCCCCCCACCCTTTCCCACTCCCCTTCTCCTGTTCACCACTGCCACTGCACCAGCTCCTCCCGCAGTGTCCACAGCCCCCACGTTGTGGGGAGAAATGCTGGTCTGCAGGAGAGGGCCTGGGGGCAGGACAGAGGACATGAGCATCTCAGGAAGCTTGGCGAGAACTCATCCTTGGTGGCCACCATCAGCCAGGGGTTCCCATCCCAGCAGTGGCCAGGGGAGCCACGCATGGATATCCCAATGCCAAACAAGTTCTCCGCTCACAGAGTGGTGAAGTGGCACCAGTTTCATACTCCAGAGCCAAGACACCAACTCAACAGCTCCATTTTCATCCATGGCATCCCAGGAGGGAGCACAGTCAGGAACTCAGCTGTGACAAGGCTCTGGAAGAGTGACCCAGCACACGAGAACAATACCAGGAGGTCCCAAAGGTTTACACTGATTTCACACACTGGACACCAGCTTCCTGGGGAACCACAAAGAGATTTTCTCAGCATCCTCACACCCTGACCTCCCTCTTTAAAGTAAACTGTCCCACTAAGGTGCTGTGGTGGTCACACCATCAGGCACTAAACACCTGTGCAACAACTGTGTGGGTGTAAAAGAGGGAGAAAGGGTAAACCGAAGAGTTACACAAATTCAAAACTTAAAGCCATACACCTAAACAGTTCCAGAAAACCCTTCCTTGTATTCAGGCACATCTGTAATTATCTTCCTCCCATCCTGGACCACCTGCACTAGGCCATGGCCACTCTCCTCATTGGCAGCCAAGGCCACGATGGATGGGGACTGTTATTTGTCCTCCCGACTGGGGCTAAGCAGGAGAAGACAGGTTCTGCTGTGTCACAAAACTTCACTCCTCCAGATATGCCACCTCCTGCTTCCTCCTGCCTGGGAGGAAATCTGGGTGAGAAAGGGGAGAGAACAGCTGGGTCCCAGTTCTCAGGGAAGCAACTGGAAAACTGAGGAATCAGAGAAGGAAAAACCCGCTACATGACTATTTCTTATTAGTCGACTTACTGAAAAAAAGAGTCAGGCACTGTCAAGCATGAAATCTTATTGGGACAATAGAGATAGAATTGCCACTGCTGACAGTAATGTTTACAAGGGCATCATGTGTCGATGCTGCACAGCATGAAACCAGCAGCCCCGTCTAGCTCTGTGAATTGTAACAAGAGACAAAATGTCCCATTTGGGACAGGTAGGAATTGTACCACCAAAAATAACCACTCACGTGTAAAATCCATTACAGGCGGATGGGAGGAAACACAGAGGAGCCCTGTTGGCATGGTGGGAGGCTCCTGAGCGCTCTCCAACTGCAGGAGCTAGCAAACACAGGTCTCTGAGCCAGGGAGATGACTCACCAGTTGGTCTGGGGGCTTTCCTTCACCCACAGCCGAGGATGGGCCAAGCAGAGGGAGCAAGAATGCGCCCATCCCCGCACTGCTAGTCTCTGACCCCAAACCAGTGGGCATCGCTGAAGGGCTTCCAACTGCCTCCCTTCAGGCACTCTCTTTGAGCCCTTATATCAGACCATCAAGAAATCAGGACCATGTCTGAAGGATATGAATTTTTTAAAAGCTTCCACCACAAAATCCGTCCAACTCAAAGGAATCAAATTCAGGGCAGTCAGGCAGCTGCAGACCACCATGCTCTACAACTGCTCCTTATGAGACCTTCTAAAGAGCAATCTGACATGTAAATGACTCAGAGACAGCAGCTACAGAAAATAATATTGCAAAGAAAGCGAAACGAGAAGGAATACCTTGATCACAAAGCCCAACAGTAATTCAGTAATTGCTGAGAATTGTAACAGAGAGGGAAGCACTGAAACATGTTTAGTCAGTAAGACATGCTGGTGGCTCCACCTAAAATCCTCAGCCACCCTGACGCCTTCAGTGTGCACACTTGTGCACCAACCATCTCAGTTTTTCCTTTGGGGCTGCCCCTTCTCTCTCTCATGATGAACCAAAACAGGTGAAGAGGAGATGTACCCCAGCCATCAGAAGAGGTGGTGTGGAGGCGAAACAAGCACCCACTCCCGCAGGGCAATGCAAGAGCCCACCAGGCAAAACCCAGTGCCCCACCAGTTAGTGCTGCAACAAGGCCAAACCAAGCTCTGCCGTGTGACATGGCCACCACTCAACCAAAATTGTTCTTCCAGATGTTTCCTCACTGCAAGTTTGCTTTCTTCACCTTTTTGACTGAAAATTGACGTGACTCATGTAAAGCATCTGAAAGAAGCAGCTCATCTCAGTGACACCATTGTTCCAACAAGAAGAGCATCCCTAGAGCACTTGTCCCACTCTGCTCATCAGCATCTCTGAAGTCCTACAAGGGACATTATTTTCTCTGGCTCTGTTGCCCATCTGTAAGATGCTGGAGTACCACAATGACAGGGCCGCAGAAAGTTCC
The DNA here is from genome assembly GCA_035590275.1 of Ibycter americanus. Lineage (NCBI taxonomy): Eukaryota > Metazoa > Chordata > Aves > Falconiformes > Falconidae > Ibycter > Ibycter americanus. The sequence goes on along the minus strand of JAVJGI010000056.1, from coordinate 3,196,559 downwards.
TGAACAAACCAAGTGCTGGCAACAGCCACACACCCTTACCCAGCCTGTGACCAAAGAAATTCAGAGAGCAGCAGATGCAGCCTTCAGACATTTCAGTGCTTCAGCACCCTGGGGCACAGCTACAGGGAAGATGTTTTATGAAGATGGAGCATCCATGTGACCAGAAAGCTGTCATGTTTCGCTGATGTTAGTCCCTGACAGATTTCCAATACCCTGACCTCCACTGTAGACATCTCTTTTGCCATGCTACAAATCCGCCAGCTCAGTGCCTAGCTGATAGGAGATTTTAACTGGATTTCCTTTCAACATGAAGCATCTCAGCTAAAGATCCTTGGTTTCTCCACCTGCAGCATGGAACTGCAGCAGCAAAAAGAAATCAGTAGTCTCCTGCTACAGCCATAACCTTAAAGTAATTACTGTAAGTATACTTTGACTACAAGTATCTTGTAGGAGATTCTCAGATGAGATGAAACATGGGGAAGTTTCACACTCGATTTTTCCAGGCATCTGCCAGAAGAAAGGATGTTGGTTGCTTTCAGAAGTCCAAGCACTTCAACTGCTCTTCCCACCTCTGAAGTCATGGGCATTTTTAGGTGGATGGTCACTGCCCCAGAAGCAAGAAGACACAAAAAGGAGGAAGCAGCTGTGCAGGCACCTCCATTACACACCAGTCTCCACAGCTGAGGTTCACCAAGAAAACAAGAGAAATGAAAGGCTGTGAAACCGACTCCAAGCACAAGCTCATGCAAAGTTGCTCCAGAGTTATCAACACAGTGCGTCAGCGCCAGTGCTGTGTTCGCTCTTGTCACAACAGGACAGCTGGAGTGAAGGGAAACAAACCTCAGACCACCTGGGGCAACTACCCAGAGATACAGACAGAGAAAAAAACCTAGCTGAATATGAAGTGGGGAAACAGGCTGACATTCATCTTCTTGTGGAAGTTCAGCAAAACATCAGTGGAATACTACAGACACATATACATGTTATTGGGGCCAGTAGGGACACATATCTTTGGATCTTCCCAACTAGGTCTTCTTTCTCCATCTGCAAAGTCTGCTCAAGCTAAAAAAAAATAATAAAAAGAGGGAGGGATCTGGCTGTCTGTGCAGCACATCTCGATGTCCTGCCACCTGCTCAAAGCTCCTGCTGATTGCTGCTGGTGGCTGCTGGTACTCTGCCTGGGCTGCTGAGTGTCCGGGGCCCCAGACAGACACTGTCCTTTCTGAGTACTACAGTTCTCTCCAGGCTCTGCTGTATCCTGGTCGCTATGCCATGACGAATTTGTAAAAGTGCTCCTCTTAACTTAGGCACATCCAGATAATACAGAGAGCCTGCAGGCATGAGTCCAATACTTCTGCAAACTCCATATCACCAGCCGTTCATGCAATTGGCTAAAAACCACACAAAGTGCAAAAAGAAGCCACCAAGTCTGCTGCAAATAATCCATAGCCTGTCTTGCGTTTCCTTCCAACCTTTGTTCAGTAACGGGATAGACTTGTAAACAATGGGACTATTCTGAAAATGCCAGGAGAGGTCAAAATTGGCAGGATTCAGTGAATACTACACAACCACCTCTTGCAACAAATAACCCTTGGTGCAAAGAGTACACACAAAGCTCATGGCAGACAAAAACTGAACTGGAGAAAAACCCCAGTTTTCAGACCAACTCCGTTTTCTGTGTCTCTCTGATTTTGCACTGCCTGCCTACCAGGAACTTCCGAATTGGCAACAACAGCAATTACAGCTTAAAATATTAACTCTGGCTCTTCCCAAAGCACTAACAGAAAAAGTGGTTTTCTGCTATCATTCAGGATTTCAGGAATTTGTCGTTTCAGCCAAGAAAATAATTCTGACCTTACATTCCAGTAAGCTCACATCAAATCTTGCACCAACTGCAACAGAAGCAGATTTCAGTCCTACATGGTAATCCTGGTACTAGCACTGCATTTTGTGCAGTCATGGAGAAAGCAGCTAACCCACTGTTACCCACAGAACAGTTTACTGTTCCCCTAGGAAGAAAAGCAGACCCAGGAGGTGGGACGGAGATCCTGGATGACCCATGCTCCAGCACAGGTGGTTGTCCCGGCATGCAGAGCAAACATGAAACTAGGCAATAGGAAAGCCATTACCATTTGTGGGGGCACAGAGGAAGCCTGACACAGAAATACATGATACACAGGGAGTTCCTGCTACTGTGGAGGTGCCAAATCATTTACTTAATGCTTTGGCATCAGATCCTTCATGTGGGAATGGACCCTGTGTATCTCCAAGCACCAGCTGCAACTAGCCAAATCGTTCTCTTCCAGGGTAAATGCAGGCTGAGCCAGCCACAGCTCCTCAGAGCTCCCCTTACACGCTTGAAACTGAAGCATTTATTTTAACAGGGTGGACATATTCTGAGAGACTCAAGTGACACAGGTCTACGCACAGGGGAAAAAAGGGGGAAATCCAGCACGCACATTGTGACACAAAGTGTGCAATCCTCCTCTCACAGAAACACCTCAATTGAGCACATTGTTTCAAGGAAAGTCACAAAAATAACTGGCACACCAAGAAAAAGCCAAACAACAATCTTTTCTTGGTTCTGTTCTTCAGTCCTCTCCAAGATCCCTGTCATCATTTACGATGTGGAAAGCAAATTGTGAAAGTCTGTGAATAATATACCCATCCTAAGGCAAAACTTGTGTGACCTCTCTCTGTAGATATACATAGGCAATAGATACATTAGCGGTAGGTACATACACACACGCACTGCAACTGCACCTCAGTATTTCCTCCTCTCTCGAGTCTACCAATTTCTTGATAAAATCAGAATGACTCATCTTGCTCATGACCTTTCTAGTTTATTTTATATTAGCATTTGTAACAAATATCCACCAAAACTGACAAGTCTTGCTTTTCTACAAAACTGCTTTTTCTTTGGAAAATGCATTCCTACAACAGAATCCCAGCCAGCCCCGGTACTGGCACCATCAGGATAATCTGACAAGACATCTACCCCTAAACTGGATTTCAGCTGAATGCATATGAAGAGGTTATTCCTTGAAAAGCATCCAGCACTCGACAGCTCCTGATGAGAACAGCTGGAGCTACAGCAGGGCTATAAGGAGCGGTGGAAGTCTGGGCTTTTCATTAACATAGCTCCAGGAAAATCCCTCCTCTGCCAGAGGCGGTGGCAAACCAGCAGGGCTTCACCCTGGAGCTGGAAGAGAGCTCTCTAGAAAATAGGGGCCCCAGGGACTGCATTAGGAGAAAAGTGACAAACACACTTGACGTGCGCACAAGACAGACGGTAACCCGCTCGTTCAGAAAGGGCAGCTGCTCTGGCAGGGAGTTTTCCTGCATGGAGCTGTGAACATGTAAAGCCACCCATGGGCAAGCATCACCCACTGACTGCCGGGGCAGAACCATCCCATCCCTCCAAACCCCTCAGACATGAGGGCACGGGGATGTCTGCCTACAGGGACCCCGAAGAGGTCATCTGCTGGCACTGGTACCCCAGAGTACAGGGATGCAGGCAGCCCCAGGTGTTCAGCATGCTCGCAGCTCAGGGGGTCACAGGGAAGCTGGGAAGCATACGGATGGCTAGGAGCAAGAGATGCTCCGCTGTCCTACAGACCTGCAGGGATTTGTCCCAGGAGGACCTCAGCCTGCAGCCTCCATCACCTGGCTGGGCAGAGGTTGGTCCTTCCCTCCCCAGAAACACTGTCCTGCCTCAGCAGTGCTGGTGGGAATGCACTGCCCTCAAATGCCAGAACAGCTTGGTTTGGGTGCTGAAATGGCTTTTCATTTCATTTTCATTAATTTCGACATGCAGAACTTTCCCAGAAGCCCCGATTATGCCATTTTAATGCTGCCATAGCTGAGATCTGAACTGACACACATTTATTCTTTTTTCCCTAGAATTTCATGAGGAATATCAAAATACTCTCTTTTCCTCTAAAAGAGAAATCCTGTGCCAGCTGAGCTCCACTTATTAATGGCCAGGATGACCAGCTCAGCACCAATAACCCCACAGATGGAGGGTGGCTCTTGGGAACACCCAAGCATTTTAGTCACACGCCTTGGTGGAATCAGACTCCTCCTCCACACACCCAGCACCATCCACAGGTGACATTGTCACTGCTTGTGTCAAAGCCCCACCATCGACAGGTGACACCATCACTGCTAGTGTCAAACCTCCACCATCCACGCGTGACACCATCACTACCCATGTAAAACCACCACCACCCACAGATGACACTGTCACTACTCGTGTCAAACCACCACCATCCATGGGTGACACCATCACTCCCTGTCAAACCACCACCATCCATGGGTGACACCATCACTACCTGCGTCAAACCACCACCATCCATGGGTGACATTGTCACTGCTGGTGTCAAACCACGACCATCCATGGGTGACAGCATCACTACTTGTGTCAAACCACCACCATCCATGGGTAACATTGTCAGTGCCGGTGTCAAACCGTCAGCATGAAGAGAGGCTGCTGCCACTTCAGCCCATTCAGAATGGCCTGTCCAAGGTGCACAAAAGGTAAATGCAAAGAGTGAAACAAAACAAAAGCCTCCTTGTTGTGGGAAATTACATCCAAGGGCTCAGGAAAAAAGCTTTCAATGACACTTACCAAAAAAAATTAAAATCTCCACCAAACAATACATTACACTGGACATAACACAGATAAAGCCAACACCTCAAGGTAACTAGCAAAGTCCAGATCAAACTCTATTTAAAAGGATGATTTCAGTGTCCGTGCAGTGAGGGAAAACCACTGCTTTCAAAGAGCTAACAAAGCAACGGGACAAACAGCTCACCCCACTCCGCAACACCAGGAAAGGATCCCTGAATTCAGAGGACAATCTGCACCAGCAGGAGAAATTCAAATCAGCATTTGCTGACCCTGTGAAACCTCATTCCCTTCAAAGGCTTCATCTCATTATAGTCACTGGAGTTATCCTCAGGAGTAAAGGCCACTCCAGTGAGTAAGCACTGCTGAAGCGGGCCTAGAAATTATGAAAGTAAACTCCAGCACTTCCCCGGGATGCTGCAGGGGATTTCTTTCTCTTTAACCTCTGCACAGACTTGGATAACTCCACCAGTTTCACTTACACTACAGTTTGGTTTCTGATTTTTCATGCATTTTTCCACCACCTCTTCCTGGCCATCACTGACTCACTGGCAGGGTCTGCACCCACATGCCCCCCAGGGTCCAGGCAGGCATTGCCCCTGCCGTGCAGTATAGCTAGGAGGCCTGGCCAGTCCCCCTCTCCCCTCGCTTGCCAGTCCCACTGTGTACCCCCCTCCCCACTCGTCCGTGCCCAGGACTTACAGTTCAGCACTTTAGCATCACAAAGTTCAAGTTTTTGTTGGCAGGTGATTTTTTTTCTTTCCATAACCTTCTGCTTTTTTCCCCTCACAGTCTTTCTGGTTTTGACTGTTTCCCTTGCAGTTTAGATCCCCAAAGGCTTCAGGCCTTTGCACATCACTTGCATTGTGCAGAAGACCCCAAGGAAGAGCTGAAGAAGACAATATTGATACCCACCATGTACTGTCAGGTGCAGGACCTTATCTGGGGTGATTTACAGGGACTTCTGTCAACACGGGACTTCACCAGTGGTTAATTTCTGCACTGAACTCCATTACCCACTGGCTGCAACACGTATTCTTTTCCTGCAATGCCCCAGAGCATGGTCAGGCAGTGCAAATACGTCTGTGGGGTCCTTCACCTCCTGTACTCCCATGCCAGTGACCGTCCAATGCCCCACATGCTGTGACCTCTCATTCAGCAAGTCCTCTCCAATTGGGATACTCAAACCCAACATGCAAAAAGCACCTAAACTTATTCAAGAAACTCCAAGAAGTAAGTCCAGAGTGGAACAAGTTTCCAACCCCTGCTAAGGAGAGGAGAGGGCTTTTATGCCAGAGCAGTATCTCACTAGAGGTGTCCCAGAAAGAGTGGTACCCTGAGAGCATCTGCAAAGCCAGGACACAGGTCCTCTGCCAGCACTGGCTGCTAGGAAGAGGGGCCCACGGGTGGCCAGAGCAGTCCCACATTCCAACCATCAAAAGACAGAGGAATAAAGATCCTCCATTGCCAGGGTACCTACAGTGAGATCTACTTTGCATTTATGAAGACTTGGAAAGCCGTGGCTGGACAGGGGCGTTTACACGCTCATGACTAATCCCTTGGCTGGCAGGGGTCTCCTTATAACCGCTCCAGGTGAGCCTCAGGCTGACACAGCAGCTCTCACCATGCTGGGCTTCAGCTCAGCCAGGACATCCCCATGGCACAATGCTGGGTGACAAGGTGGGAGCTCTGTGCTGGCAGGATGGACGGAGCACACAGGCAGGACAAGTGGGACCAAGAGGGCAGAACGGTTAGATGCTTGCCTCCACCACAAGAAGACAGAGGAGCAGGATGTCCCAGACACAATTAATGTGCTGCATGAATAAGCTGCAGGTCACAGGGCAGACCTCAGACAGGGACAGAGCTGTGAACGTCGCACCTGACCACACTCCACAGAGCTGGGTACCAGCTGTGGTTCTGGTGTTCAATGCTTAAAGAAGTGGAGGTAAACCAAAGGGGAAAAAATATAAGCAGTAGCCTCCTAGAGTAAATTTCCTGGAAGTTGCACTGCCCCTCAGCCACAAGAGGAGATGACACAAGACCTCGGCAGCACCTACTCAGCGCTGAGCTCCCTGTTGCGGCTGCTGACCATCTGCCATGCAGCCTCCAAGTCATTTGTGCCCACAGCCCAGCAAGTCTCTACCTAGCTGTGAGTGAAGTTTGTTTCTGTCCCACTAGGAAAACACAGTTCATGGGCCTGGTGTGGAGGAAAGACACAAAAGGCAGAAGCACTGTCTGTATTATTAGTTCTCACTCATGTTTAGCCATGCTTGCTTTGCTTTTCCCAGTCTCTCTGCCCCCAGACCCCAGACCCTGACTTGGCGGCACATGTCCACTTTCACCAGTGCAAAGCACTTTGTCGGCCGAAAACCAGCTTTAGCCGGCTGTGCAGATCGGTGCTGCTTGGATGCCAGGACATGCCTAACCTGGGGCATCACTGTGTGAGAACGTGGTGATTCTAACATCAGATGTTTTTATAAGACACTGGATTGCATCCATCCCCAGTTTCTTCTCATTCCCATCAGCGTCCCTGTCCCTCTTGGAGGCTGATCCTCCTAGACAGAAGACTGTGACACAAGTGCCTTTAAATATACCTAGTCTATGTTTAAAGGCAAGGCATTTTTCAAAGAGTTCAGTTGAGAAAACAAAGCACAAGCACTTACGTCATCACACCAGATGCTGACAGCAACATAGGGTTATGGTTGGTGACAATGGAAACAAAACAACCCGTACGAGTGAAGGTCTCCTGCTAGGCTGGTTTCAATTCCCCAAATGCCTCCACCACTGAGAAGACTCCATAGCAGTGAATTTGAAATATGGTCTGTGCAGCTGTTAGGTGCAGGTATCTAAATCTGCCAAAACTCTTCTGCAGCAAGAAGGGGTGGGTGGGTAGCAGACACTTACATCCTGCACGGTGCTTAGTTGAGGGTGTCCTGCTTGATTTGCTTCTGACAGCGTTTCCTGGCAGGGGCCAGGACAGTTTGCAGTAATTGCTGCATGTAGCCTTTTGCCCTAACAAGCTGCACCTCCATGAGGAAAGAAAACACGCCAACTGGTCTAGCAAAGCCTGCGTCCCTGTGAGGAAATGCTCTTACCCTCTGTGCCATCGTGGTTGCACCCAAGCTGAGCAGTGGAGCAGTGCCCACGATGTGCCAGCCCCTGCGTTAGCCGACACTGGCTGCGAGGATGCCAGCTTTCACACACCAAAATGACGCCAGACCAGTGCTAACCACAGCAGGATGGGCCAGCAGAGTTTGTGCCTGTGCACCAACAGTCTCTAGTTCAGCAGCACAGATTTAGTGTTGGTGGCACAACAGGCGTCCTGGACTTATGGAGCATCTACTCTGCAGATTTCAGCCTGGCTTGTCTGCTGCTCAAGCTCACACGCTGCCCCTATTACCTGCCAGTATCAAGAGATTTCTGCATGTTTCTGTGTCAGAAGTGAGGGCAAGAGCACAATCCTGCATCAGTCAGGCTGTGGGTCTTGGACTGGGCTAAGCTGCTAAAAGCATGCAATTGCCTAGGGGTGCACAATCAGGTGGTTGGCAGAAGACTCGCACCTAGGCATGCAGGTCCCCAACACAACATGCAGACCCTGCTCCAACGGTCATCATTCCCACACAGGAAAACGGTTTGCATTTTGCATAAAGAATGGAGAGTCACATAATTCTTCCAATGCTGGTTCATAAGTTCTCTGGGAGCCGATCACACCTCTCTGTGAAGGTACAGGAACAGCTCCCAGGCTATCCCTGGCAGTGACTGCCAGCTGGAGCGGAGCACAAACTGCAGCTGCCTGTGCCAAAGGGAAAACTCATGTACAGACAGGATGTGCTCAGACCGAGAAGCTCGAGCCCTCCATGGACTGGCAAGCAGAGGGCTCTGCACGAGGCACAATGGTGCTCCTCCACCGAGCTTGTCCCTGCGGCAGCTGGCATCACCCCCCACACGCTCCCCTTGCTCCAGGGAGGTGAAGAGACTTAGAAAGGAGCAGCAGACACAGTGTGCCTCTTACGGAGCAGAGGGCTATTGTGGAAGCCAAGCCCTGGGCTTTGCCTTGCTTTGATGGAGAGACACTGCAGGGACAGCACCAGCTTACAATGAGACCTCAGGTGAGAGCCACGTCCTGTGCCTCTGCCACGTGCGCCTGTTCCAGGGTCCCTCTCAGCTGGGATGGCATGAACATGCCAGGAGCATTGCTCTGTTGGGTTTAAGCCCCTCTGCCAGTTCCCCCATACCTGCAGAGCTCGGCAGCACACAGGACTTGGGGAGAGAGGAGTGAAGGGGGAAGGAGGGGTGGGTTCTGCCTCGCTCTGCTTTGCCCCATCCTTTCATGGGATTCTCAGGTCCTCCTTCAGAGCACTCACAGCCCAGAGACCTCCTCATCCCCAAAATGTGCCCTGCACATCATCTCTGTCCTGGACTCCTGTGCGCCTGCCTTGGGATGCAGCTCCCTTCCTCCCTCCTCTCACTGCTTGCCAAGGGTTATTTAATCCCACTTCAGAAAGCTTTGCTTTCCAGAAAGGGGATGCTCAGCACTTCCCAAAATGCAGACCCCATCAGGTGTCCATTACAGGACAATCACCAGCCGCCTGCCTATCTGTAAGCAGTGCAGTGAAACCAGTCCCCAAGCTGCTGCCAGCTGTAAGCACTGCACGGAGCGTTCAGCCTGCACTGACTTAGGGTCTCACCGCCCACCTTTGGCTTCCCTATAACACACCTGGTTCACTAGCAGGCGACTCAGCAAGGTCATTCTGCACACCCCTGCCACGCACCTGCACTTCCACAGCTTCTTCCCGAGCTGCAGGGCCAGGCAAACATGCAGCCACAGAACTCGAAGAAGGCAATCTGCAAGCAAAACAGAGGGATTGCTGCCCAGCAGCCTCTGCTGCTCAAGGCTGCGGCGGCTGACTGTACCTCTGTGCCTTGTTACAGAACAGCCTGCTTCTTGTGTCAGTCTCCAGTAGCATGTCCTTTAACCACAAGTGAAAGCAACCGATCCCCCACGAAGGTACATCTGCTCCAAGCCCATATTACAACAGGGGGGGAAAATGACACCTTCAGTTATATAAACCAATAAAGACTGTCTGATTTGGTTCGCCCCTGTTGCTACCCAGCAAGCTCCCCACTGAGTTAAAGACTGGTGACATCTGCTAAAAGAATGTCAAGAGTGAGGAAAACAAAAAACGAGTAATGAATCACACCGAGCACTCAATGCAGCTGGAAGCCGGAGGGGCGAGTCCGCCCCACTTTGGTCCCCGGCCAAGGGGAGCCAGGACCACAGGACAAGCGCTACACAGCTCACGGCTCCAAGAGATGTACGCAGGGAGGTACAGCAGCAGGCATGCACCTTCCAACAGCTACTGAGAAACAGCACGACATAGCAAAAGACAATGCGATGTGGTGTAGTCTCTCACCAGCTCTCCAAAGTCAGGAAACAGTAAAGTTAACTCTGCCCCCTTGTGCATCTGCATCATGATACAGGCCATAATTAGATTACATGCTTCCCTCCTTCACATCAGAGGCTAGCGTGTATGACCCATCTCTCCATCACCTGCAGCGTGGAGCCCTGGGATGGCTCCATGGGCACCTTGCGCCCACCCATGCAGAGGGACCTTGTGCTGAGCAAGACGGGAGAGGTTATGGACCCTCCCGGGGATCCTGTCAAACAGACAAAGATGTTGAAGTATCTGTTTATGCCTTTCCAAATCTGCAGCCCTGAGCCTATTATAAAAGCAGTTTAAATGGTCTGCTGAGGGCAGCATTACCGTCCGGCTTACGCGCTTGAAAATCATGAGTCATCCTGCCAAAATGATGCGGTTGTTTTAGAAATCACGTGCTCTCGTCTCAATGTGAACTGGCAAAAGTTGGGGAATTTCTCAGCTCTGCTTCTGCTCTTTCCAAGGAAATATTTCATTCTTTGCCATTAAACCAGAGCCTTCTGTAATCACAGGAACCAGTGCTTCAGGACAGGGCTGTGACAGAGCCATGCAGTTTCAACACAGATGGCCTCTCTCCTGAACCGGCTGATAAAACAGAAAATTCTACCCTACCTGTTTTAATGCATATATTTATCTATGCACCTGGGGCCTTGATTTGGAAAAAAATACCAGATGTATGATCACAGAGTTAAGTAACAAGAACGGCATATTCAGCAAGTACCTGAACACAGCGAGTTTTACACTCCCAGCATCGGTCCAGTCCCCACAAGGCTGAAATTGGCCCCACAAACCTCTTGAAGTTTTTCCCCCAGTTTAAGTAAAACACGCACTGCTCCGTGACCTGACTGGGCACTTCCACCAGTGCATTCACAGACACCCAACCCTGTTTGCTGCTCGCCCAATTTTAGCCGGGTTTCCCCACAGGTTCAATTAATGCCACTACAGCTTCTGCCCACTTGCTTGCCCCTGGCTCCATCCCTGTGCGGCCAGGCAGTGGGGTGGCCACAGGGAGCACAGGGATGCAGGCCCACGCTGGCTGCAGGGTGGCACTGGACCCACACCTGAAGCACAGGAGCCAGGGACCACAGCTGCTTCACGGCAAGGGGCAGGAGCTTGAACAAGCAGGCAGGACAGCACCACCCCTGCCAAGTGCAAACAGGACCCCCAGCCCAACAGTGCTGCGGGCAGCTATCCCTCCTCCAGGTGCTCTCCACAGCATCCCCACCAAGGCTCTGTTACCCCCTCTGCTACTGCAAATGTGTCCACAGTCGTGGCCTCAACTCCTCTCCATAAGCTCTTACTAAACAAAAGGGAAACTCTAGGTTAAAGGCACTTTTATCAGGCACGAACACAGAATTTCTCCTCTTCTCCCTCCCACTCTATCCCTGGCATCCTTCTCTCCAAAGCAGTGTTTCCACCAGGAAACTGCCCAGGACGCAGAACAAAACAGGACCACAAACCCTGCAGTGGATCTGAGGAGCACCGGCAATATTCAGCCGCAACCAGACCTTGCTCATTTCCACCCCTGGACCAACAAAAGTCCCCTGGTGCCGGGGGGACCTGCAGACCAGCAGGCAGCTCTGCTGTTAGTTATCTGTCTCTTTTTGGATGGGGATACCTCTCTGACCTTCTATATTTCAGATAGCCACAGAGTCAACACACTGGTGACTCTTCCCTTTTTCTCTGGAGGAGGGAGATGTTCCCCAATCAGGAGGAGGGTCTGGTTAAAAACTGTGACACACTAGCCGTGCTTTCTGAAACACACAGACAAGCCCCTGCTCCTCGGAGAGGTCCTGCCTCTGGCCACCAGTTCAAGCCAAATGTCCCCAGCTTGGCTGTGACCTTGCCAAAGGCCAGCCAAAATAGGATGAAACCCCACCGCAGCAGATGGCGATGGGGGACATACACAGTTACATCACATTACACACACACAGCATCCGCCGCGGCCCCACCCCACCCCTCCTGGTCATGCAGCGGTGCATGCCCCCCTTACTAGAAAACAGCTCCCACTACCTTCATCCCGCTTGCGCTTGTTGGTCTCAGTGCCGGGGGAGGCGATTCCCAGGATCCCGCTGATGGAGTAGGATGAGCCAGCGGAGTCAGTGCTGACGGAGGACACCTGGGTCACGGACCCCGTGGAGGCTGCAAGGCAAGGCCAGGTGGTCAGAGGGCAGGACAACATGAGTGCGAGTCTACCCAAAAGCCACTAGCACCCAAGGCATGACCAAGGTGGGCTGGGACTCTGCCAGCCACCGTGGCCCCTCTGGCTCCGGAAGGACCCCACCCAGCCCCGCCCAGCAGCGTGCCGCAGCAGCCCTGTGCAGGGGTGGGAGCAGAAGCATGGTCACCCCTCACCTCCGTCACAAGGGGCTGGGGCCATGTCCTGCGGGATGGGGGATGCTCTTCCTTTAGCAGTTGGTCGCCCCATCCTGAGCATGGCACAGTGGGAAGGCGCATTGCTTGGGCTAGTGGATGCTGTCAGACAACACACCAGCCTTGTCATTGCAGCAAGGTGGACGGAGCAGGGAGAGGAGCCTCCCCAGCAAGGTCCCGGGGCAGGAACCTTGTGGGAGCAGAGCAGCCTGTGCTCACTATGCTTGGTTTGCTGCCTGCATCCTGCTGGCCCAAGCCACCAGGCTCCAACCAGTGAAGATCCCCAGACAGCTGGGGTTGCCCAGGGATGGCCAGCTGTGTGCTACACAGCTGGAAAGGCCCTGAGGCTCCCCAAAATACGAATTAAATCCACTTTGCTTTGGCAGAGCCCTCAGGAAAGGGTGTTGGCTGTGCCCAGCCAACATGGGGCTCATTCATCACAGCTGACACAAGCCAGGGCATGCTGGCCAGGAGTGCAGATGCTGTGTCCACATGATGCCGTGGGAATCCAAAGCTGCACGTAAGCAGGCAGAGGGAGCACCGCTCTCACCTCCATAGCTCACAGGCTGAGCCTGTGCTGGCACATCCCCGTGTCCCGGGAATCACCGTGCAGCCCCAAAGCATGGGGTGGGGTCCACAGCAGCACCACACTGAAGACCCCCAGCCAAAGCCCACAGGGAGCAAACCTGTGTCTGGAATCCCTGCTGCCTCTATCAACCCCAACCTCTGTGAAAGAAGGTTTCTCTTCTCTGCCTTCGTTTTCCTCAAGGAGAGGCAGCCCTTAAGCCATCATAGCAAAATGAAGGATGCTTTCCCTCCTCTGAGAGTGTTTTGGCATTTCCTGGGGGAAAGGCTCAGGACATGAGGCTGCAGCGTGATTTCTTCGACAAGCCCAAAGCGTTCATGCAGCTCTGTGCACACGCTCTGGGTCTCAGTGCCAGCCCACCCTTGCCAAGGGGGGAGCAGCAAGCACCTCCCCATTTCACAAGTGACAGTTGTAAAAGCAGAGGGGAGCCAGGGCCCCCATCCCGCCTCCCTTCTGCCTACAGAGCAAGGGCTTACCCATGCCCTGGCAGCTTTCACAGAACTATAAAGCATCCCTGAGCCCAGACTGAGCCCCTCCATCCCTGCTGTGGCACAGCAGAGCAGTCCCCCCAGAAAGACACCATCAACCTCACGAAGGGCTGCAGATGCCGCACCAGACGGGCCACCCCTACTAGGGACCCCCTCTGCCAGCATTGCCTGCCACGGGGCACAGCATTGCTGGTCTGTGGCTGAATTAAAGTTTCAGAAAGTTTTGCTACCTCTTCACTCAAGACTGCAAGTGCACAAAGAATTATGGAAGGGATGGCTGATAGATGAAAAAAACACATTCAAAACTACTTACTGACTAATGATGCAGAAAATGTTATGAATAAGTATCCCTTTCTTGATTTATTACTTTAATTATCTGACATTCTATAGACCCCCATTAGTGGGGGTTTTTTGGTTTAGATTTCAATTTTCTGTCTCATGGTGAAAGCTATTTATCATAATAATCAGTAAAATTCAAAACCTTTTAGCAGTATTTATAAAATTCATTTACTATGTTCAGCCCTTGGAGAATGACAAAGAAGGCGCATTAGCACGTGTGCTGAAGTGTTTTATGCAGAATTATCTGTCCATAAGAATGATTAAAAGTTCTTTAGAATATTTGTTATCCATTACGCTATTTTTTTAATTTAAAAAAAAAAAGTTCTCCTTACCTATGCTGTGACTGGATGCTGGGACCTGCTGATTGGGTGGCTGCTGCACCTTCGTCCGTATGATCCTGTGTGCAGTTGAAAAGAAATGACTACTTAGCATTAAGCACGCAACTGCAGGGGGCATCAGACACTTTTTTTCTTTTTTTTTTTTTTTTCAGTTCAGGGTACCTGCATGAACACAAAAATGCCTTTCTGCTTATTATCCCTTCATCATCCACTGCAAGATCGAAGTTTGGCAGGTCACCCCAGGACCATGTTTTTGTTTCCAGCCCCTGTCATTAGGGATACTGGGGTGCTATTTGGGCAGCTGCTGGGACCAGCACCCCCTCCTCAGGGGGCTGGACACTTCTGAGTCCCAGCAGGCTGTATCCTTGGGCGCAGGGATACATTTACAAGGCTGTCCCTAGACCACCCCATGTACAGTACTCACACAGAACTTGGGACACCTGGGAAAAGAACCTGCCCGGCCAAATTGCTATTAAAACAAAAATGTGTTGGATTAAATGCAAATTTTAAAAGCTAAATAACTACACTGTCATCACTGGGGACAGCCTCTGCTCTGAGTGACAGTGATGTTAACCAGGAAAAATTCAGAGATGCAGACAAAGTAGAAAGCATGCGTTATGTTGCAGGACAGAGGGCAGCTGCTAAGCAGAGCTGGGGAGATGCTAAACCAAGTGCTCGCCTGCCGATGCACAGTGAAAAAAGAAAAGACAGGGTCTGAAGCACCTCCAAAGACAACACCGTTCTGCCACCGACCGCAGCAGAATTGAAACAGGTATTCCGTTGACGAACGCTGCTTGCTCACCGCACATCTCCCTGCCTGACACCGTTTTCGCAGCAGTGATGCTGCAGTAAGCATGCCTCCTCTCTTTACCTAACAAACTCTTCTTCCATTTCTGCCTGCTGTGGATCTGGAAGTGGTGAGAGGAGGGGAAGCATGAGACGGAGCTGGCGTGGATGCACTCATAGGGGTACATTCACAGGGATAAACAGCACTTGCTTGCTTGAAAGTCACCCTGTGAGCCACCACGGAAACCACCACCACTGACGCCTGGCCCCATCCCAGAAGAGGACACACTGCTGTCCCTCTGACAAATTTGATGGAGGCTGGCAGGGGCTTGGTCTGTTAGTAAGCCATCATTCAGCTGCCAGCCCCAGAGCAAAGCTGCTGAGTATCAGATATCTTCAGTGGATGGATCCCCGGCCACAGGCTGCAGCAGCCAGCCTGGCATGGGGGTCAGAGGGAGCTGTGCACACAGCTTTGGTGGGGAAAAGCAGCCAAAGACATAAGACCCTGCGTGAGCAAGGGTGGAAATGAGCCCCAGCACAAGGCCTCATCGCCATCATGGCGAGGAAAGGGTGTCCGGAGCCTTCTGACACATAAACATCTTCATCTCCGGAGGGATGGAGAACTGGAGCACTTGAGCAAAACTAATCGCAATGATTAATTAAGCCTTAATCACACAGACTTGCTCCTGCTGTGGAAGAGTGGCCTATTATTAATATTAATTAATGTTATTAATTAATAATAATAGTTATTATTCACTCATATATGGGGGCAGCAGCTCAAATTCATCTGCTAAAAGGCACCCTCGGCAGCAGGGATATGTTGAGTGCAGTTCGTCCCAGTAGTCCTGACATTCTCCAGGAACAGTGACAGCTCCCCTGAAGGGAACACCTCAGCCCCAGGGTGTCCCTGCTCTTCACCAGGGAGGCAGGGGCTGGGGTGGCAGGGTGGCTGCACCATCCTCTCCTCTGCAGGAATGCCAACTGCTCGGGTTCACCCTCCTTGCTGTGGGACAGAAACCACACTGTGCAATTTCGGTTGGGTTCAGGTCCATGGGGGCAGGGCAGCTCCTGATTTGCATCTCAGCAGTGGATACAGGCATCGTGACATGTCTGCATCCTTGGTGTGTGACATCCCCACCAGCAAAGCCTTGAAGTATACCCTTAATTTTAAACATGAGGATAAAACCCACGGACTACAACACGGAACAGGCAGGATTTAGCAGTAAAGCCAAGTGTTTTGATGTGAATTGCAGCTTTCTTGTCGTGACAGTTTGGTGTGGGTTTTCAGGATGTGCTCCTGGGCTGGCAAAAACAACTCTCCGGGTAAACAGACTGACTCAAAAAGATTGCTTGCATTTCTAAAAAGGGATTTCACACCTTTAAGAAAATGAAAAGATCTTAGCCACAGCCACACGCAGATGAGAAAGGACGAGATTTCTCGCCAAAATCTTGGTGGCGGATTAAGAAACAGGTTTCTAATGCAGTGGCAGTGGGTGTGTGGACATCATCAGTGCAGAACCACACAAGGACACAGCAAGAGGTATAATACGGAAACTGTGTCAAAACATGACTGGAGGCTACTTGATCTCTCTTTTCCCTGGAGCTATGATTGCCTTTTTGGTAGTTTTTTGGAGGATGCTTGAAGCCCTACTGCACAAACACAGGACTGCTCACAGCAGCAATGCTTCTCACATGGCAGGGCTCAAGTTGACTTTAATGGAAGCAGAGCTTGCCCTCAGTTATTTGAGGTCAGGCAGAGTGGTATTCTCCTTTGGTTTTCCTGGTGTCTACATTATTTCTCAAATTCTTTTTGAAACCGAAAATGCCATGTCCGTAGAGTTACCACATGCTGATCTGGAGCCTCAGTGAGTCAGGAACTCCCAGGCAGCAGCGAAGGCTCCACGTGAACTGACCCATTTTTGCTCTTAAACACGCAAACGTATGACTCAACATTCTGTTCAGCAAGGCAGAGACACCACTCTCCACTGATGCTGGGGAAGCCACTCCAGCTACTCAAGCGGCAACTCCATGAATGCAAATCAGGTTGGGATAGCCAATAAAAGAATATTGCATCAATTTATTTCACGTCCATGGACACAGATGGGACTTTATAGCTAACTGCATTCAAAGAATTTGCATTCAATCGCACAAGTGAAAACCATCTCACCAGCGCGGTGAGGTTGAAGCCCAGCACAGAGCATCCTCCTGCACAAAAATGAAAGGACTCTGTTTGCCAGGGGTGTGGGTGTGCATGAGGCTGCCCAAGTGCTCTGCCTTCCAAGTATTAATCCCTTATTATCAGTCTGGCAGGGCTGGAGGCACAACAGAGTATTTCACTGGGGTTTTTTTCAACACCAGCTTCAGACATTCTTCGACTCAGAAGGAAGCAGGCAAGTACAGAAGGTGTAACTGGAATAGCAGTAGGTCACTATAGCTCCAGACCCCTCTGTGAGCCCAGTTCTGCACAGCAAGGTCGTGGCAAAACTCCCAAACGCAGGACTGAGTCTCCATATTAGATTCTCCTTCATTTTTACAAAAGCAATTCAAGGCCACTTAAGTGTGTCCATGTAACAAGCAGACAGCTGAGGCACTTGAAAGCTACCAACCAAATTCTCCCAGTGATGTTCATGCTGACAGTAATGGCCAGCACTGTTCTGTGCCACCTTCAGCAACACTGAGCAGGCATCAGGAATACAGGAGTGGTACCTCAGTCCTGTGCCTTGGGTTCCCTCCTTCAGGCACCCCAGCACCCCCTTTTCCCAGGCGACTGCTACCCCACCCAATGGCCATCTGAGCTTTCCCCCCAGGGAAAGAATGTCCTGCTGAACCCTCTCCCCATCAAGCAGAACAGAGGTCTCATCTGGAGCAAGCATGCAGGATCATCACCAGCAAGGACTGCAACTCACAGACTGAGAAAAGGATGGGAAAGAAGCAAAGGCCAGCAGCAGAACCTGTCTGGTCCAAGAAATGCTCATAATCTGCAATGCTTTGGCTGCCGAGGTGAGCCCATAGCTGCTCCCCAGCGCCAAATGCATCAGGGGAACACAGGCAAGCTGTACTTCTTGCAAACAACCCCAAACACTCAGTCCTGCTAATAAATGAGGGTTCAGTGACAGTGCTTCCGAGGAGCATCCCTCCCCAGGATCAGACAGATCTCTTTACCTGTTAATTGAACTGACGCTGGGCACGGTGTCGTTGTCACACACTCGCTCAGCAAGGAGTCTATCCCTGATCTCCCAGGCAAACATGGTGGGATTTTGGCGTTTGTATTCTGCAATTTTTTCAACGACTTTGGGTGTGGCGACCTTTGGTTTTGATCCTCCAATCACTCCAGTCTTAATACTACCAGTTTCATAATACCTGGGACAACATCCAAAACAAAGCTTTAGTTATCACAAATAGACAGAGAACATGCTTTGAGATTTATAGAGAACCT